>CM066602.1:7512500-7967500 GCA_033816785.1 Picus viridis
TCAAAGATCACCCAGTTCCAAGCCATGGGCAGGGACACCTCCCACCAGCACAGCTTGCTCTGGGCCTCATCCAGCCTGGTCCTGAACACCTCCAGGCTGGGGGCAGCCACAGCCTCCCTGGGCAGCCTGTGCCAGAGTCTCCCCAGCCTCACTACCAACAATTTCTTCCTCATCTCCACTCTCAGTCTCTCCTCTCCCAGCTCAAAGCCATTGTTCCTCAGCCTGTCCCTCCCAGCCTTGTCCAAAGCCCCTCCCCAGCTTGCTCTTTCAGGGAATGGAAGGGCAATATAAGGTCTCCATGGAGCCTTCCTCCTGGAAGGGCAATATAAGGTCTCCATGGAGCCTTCCTCCTTCCCTTCCTACTTTCTCCTCCCTCATCACTGTCCTCATCTCCACTTTTGTGCATTCTACTCTCCTGTTTTTATTGAGGTTTCTGTTTGCTTTGCCTTCAGCAATGCCAATGCTCAGCAGGTCAGCAGGTGGCTGTTATGGTTTGAAACTAGAGCAGGGCGGGTTGAGACTGGAGAGGAGGAAGAAATTGTTGGTAGTGAGGCTGGGAGACTCTGGCACAGGCTGCCCAGGGAGGCTGTGGCTGCCTCCTGCCTGGAGGTGTTCAGGACCAGGCTGGATGAGGCCCTGAGCGAGCTGTGCTGGTGGGAGGTGTCCCTGGATCCCAAGGATGACCTTGAAGGTCCCTTCCAGCTCAAACCATCCTGGGAGTCTGTGATTTCCCTTCCATTCTGCCATTCTAAGGCAGCTTGATCTGAGCCAATTGTGTCAGTCAAACGGCAAACCAGTGGTAGAAATGGGACTGGACTGTGGGATACCAAAGTTCCTGCAGAATCCCCAGAGCCCAGCATGGTTGGGTTGGGAGGGACCTCTGGAGCTCACCCAGTCCAACCCCCTGCTCCAGCAGGGCTCCCACAGCAGCTTGCCCAGGGGCACAATGCCTGGGGGGGGTTGGAAGCTCTCCACAGAAGGAGACTCCACAACCTCTCTGGGCAGCCTGCTCCAGGCTCCAGCAGCCTCACACCAAAGAAGTTTCTCCTCCTGCTCAGCTCCAACCTCCTGGCTGACACTTTGTGCTCCTTGCCCCTTGGCCTGGCCCTGGGCACCACTGAGCAGAGCCTGGCCCCAGCCTCTTGCCCCCAAGCCCCTCTGGGGCTGCTCTGCTCCAGGCTCTCAGCCCCAGGGCTCTCAGCCTCTGCTCCTGCCAGAGCTGCTCCAGGCCCCTCAGCAGCTTCCCAGCCTGCCCTGGACTCCTCCAGCACTTCTCTGTCCCTCCTCAGCTGAGGAGCCCAGAGCTGGACCCAGGGCTCCAGCTGTGGCCTCACCAGGGCAGAGCAAAGGGGCAGGAGAACCTCCCCTGCCCTGCTGGCCACCCTCTTCTCCATGCCCCCCAGGTGCCAGTATGTGCCCCTTGCCTCTTGTCCTGTCCCTGGGCACCACTGGCCCCAGCCTCTTGCTCCCCAGCCTTGAGCTCCTGCTGAGCACTGGGCAGATCCTGTAGCTACCTGAGTCCAGACCATGGGATTCAGTTTCTCTCCGGGGTCAGGAGCGGCAGAGGAGCAGCAGTGCAGGAGCCCTCAGCTGGGACCTACCTTTCACATCATCCACGTGGGGAAGTTTTCTCTTTTCCACAGTCTCCAAACCCTTGGAGTAATCCTTTGGCTCCATGTCCAGGTCAGGCTCCTGCTTCCTCTGGTGTATTGAAGGAGGTCCCCCATACAGATCCGGCGTCTGCCCAGCGCTCGGTGGGCCTTGGCCAAACCAACCTGAACTCTTCCCCCAGCCAGATCTGTCCTGGGATTTGCTCCCTGTGCCCCCAGGGGCAGAGCTCTTGCCATAGAGGGAGCCTGACTCTCCTAAATCTCTTCCCTCACCCTTGGCATCTCCTTGCCCTGGAAGTGCATCTCCGGAGGAGCCTTTGTTCCCTGCTCCTCTGAGACCCTTTCTGCTTTCCCCTCCTTCAGACTCCCCAGGACGTGCATCCAGCCCACGGGCTGCACCACCTCCCAGCCTGCCAGCTCCTCCCTCCCCAGCCCTGGCTCCAGCTGCCCCTCTCTCCTTGCCATACAGGGACCCAGCACCCTGCAGTGCAGAGCCACCAGCACCACCACCCCCGGAGGAGAAGCCGTCTCCTGCTGCTCCACCTCCGTCCCCTCGGGCTCTGCTCAGCACAGCAGCCCTGCCGTGGGGAGATCCCGCAGCTCCCTCACCTCCCAGGGGCAAACCACCAGCCCCTGCCACAGCCCCTCGTGGAAGCCCATCCTTCCCAGAGGGAGATCCCACTCCTGCTGCACCAACACCAGCTGGGACACCATCCCTCCCAGGGTGAAACCCTGCTCCTCCGGCCCCAGCAGCTCCAAGCCCGGCCGGCAGCCCATCCTTCCCATACGCAGACCCAGGCCCACCAAAGCCGTCTACACCAGCACCAGCTCCACTTCCCATTCCCACTGCAAGACCTTCTTTACCAATTCCCCCTGCACCAGCACCAGCAGCTCCAGCTGGGAGCCCAGCCTGGCCATAGGGAGAGCCAACTCCTCCTGCACCACCGACACCAGCACCAGCACCAGCTGGGAGCCCAGCCTGGCCATAAGGAGATCCAACTCCTCCTGCACCAGCACCACCAGCACCACCAGCTGGCAGCCCAGCCTGGCCATAGGGAGAGCCAACTCCTCCTGCACCACCAGCACCAGCACCACCAGCTGCAGCTGGGAGCCCATCCTTCCCATAGACTGACCCAACTCCCCCTGCACCACCAGCACCAGCACCAGCTGGCAGCCCATCCTTCCCATAGACTGACCCAACTCCTCCTGCACCACCAGCACCAGCACCACAAGCTGCAGCTGGCAGCCCAGTCTGTCCATAAGGAGATCCAACTCCCCCTGCACCACCAGCACCAGCACCACCAGCTGGGAGCCCATCCTTCCCATAGACTGACCCAACTCCCCCTGCACCACCGACACCAGCACCACCAGCTGCAGCTGGGAGCCCATCCTTCCCATAGACTGACCCAACTCCTCCTGCACCACCAGCACCAGCACCACCAGCTGCAGCTGGCAGCCCAGTCTGTCCATAAGGAGATCCAACTCCCCCTGCACCACCAGCACCAGCACCACCAGCTGGGAGCCCATCCTTCCCATAGACTGACCCAACTCCTCCTGCACCACCGACACCAGCACCACCAGCTGCAGCTGGGAGCCCATCCTTCCCATAGACTGACCCAACTCCTCCTGCACCACCAGCACCAGCACCACCAGCTGCAGCTGGCAGCCCAGTCTGTCCATAAGGAGATCCAACTCCCCCTGCACCACCAGCACCACCAGCTGCAGCTGGGAGCCCATTCTTCCCATAGACTGACCCAACTCCTCCTGCACCACCGACACCAGCACCACCAGCTGCAGCTGGGCAGCCCATCCTTCCCATAGACTGACCCAACTCCCCCTGCACCACCGACACCAGCACCACCAGCACCAGCTGGGAGCCCAGCCTGGCCATAGGGAGACCCTACTGCCCCTGCACCACCAGCAGCAGCACCAGCACCACCAACACCAGCTGGGAGCCCATCCTTCCCATAGACTGACCCAACTCCCCCTGCACCACCAACAGCAGCTCCAGCCTGGAGCCCATCCTTTCCATAGGGAGACCCCAGTGCCCCAGCAGCACCAGCTCCGGCTGCCAGCCCATCCTTTCCATAAGGAGATTCAACACCTCCAAACCCACCAACTGCAGCTCCACCAACACCAGCTCCAGCTTGGGGAAGCCCATCCTTGCCATATGGAAAACCAGCTGCCCCTGCAGCAGCCCCCAGCACCACCGGCTCCATGCTGTCCATAGGGAGCCCCAGCTGCCCCTGCACCACCGGCACCAACTCCCCCTCCAGCTGGGAGCCCAGCCTGTCCATAAAGAGACCCAGCTCCCCCTGCACCAGCACCAGCAGCACCAGCTGGGAGCCCAGCCTGTCCATAAAGAGACCCAGCTCCCCCTGCACCAGCACCAGCAGCACCAGCTGGGAGCCCAGCCTGTCCATAAAGAGACCCAGCTCCCCCTGCACCAGCACCAGCAGCACCAGCTGGGAGCCCAGCCTGTCCATAAAGAGACCCAGCTCCCCCTGCACCAGCACCAGCAGCACCAGCTGGGAGCCCAGCCTGTCCATAAAGAGACCCAGCTCCCCCTGCACCAGCACCAGCAGCACCAGCTGGGAGCCCAGCCTGTCCATAAAGAGACCCAGCTCCCCCTGCACCAGCACCAGCAGCACCAGCTGGGAGCCCAGCCTGTCCATATGGAAAACCAACTCCCGCTGCACCTGCTCCACCAGCTCCAGCTTGGAGAGGTCCATCTTTCCCATATGGAAACCCAACTCCCCCTGCACCAGCTCCACCAGCACCACCAGCACCTGCTCCACCAGCTCCAGCTTGGAGAGGTCCATCTTTCCCATATGGAAACCCAACTCCCCCTGCACCAGCTCCACCAGCACCACCAGCACCTGCTCCACCAGCACCAGCTCCAGCTTGGAGAAGTCCATCTTTTCCATATGGAAACCCAGCTCCCCTTGCTCCACCAACACCACCAAATCCCCCTCCAGTTGGGACACCATCCTTTCCATAGGGAGACCCAACTGCCCCTGCAGCACCTGCACCACCAAATCCCCCCAGCTGGGAACCCATCCTTTCCATAGAGAGATCCAACTGCCCCTGCACCAGCACCAGCTCCAGCTGGGAGAGGTCCATCTTTTCCATAGGGAGATCCAACTCCTCCTGCACCAGCACCACCAGCACCAATACCAGCTCCAGTTAGGAGCCCATCCTTTCCATAGGGGGACCCAACCCCACCTGCCCCAGCTACACCAGCACCTCCAGCACCTGCTCCAGCAGGGAGCCCGTCCTTCCCATAGGGAGCTCCAGCTGCCCATGCTCCAGCACCACCAGCACCTCCAGCACCTGCTCCAGCAGGGAGCCCATCCTTCCCATAGGGAGCTCCAGCTGCCCATGCTCCAGCTACACCAGCACCACCAGCACCACCAGCACCTGCTCCAGCTGGGAGCCCATCCTGCCCATAGGGAGCTCCAGCTGCCCATGCTCCAGCTACACCAGCACCTCCAGCTCCTGCTCCAGCTGGGAGCCCATCCTGCCCATAGGGAGCTCCAGCTGCCCATGCTCCAGCTACACCAGCACCACCAGCACCACCAGCACCTGCTCCAGCTGGGAGCCCATCCTGCCCATAGGGAGCTCCAGCTGCCCATGCTCCAGCTACACCAGCACCACCAGCACCTGCTCCAGCTGGGAGCCCATCCTGCCCATAGGGAGCTCCAGCTGCCCATGCTCCAGCTACACCAGCACCTCCAGCTCCTGCTCCAGCTGGCCAACCACCAGGAGCATACAGAGCCTCCATCTCCCCTGCAGAGCTGCCACCCACGCCAGGCACAGCTCCACCTCCAGCTGGAAGACCAGCTGGGCCGTACAGCAGGGCAGACCTTCCTGCCTGAGCCAGCTGAGCACTGCCAGGCAGTGCCAGGCCACCCCTGCCGTGGGGCCCTGCACGTCCTTCTCCATTCATGCCTGCCCCCTTCATATCCCCTGCAGCTGGCAGCCCACCCTTGCCATAGAGGGACCTCAATCCCCCTTCAGCCTCAGTACCTGCAGCATTCTTCCTAGCTCCAGCCCCTAGCCCAGCCCCACTGAACAGATCACCCTTCCCTCCTCCCACTCCACTTGAACCAGGATCTACTCCTCCTATCCCAGCACTTCCATCTGCAGCACCTAACCACCCAGCACCCCCAAAGCCACCTCTGGAAGCTGTATCACCTAATTTACCTCCCTGCTCCTGCTGCAAGCCCACACCTTCTCCAACATCCATGCCAGTGCCAGCAGCACCCAGCACACCACCACCACCTCTGCCACCCCCAGAGCCCAATCCATCACCAGTGCCTGCCGCAGGATCCCTGCTGTGGACAGGCCTTAAGCCACTTTCGCCTTCCAGACCGAAGCTGCTCCCATCATTCATCACCAAGTCTCCATCTAGGCCTGCTCCAGAGAGCTGCCCCAGGCCCCCCTGCCCTCCCTGCTGGCTGCACGGAGCCTCTCCTTTCCCCAAAGTGTTAGGCTCCCATCAGCATCAGCAGAGTGTCCTTGGCTGTATCCTGGGCTGTATCCTGGGCTGTCTCCTTGACCACCTCGGGACCAGCTCCCTCTTTGCACCCCAGTGTCCATCAGCTCCTCTTCAGCGGCAGCATATTGGCTGTGTCGAGGCTTCTTGGGCCCAGCTGTATCTGGTGCTGCTTCCCTCATTGCCTGAGGTCCCTCTCTTTCACCTCCTTCACCCTGTCTCCCCTTTCCTTTGGCATCTGCGTCGGTGATTGGAGGAGATGGCAGTTCCCCGGGGTCATTGCCAGGAGAAGAGAAGAATGAAAACAAAAAGCACAATCAGCAGCTCATCAGCAACCTCAGGGAACATCTCAGCACTCGGTGCTTTTCCTGCTGGGGCACAGAAAGAACTCTTCAAATGAGTCTAAACTCAGCTCTAGCCCTGAGTCCCTTTCAGGGTCACAGTCAGAGAGTTCGACATTTCTTAGGGATAAAGCAAACATCTGCAGAGAACCTAAGGAGAGCTTCATCTACAGAGGAGAGAGGTCTGACCAGAGCTTCAGCTGCAGAGGAGAGAGGTCTGACCAGAGCTTCAGCTGCAGAGGAGAGAGGTCTGACCAGAGCTTCATCTGAGCAGGAGAGAGGTCTGACCAGAGCTTCATCTGCAGAGGAGAGAGTCTGACCAGAGCTTCATCTGCAGAGGAGAGAGGTCAGACCAGAGCTTCATCTGCAGAAGAGAGAGGTCTGACCAGAGCTTCCCCTGCAGAGGAGAGAGGTCAGACCAGAGCTTTATGTGCAGAAGAGAGAGAGTCTAACCAGGCCTTCATCTGCAGAGGAGAGAGGCCTAACCAGACCTTACTCTGCAGAGGAGAAAGAGCCTAACCAGAGCTTCATCTGAACAGGAGAGAGGGTCCAACCAGACCTTCACCTGCAGAGAGAGGGTGAACAGACCTTCACTTTTCAAGCTATCCCCGAGGCCCCAGAGGCTCCACACCCCGGCTCTGGGCACAGAGTGCCCTGGTGAGCCGTCAGGCAGTCAGGAGAGCATTTTGCTCAGGCAGCTGCAGCCCAGCCCCTGGCCCCGCCCCGGGGGCACTCACACTCCACGAGGAGCCAGGCGCTGGAGGAGCAGTGCCCGGTGCTGATGGTGTACATGCCGCTGTCAGAGGGCCCCAGGCTCCTGATGAGCAGCCTGTGGCTCAGCCCATCAGGGCTCACAGAGATCTGGTGCTTCTGGCTGGGCTCCAGCTCGTGGCTCTTGTGCAGCCACACGGCATCGTGGCAGGGGACGCGCAGGACGCACTCGAAGGCAGCGTCCTCCCCCTCCGGGCAGCGCAGGTCACCGAGCGGCTGCTCGAAGCTCACAGGGATGGCTGCAAGGGGGAAGGGGAAAAGGGGGAAGGGAAAAAGAGGGAAGGGGGTAGGAGTAAGGGGAAAGGGGAAAAGAAAGGAAAAATGAAAGGGAGAAGGGAGAAGGGGAGGGAGAGGGAGGCAGGGAGAAATGAAAGGAATAAGGGATAAGGGGAAGGAGAGGGAGGGAAAAGGAGAGGGAGAGGGAGAGGGAGAGGGAGAGGGAGAGGGAGAGGGAGAGGGAGAGGGAGAGGGAGAGGGAGAGGGAGAGGGAGAGGGAGAGGGAGAGGGAGAGGGAGAGGGAAGGGGAGGGGGAAGGGGAGGGGGAAGGGGGAGGGGGAAGGGGAGGGGGAAGGGGAGGGGGAAGGGGAAGGGGAAGGGGAAGGGGAAGGGAAAGGGAAAGGGAAAGGGAAAGGGAAAGGGAAAGGGAAAGGGAAAGGGAAAGGGAAAGGGAAAGGGAAAGGAAAGGGAAAGGGAAAGGGAAAGGGAAAGGAGGAGGAGGAAAAGGAAAAGGAAAAGGAAAAGGAAAAGGAAAAGGAAAAGGAAAAGGAAAAGGAAAAGGGAAAGGGAAAGGGAAAGGGAAAGGGAAAGGGAAAGGAGGAGGAGGAAAAGGAAAAGGAAAAGGAAAAGGAAAAGGAAAAGGAAAAGGAAAAGGAAAAGGAAAAGGAAAAAAAAGGAAAAGGAAAAGGAAAAAAAAGGAAAAGGAAAAAGAAAAGGAAAAGGAAAAGGGAAAGGGAAAGGGAAAGGGAAAGGGAAAGGGAAAGGAAAAGGGAAAGGAAAAGGAAAGGAAAAGGGAAAGGGAAAGGAAAGAAAGGGAAAGGGAAAGGGAAAGGGAAAGGGAAAGGAAAAGGAAAAGAAGAGGAAAGGAAAAGGAAGAGGGAAAGGAAAAGGAAGAGGGAAAGGAAGAGGGAAAGGAAGAGGGAGAGGAAGAGGGAAAGGAAGAGGGAAAGGAAGAGGGAAAGGAAGAGGGAAAGGAAGAGGGAAAGGAAGAGGGAAAGGAGAAGGAGGAAAGGAAAAGGAGAAGGAAAAGGAAAAGGAAAAGGAGAAGGAGAAGAAGGAGAAGGAGAAGGAGAAGGAGAAGGAGAAGGAGAAGGAGAAGGAAAAGGAAAAGGAAAAGGGAAAAGGAAAAGGAAAAGGAAAAGGAAAAGGAAAAGGAAAAGGAAAAGGAAAAGGAAAAGGAAAAGGAAAAGGAAAAGGAAAAGGAAAAGGAAAAGGAAAAGGAAAAGGAAAAGGAAAAGGAAAAGGACTGTGATTGCTTTCTCCAGTGGATAGTTACTGCCAGTCACTGCTCTGAGTTTACAAAGGGAAACTCAAGCTTGGGGTAAGAAGGAATTTGCTCACTGCCATCCAGTCAGAGCCAAACTGGCACCAGGACCCGGTGCCTTGGACTGCAGGCACAGCACCCACACCACAGCCCCCCAGCCTCACTCCAGCACCCTCTGCTGCTTTCCTCCTGCCACACCAGGATCCTTCCTTGGCAGCACAGACCTCTGCTGGAGGCACCAGGCTGTGCTGTGCTGGTGCCCCTGGTGAAGCTCTGCATCAGGCCCCGGCTGCCAGCTGCAGCTGCCCCCAGGCACCCCTCAGCAGCTGCTTACCATCAGGCCCCAGTTGCCAGCTGCAGCTGCCCCCAGGCACCCCTCAGCAGCTGCTTACCGTCAGCATCCAGCTCGGTGGAGAACACGGGCACGTCCTCCACCCGCACCTGGTACACGCCTGCGTCTTCCGGCTGCACGTCGTGGATGATGAAGTTGTATCTCTTCCCCACCCGCCTCAGGCAGTGCTTCCTGTACTCATCCCCTGTGCCATACCTCAGCCTCTCACCATCCTGGCAAGAGAAAGGAGCTGTTCTTGCAGGCACAGCACAGCTGGGGCAGGGCACTTCACACAGGCCAGGCCACACCTGTGTGCGACCCCTTTGTTGCTATCACAGAGGGATGGAGCTGTTTGGCTTGGCAAAGGCCTCTGAGCTCATCCAGGCCAGCACCAACCCAGCCCCCCCCATGGCCACCCAACCCTGGCCCCAGCTGCCATGGCCACAGCTTGCTGCAGCCCCTCCAGCCATGGGGACTCCACCACCTCCCTGGGCAGCCTCTGCCAGGCCCTGAGCACTCCTCCAGCGAAGACATTTTGCCTCCTCTCCAACCTCAGCCTCCCCTGGCACAGTTTCAGGCCAGGTCCTCTCCTTGTGTCCCCTGAGACCGGGGAGCAGAGCCCAACCTCCCCCGGCTCCAGCCTCCTCTCAGGGAGCTGCAGAGAGCAGTGAGGGACATCAGAGCGGTCTGCTCTCCGTTGCTGCTCGCAGAGGACAGCAGCAGGCGGCCAGGGCCCACAGGCAGGCAGCGCCATGGACAGTGGAGTCCTGCGCAGCGCAGAGCCTCAGCCCCTCAAAGGCAGCAGAACAGCACCTTGCTGTCTCTCCTAAGGTTTGGGAGCTGAGCAGCCAGGTTAGGGGCTTGGACGATCCAGAACCTTCTTTGCTTACAGTTTACCACCCACAGCTGGAGAACAAGCACGTCCACCTCAAACACGCCTGGGTTACCTTCTCTGCCATGGGGCTCCACAGACATCATGTCCTGCACTTGACTCAGGAGCTCATGGAGCTAACCTGACCTCCTCTTCAGGGAACTAAAGCTTGAGGAGGGGAGATTGAGACTGGAGATCAGGAGGAAATTCTTGGCTGTGAGGGTGGGGAGACAGTGGAACAGGCTGCCCGGGGAGGTGGTGGAGTCCCCATGGCTGGAGGGGTTGCAGCAAGCTGTGGCCATGGCACTTGGGGCCATGGTTTGGGGGCCATGGGGGGGTTGGGTAGATGTTGGGCTGGGTGACCTTAGAGGGCTTTGCCTACCCAACCAATTCTCTGATTCTCTGAATGTCCTCCTACCCTTGAAGCCAAAAAGGATGCCAGCCACTGACTGCTTGCTCTGTGCTTGGATCTCCTCACCATCAAAGGCTACCTGAACCTGGGCCCACACCAACACTCCTCCCTAGCCAACACTGTGGACAGACAGCTCAGAGCAGGTTATTTCCTCTCAGCCCCTGCCCAGCAGCCCAGGAGTTTCATGCAGTGGCTGCCATGAGCTGCCCAGCTCAGCTCACCCCCTGCCCAGCTCAGCTCACCCCCAGCTCAGCTCAGCTCACCCCCTGCTCAGCTCAGTTCACCCCCAGCTCAGCTCAGCTCACCCCCTGCTCAGCTCAGTTCACCGCCAGCTCAGCTCAGCTCAACCCCAGCTCAGCTCAGCTCACCCCCTGCCCAGCTCAGCTCACCCCCAGCTCAGCTCATCCCCAGCTCAGCTCATCCCCAGCCCAGCTCAGCTCACCCCCAGCTCAGCTCATCCCCAGCTCAGCTCATCCCCAGATCAGCTCACCCCCAGCTCAGCTCATCCCCAGCTCAGCTCATCCCCAGCCCAGCTCAGCTCACCCCCAGCTCAGCTCATCCCCAGCTCAGCTCATCCCCAGATCAGCTCACCCCCAGCTCAGCTCACCCCCAGCCCAGCTCAGCTCACCCCTGCCCAGCTCAGCTCGCCCCTGCCCAGCTCAGCTCGCCCCCTGCCCAACTCAGCTCACCCTCGCCCAGCTCAGCTCACCCCCTGCTCAGCTCACCCCCTGCCCAGCTCAGCTCACCCCATGCCCAACTCAGCTCACCCCCTGCCCAACTCAGCTCACCCCATGCCCAACTCAGCTCGCCCCCTGCTCAACTCAGCTCACCCCATGCCCAACTCAGCTCACCCCCTGCCCAGCTCAGCTCACCCCCTGCCCAGCTCAGCTCACCCCTGCCCAACTCAGCTCACCCCCTGCCCAACTCAGCTCACCCCCTGCCCAGCTCAGCTCACCCCATGCCCAACTCAGCTCACCCCCTGCCCAACTCAGCTCACCCCATGCCCAACTCAGCTCGCCCCCTGCTCAACTCAGCTCACCCCATGCCCAACTCAGCTCACCCCCTGCCCAGCTCAGCTCGCCCCCTGCCCAGCTCAGCTCACCCCTGCCCAACTCAGCTCACCCCCCAGCCCAGCTCAGCTCACCCCCTGCCCAGCTCAGCTCACCCCATGCCCAGCTCAGCTCACCCCATGCCCAACTCAGCTCGCCCCCTGCTCAACTCAGCTCACCCCCTGCCCAACTCAGCTCACCCCCAGCTCAGCTCACCCCCTGCCCAGCTCAGCTCGCCCCCTGCCCAGCTCAGCTCACCCCATGCCCAACTCAGCTCACCCCCTGCCCAACTCAGCTCACCCCATGCCCAACTCAGCTCGCCCCCTGCTCAACTCAGCTCACCCCATGCCCAACTCAGCTCACCCCCTGCCCAGCTCAGCTCGCCCCCTGCCCAACTCAGCTCACCCCATGCCCAACTCAGCTCACCCCCTGCCCAACTCAGCTCACCCCATGCCCAACTCAGCTCGCCCCCTGCCCAACTCAGCTCACCCCATGCCCAACTCAGCTCACCCCCTGCCCAACTCAGCTCACCCCCTGCCCAACTCAGCTCGCCCCCTGCTCAACTCAGCTCACCCCATGCCCAACTCAGCTCACCCCATGCCCAACTCAGCTCACCCCCTGCCCAACTCAGCTCACCCCCTGCCCAACTCAGCTCACCCCCTGCCCAACTCAGCTCACCCCATGCCCAACTCAGCTCACCCCATGCCCAACTCAGCTCAGCCCCCCCTGCTCAACTCAGCTCACCCCATGCCCAACTCAGCTCACCCCATGCCCAACTCAGCTCACCCCCTGCCCAGCTCAGCTCACCCCTGCCCAGCTCAGCTCACCCCCTGCCCAACTCAGCTCACCCCCTGCCCAGCTCAGCTCACCCCATGCCCAACTCAGCTCACCCCCTGCCCAACTCAGCTCACCCCATGCCCAACTCAGCTCACCCCCTGCTCAACTCAGCTCACCCCATGCCCAACTCAGCTCACCCCCTGCCCAGCTCAGCTCGCCCCCTGCCCAGCTCAGCTCACCCCTGCCCAACTCAGCTCACCCCCTGCCCAGCTCAGCTCACCCCATGCCCAACTCAGCTCACCCCCTGCCCAGCTCAGCTCACCCCCTGCCCAGCTCAGCTCACCCCATGCCCAGCTCAGCTCACCCCATGCCCAACTCAGCTCGCCCCCTGCTCAACTCAGCTCACCCCATGCCCAGCTCAGCTCACCCCTGCCCAACTCAGCTCACCCCCAGCTCAGCTCACCCCCTGCCCAGCTCAGCTCGCCCCCTGCCCAGCTCAGCTCACCCCATGCCCAACTCAGCTCACCCCCTGCCCAACTCAGCTCACCCCATGCCCAACTCAGCTCGCCCCCTGCTCAACTCAGCTCACCCCATGCCCAACTCAGCTCACCCCCTGCCCAGCTCAGCTCGCCCCCTGCCCAACTCAGCTCGCCCCCTGCCCAACTCAGCTCACCCCCCCATGCCCAACTCAGCTCACCCCTGCCCAGCTCAGCTCACCCCTGCCCAGCTCAGCTCACCCCTGCCCAACTCAGCTCACCCCCTGCCCAACTCAGCTCACCCCCTGCCCAGCTCAGCTCACCCCATGCCCAACTCAGCTCACCCCCTGCCCAACTCAGCTCACCCCATGCCCAACTCAGCTCGCCCCCTGCTCAACTCAGCTCACCCCATGCCCAACTCAGCTCACCCCCCCAGCTGCCCAGCTCAGCTCGCCCCCTGCCCAGCTCAGCTCACCCCTGCCCAACTCAGCTCACCCCCTGCCCAGCTCAGCTCACCCCATGCCCAACTCAGCTCACCCCCCCCCTGCTCAACTCAGCCCAGCTCAGCTCACCCCCTGCCCAGCTCAGCTCACCCCATGCCCAGCTCAGCTCACCCCATGCCCAACTCAGCTCGCCCCCTGCTCAACTCAGCTCACCCCATGCCCAGCTCAGCTCACCCCCTGCCCAACTCAGCTCACCCCCAGCTCAGCTCACCCCCTGCCCAGCTCAGCTCGCCCCCTGCCCAGCTCAGCTCACCCCATGCCCAACTCAGCTCACCCCCTGCCCAACTCAGCTCACCCCATGCCCAACTCAGCTCAGCTCACCCCTGCCCCCTGCTCAACTCAGCTCACCCCATGCCCAACTCAGCTCACCCCCTGCCCAGCTCAGCTCGCCCCCTGCCCAACTCAGCTCACCCCATGCCCAACTCAGCTCACCCCCTGCCCAACTCAGCTCACCCCATGCCCAACTCAGCTCGCCCCCTGCTCAACTCAGCTCACCCCATGCCCAACTCAGCTCACCCCCTGCCCAACTCAGCTCACCCCCTGCCCAACTCAGCTCACCCCCTGCCCAGCTCAGCTCACCCCATGCCCAACTCAGCTCACCCCATGCCCAACTCAGCTCACCCCCTGCCCAGCTCAGCTCACCCCATGCCCAACTCAGCTCGCCCCCTGCTCAACTCAGCTCACCCCATGCCCAACTCAGCTCACCCCCCATGCCCAGCTCAGCTCACCCCATGCCCAACTCAGCTCACCCCCTGCTCAACTCAGCTCGCCCCCTGCTCAACTCAGCTCACCCCATGCCCAACTCAGCTCACCCCTGCCCAGCTCAGCTCACCCCCCAGCTGCTCACTCAGCTCACCCCCTGCCCAACTCAGCTCGCCCCCTGCTCAACTCAGCTCGCCCCCTGCTCAACTCAGCTCGCCCCATGCCCAACTCAGCTCACCCCCTGCCCAGCTCAGCTCACCCCCCTGCCCAGCTCAGCTCGCCCCCTGCCCAGCTCAGCTCACCCCCTGCCCAACTCAGCTCACCCCCTGCCCAGCTCAGCTCACCCCTGCCCAGCTCAGCTCACCCCCTGCCCAACTCAGCTCACCCTCCTCACCTTCAGCAGATAAACTTTGCTGTTCCTGTTCTTCAGCTCCATCTCCAGACTGAAGGTAGCTTTGCCCTCCTTGTTGACTCTGATGTGCTCAAAGTTCTTGATGCTGCTTATGAACTGCAGAGAAAGATCCAAGAAGCTGGTGAGTGCTAAGGCTGCCATGGCAGAGCTTCTCAAGCTGTTGAATTCAGGTGAGATCTACTTTTTCTCTTCATAGAGGAGGGCAACCTCTCACTTGATGTGTATGGAAGAAGCATCTGGAAGTTTCCAGAGGTTCCTTCTGGGGGGAGCTTCTACTGTAGATGCTACTTTGGTCATGCACCACCAGCCAGCAGGGTTCCTCCACCTCTCTTAAGGAAGAGCAGTTTTGACTCCCAGGCATGGAACTGCTCAGCTTTGGGGTCCAAACTGAGACCAGAGGCAACTGAACACAGGCTTGAGCCACCGGGTGGGATAAAAACCTGAGCAGCCTCTAAAAGAAGTCTCCAGAGGTTCCTCCTGGGGGTGGGTTCTGCTGTAGAAGCTCCTTTGCTCCTGCACCACCATCCAGCCAGGTTTCTCTACCTCTCTGTAAGTCAAGGCCACTTTTGACTCTCAGGCATGGAACTTCTCAGCTTTGGGGTCCAAATTCTCAGCAGAGGCAACTGCACACAGCCTTTAGCCAGGGGTGTAACAAAAGCTTGAGCCTAGGGTTAGCATCTCCTAAAATGCATCAGCTGAACCTCCAGTCAGCAGCATTTCCACCTGCAGGAGGGCAGGGCAAGGATGTGCCCATTGCAGCTCCATTCTTACCCTGAAAGGTAGACCAGATGATGCTGGAGATCCCTTCCAGCCTGGTGCTCTATGAATCTGTGAACCTGTGATACCTTCAAGGCACTGCCAGAAAGCATTCTGGGGCGTGCCAGAGAATTTCCACCTGCAAAGCGACTTGGGACAGGTTCAGCCCTGAGATTGGGTTCAACAGTGAATTCGGTTTCAGCCCTGAGCTTGGGTTCAGCACTGAACTCGGGTTCAGCCCTCAACTTGGTTTCAGCCCTGAGCTTGGGTTCAGCACTGAACTCGGGTTCAGCCCTCAACTTGGTTTCAGCCCTGAGCTTGGGTTCAGCCCTGAGCTTGGGTTCAGCCCTGAGCTTGGGTTCAGCACTGAACTCGGGTTCAGCCCTCAACTTGGTTTCAGCCCTGAGCTTGGGTTCAGCCCTGAGCTTGGGTTCAACAGTGAATTCGGTTTCAGCCCTGAGCTTGGGTTCAGCCCTGAACTTGGTTTCAGCCCTTAACTTGGTTTCAGCCCTGAACTTGGGTTCAACAGTGAACTTGATTTCAGCCCTGAACTTGGGTTCAGCACTTAACCTGCTTTCATCCCTGAACTTGGGTTCAACAGTGAACTTGGCTTCAGCACTGAACTTGGGTTCAGCCCTGAACTTGGGTTCAACACTGAACTTCATTTCAGCCCTGAACTTGGGTTCAGCCCTGAACTTGGGTTCAGCACTCTAACTTGGTTTCAGCCCTGAACTTGGGTTCAGCCCTGAGCTTGGGTTCAACAGTGAATTCGGTTTCAGCCCTGAACTTGGGTTCAGCACTTAACCTGCTTTCATCCCTGAACTTGGGTTCAACAGTGAACTTGGGTTCAGCCCTGAACTTGGGTTCAACACTGAACTTCATTTCAGCCCTGAACTTGGGTTCAGCCCTGAACTTGGGTTCAGCACTCTAACTTGGTTTCAGCCCTGAACTTGGGTTCAGCACTGAACTTGGTTTCAGCCCTGAACTTGGGTTCAGCCCTGAGCTTGGGTTCAACAGTGAATTCGGTTTCAGCCCTGAACTTGGGTTCAGCACTTAACCTGCTTTCATCCCTGAACTTGGGTTCAACAGTGAACTTGGCTTCAGCACTGAACTTGGGTTCAGCACTGAACTTGGGTTCAACACTGAACTTCATTTCAGCCCTGAACTTGGGTTCAGCCCTGAACTTGGGTTCAGCACTCTAACTTGGTTTCAGCCCTGAACTTGGGTTCAGCACTCTAACTTGGTTTCAGCCCTGAACTTGGGTTCACCACTTAACTTGGTTTCATCCCTGAACTAGGGTTCAAAAGTGAACTTGATTTCAGCCCTGAACTTGGGTTCAACAGTGAACTTGATTTCAGCACTGAACTTGGCTTCAATAGTGAACTTGATTTCAGCAATGAACTTGAGTTCAGCCCTGAACTTGGGTTCAACACTGAACTTGGTTTCAGCCCTGAACTTGGATTGAGCACTGAACTTCGTTTCAGCCCTGAACTTGGGTTCAGCCCTGAACTTGGGTTCAGCACTCTAACTTGGTTTCAGCCCTGAACTTGAATTGAGCACTGAACTTCATTTCAGCCCTGAACTTGGGTTCAGCCCTGAACTTGGGTTCAGCACTCTAACTTGGTTTCAGCCCTGAACTTGGGTTCAGCACTGAGCTTGGTTTCAGCCCTGAACTTGGGTTCAACAGTGAACTTGATTTCAGCACTGAACTTGGGTTCAACAGTGAACTTGATTTCAGCACTGAACTTGGGTTCAACAGTGAACTTGATTTCAGCACTGAACTTGGGTTCAACAGTGAACTTGATTTCAGCACTGAACTTGGGTTCAACAGTGAACTTGATTTCAGCACTGAACTTGGGTTCAACACTGAACTTGGTTTCAGCCCTGAACTTGGTTTCAGCACTGAACTTGAATTCAGCACTCTAACTTGGTTTCATCCCTGAACTAGGGTTCAAAAGTGAACTTGATTTCAGCCCTGAACTTGGGTTCAACAGTGAACTTGATTTCAGCACTGAACTTGGCTTCAATAGTGAACTTGATTTCAGCAATGAACTTGAGTTCAGCCCTGAACTTGGGTTCAACACTGAACTTGGTTTCAGCCCTGAACTTGGATTGAGCACTGAACTTCGTTTCAGCCCTGAACTTGGGTTCAGCCCTGAACTTGGGTTCAGCACTCTAACTTGGTTTCAGCCCTGAACTTGGATTGAGCACTGAACTTCATTTCAGCCCTGAACTTGGGTTCAGCCCTGAACTTGGGTTCAGCACTCTAACTTGGTTTCAGCCCTGAACTTGGGTTCAGCACTGAGCTTGGTTTCAGCCCTGAACTTGGGTTCAACAGTGAACTTGATTTCAGCACTGAACTTGGGTTCAACAGTGAACTTGATTTCAGCACTGAACTTGGGTTCAACAGTGAACTTGATTTCAGCACTGAACTTGGGTTCAACAGTGAACTTGATTTCAGCACTGAACTTGGGTTCAACAGTGAACTTGATTTCAGCACTGAACTTGGGTTCAACACTGAACTTGGTTTCAGCCCTGAACTTGGTTTCAGCACTGAACTTGAATTCAGCACTCTAACTTGGTTTCATCCCTGAACTAGGGTTCAACAGTGAACTTCGTTTCAGCCCTGAACTTGGGTTCAGCCCTGAGCTTGGGTTCAACAGTGAACTTCGTTTCAGCACTGTACTTGGGTTCAGCCTGTTTCAGTTACTGAGGAGCTACAGGGCTCAGAGGTTGTCCCAAAGCAGTCATTTGAAGTCCATTTTACCTCTTCCTGCTCACTCTCTGCGCTCTTCCTCATCTCCTGCAGCTTCCTCAGCATCCCTCGGAAGTCGACGATGCCGTACTTGAGGCAGATCTTCTCGTAGTCTCTCCTGTCTGCGTGCAGCAGCAGCTGCCAGATGGCTTCTTTGTCCAGGGGTTTGGGTTTCTGAGCTGGGGCCCTAAGAACCAAGGGGAGGGAAAATATCCAGACATTTCGACAGAGAGCAAGAGGGCTTCTTCCATGGAACTCCATCACAGACTCATGGGATGAGTTAGAAAGGAACTTAAAGCTCATCCAGTGCCAACCCCTGCCATGGGCAGGGACACCTCCCACCAGCACGGGCTGCTCAAGGCCTCATCCAGCCTGGTCCTTAACACCTCCAGGCAGGGGACATCCACAGCCTCCCTGGGAAACCTGTGCCAGAGTCTCTCCAGCCTCACTCTCCAGTCTCAGTCTCTCCTCTCCCAGCTCAAAGCCATTGTTCCTCAGCCTGTCCCTCCCAGCCCTTGGCCAAAGTCCCTCCCCAGCTCTCCTGAAGCTCCTTCAGGTCCTGGAAGGCTGCTCTGAGGTCTCCCTGGAGCCTTCTCTTCTCCAGGCTGAACAGCCCCAACTCTCCCAGCCTGGCCCCACAGGGAAGGTTCTGCAGCCTCTGATCATCTTTGTGGCCTACTCTGGACCCTCTCCAGCAGCTCCAGGTCCATTTGTGCTGGGGGGCCCAGAGCTGGAGGCAGTGCTGCAGGTGGGGGCTGAGCAGAGCAGAGCAGAGGGGCAGAATCCCCTCCCTGTGCTGCTGCTCTCCCTGCTCTGGATGCAGCCCAGCAAGTGGTTGGCTCCTGGGCTGCCAGCAGCCATTGATGGCTGCAGATCCCTGCAGATGTTCAAGCAAGGTGTGGCCATGGCCCTTTGGGCCATGGTTCAGTGACCACAGTGGTGCTGGGTTGATGTTGGACTGGATGATCTTAGAGGGCTTTTCCAACCCAAACATGACTCTGTGCTTAGCCAGCAAGGTTATGACATGAAGGCTTGACAGCCAGACAGCTGCTCAGGAGCTAAAGCTGGGAAAGCAGAGAGAAGGCTCTTGGAAGCCAACATCCTGTGGTGCAGAGGAGCACAAAGGTGCCTCACAGCCAGGGTGGTACCTCGTGTTCAGCTCAGCCTCACAGGCAGTGGCAAACTCTTCTGCCACATCTCTCCACACTGAGTCTCAGAACAGCTGTGGATACAAGTGGGGACCTGAGCACCTTGGAAGTGCACCAGCAGCCTCCATGAGGGAGCCTTACCTCTTCCTCAGCATCTTCCTGGAGTTCTGCAGTGCCTTCTTTAATTCTGTTGAAGTCAGTGAGGGAAACAACAAACATTCAGGTACTCAGCACTGTGAAACAGCTCAGCCAAGAGAAGGCCTTGCAAGGCAGCCCCTGGGCAGCAGGCCATGCACCGTGCTGGCAACCTTTGTGTCCAGGTCATTACAGAAGAGGTTAAAAAGGACTGGACTCAGATTGGCCCTGGGCAATATAAATAAGTGTCAAAAAGGAAAACCAAAGGCTATTCCAAACAAACTCACTGGATGGAAGTCTGGGGTGAAAAGAAGCTGTATCAACAATCCCCCACCTTTCACTTCCATTCCCATTCCTTCTGCCATAAACCAGGCTGCACCCAACCCATTCTTTCTCTTTTCTGATCTCTCTGCTTGCTTCACTCAGGAGAGATTAACCTCCTGCTGCCCCTGGCCTTGGCTTGGCTGAGCTGTTTAGTCAAGCCTAAGCCACTGCTTCCTCTCTGCTCCTTTCTCCCCTGTGGGACAGGGGGATAAGGGGGACAGTGGAGCAGCTTCCCTGGTCTCTGGCCGGGGGGTGTGTTGTGTTTGCTAACTGTAAATATCTGCTGGGTGTAAAAAGGAAAACTAAAGGTTGTTCCAAACAAACTCATTGGATGGAAGTCTGGGGTGAAAAGAAGCTGTATCAACCATCCTCCACCTTTCACTTCCATTCCCATTCCTTTTCTTCTGTGGTCTTGGCTGTTCTGCTTCACTCAGGGAGATAAATAAAGCTTCTGGCTGACCTTGAAACAAGAACACTAACACTGCTCCTCTCTCCACTCCTTTTCTCTCCTCTGGTACAGGGTGGGAGGAGGTTTGGGGAGGCAGTGGAATAGCTTATCTGGTTTCTGGCCAGGGGTTTTGTGTTTGCTAACTGTAAATACCTGTCTAATAGTGTAACTCCTGGCTCTTTTGTACTGTGGCAGCTCAGGCTGGGGGCCTCCTGCTGCTGCCACACAAGATACACCTCCGGTGCCCCGAGTGTCCAGCCTGGGGGGGGGGGGGGGACACCTGTGGCAGTTTTTGGCTGTGCCTTTAAAATTTAGCTGCAGATATTTGAGCAGAAAAGTAGGAAAATATGAATCAGTCACTGCTGGGTGTAAAAAAGGAAAACTAAAGGCTATTCCAAACAAACTCACTGGATGGAAGTCTGGGGTGAAAAGAATCTGTATCAACAATCCGCCACCTTTCACTTCCATTCCCATTCCTTTTCTCCTGTGGTCTTGGCTGTTTGTTTCACTCAGGGAGATAAATAATGCTTCTGGCTGACCTTGAAACAAGAACACTAACACTGCTCCTCTCTCCACTCCTTTTCTCTCCACTGGTAGAGGGTGGGAGGAGGTTTGGGGGCAGTGGAGCAGATTCCCTAGTGTCTGGGGAACCAGAAGGGTGCCAGGGGGGTTTCTGTGTTATTTTCTAATTGTGGCTATCTGTACAGTGTTGTAGCTCCTGGATCTTTTGTACCTATCCCTTGCTTTCCATTGCAGAGTGTAGTTTGTGCTTGTAAAGGCAGCTTCCACGTGCTTCCAGCTGAGTGAGTTGTGCTGAGTTAATGTGGATGGGAAAAACTTCAGCCCACCACAGCACACACAGGAAATAGCCTATTTCATACCCATAATATCCTGCTCCCTATAAATGGAATGGAATGGAATGAAATGGAATGGAATGGAATGGAATGGAATGGAATGGAATGGAATAGAATAGAATAGAATAGAATAGAATAGAATAGAATAGAATAGAATAGAATAGAATAGAATAGGAATGGAGTAGGATAGGATAGGATAGGATAGGATAGGATAGGATAGGATAGGATAGGATAGGATAGGATAGGATAGGATAGGATAGGATTGGAATGGAATGGAATGGAATGGAATGGAATGGAATGGAATGGAATGGAATAGAATAGAATAGAATAGAATAGAATAGAATAGAATAGAATAGAATAGAATAGAATGGGATGGGATGGGATGGGATGGGATGGGATGGGATGGGATGGGATGGGATGGGATGGGATGGGATGGGATGGGATGGGAATGGAATGGAATGGAATGGAATGGAATGGAATGGAATGGAATAGAAATGGAATGGAATGGAATAGAAATGGAATGGAATGGAATGGAATGGAATGGAATGGAATGGAATGGAATGGAATGGAATGGGATGGGATGGGATGGGATGGGATGGGATGGGATGGGATAGGATAGGAGTAGAATAGAATAGAATAGAATAGAATAGAATAGAATAGAATAGAATAGAATAGAATAGAATAGAATAGAATAGAATTGAATGGAATGGGATGGGATAGGATAGGATAGGATAGGATAGGATAGGATAGGATAGGATAGGGATAGGATAGGATAGGATAGGATAGGATAGGATAGGATAGGGATTGGAATGGAATGGAATGGAATGGAATGGAATGGAATGGAATGGAATGGAATGGAATAGAATAGAATAGAATAGAATAGAATAGAATAGAATAGAATAGAATAGAATAGAATTAGATGGAATTGAATTAACCAGGTTGCAAAAGACCTTCAAGATCCTATCTGCAAAGTCTCTCACTTCCTCTTCCTTCTGTCCCTATTCCTGTGAGAGATGCTTCCTTGTGTGGTAATGGTGGGGGACTATCTCAAGGCCTCTTAGGCCTGGCTAGGCCTAATGCCAAGAGGAGAAGGGTACCTGTATGCTTTGGGACCTCTTCTGTCACTGTGCTGGTAGCTCTCTGTGAAACACTTCACTGCTTTTCCCTTTCCCCTCACTTCTGCAATCCATTGGAGTGAGTCTCATTTTCCTGCCCCGGTGGGAGGCAAGAGAGGATCTGCCTGGCCCCAAGCCAGGGCATGTACACATTCACTGCATTCCATTGCAGAGTGGAGCTCTTGCTTGTAAACACAGCTTCCATTTGCTTCCAAGTGAAGTCAATGCTGGGGGAAATGTCAACCCACCGCAGCCATGGAGGTGAAAGTCCTCCAAGCAGCAGCGAGGTGCAAGGAGGTGAACGGGAAAGTGCAAGCTTTGGTGATTCCATTCCCCTAATGCCTGCCTCTCCCCTTTAGGGACAAACAGCACAGCTCTCTGGGGCCCTTCTTCTCCTCTCCCTGCTCCCTTCCAGGTGGGGGCTGCTCTCTCTTGGGATGCAGGGGAGTGGGGCCGGGTACTGGGAAGCTGATTTTCCTACTGTGTCCCTTGGGTCTGGGGGAGGTCTGGGGAGAGGCATTTCTGGCCTGGTGGGGGGCAGGTTTTATGAAGGTTCTGGATTAGTGAGACCTTGGTAAAGCCCAGACTGGGGAGAACTGGGCCAAGGCTCAGCATGAATTGGAGACTTTGGGATGTTTTTGTGCTGTGTGTATAGTTGTGAGCAGTACTTCCATTGAAACTTCCAATGCTTACCAGTCCTGTGTGGAGAGTTTTCTTTTAGGCCTTTGGGAGGGGGTAGAGAGCATCTGTCTGGGCCCTCAGCCTGAGACACTCTCACAGCTCACAACCTCTCTGCCTTACTCATGGCCACTGAGTCCATTCAAGTTCAGCACTTCCTGGAGAGCTCTCCTCCCTCTCTAGAGGACTCTTGGGCAACCTGCTGTTTTCCAGCTGTGCTAACATGCTTGATCCAGCTGCCTTAACATGCTTGATGCAGCTGTGCTAACAGGCTTGCTGTGCTAACAGGCTTGATGCAGCTGTGCTAACAGGCTTGATGCAGCTGCCTTAACATGCTTGATCCAGCTGTGCTAACATGCTTGATCCAGCTGTGCTAACATGCTTGATGCAGCTGTGCTAACAGGCTTGATGCAGCTGCCTTAACATGCTTGATTCAGCTGTGCTAACATGCTGATCCAGCTGCCTTAACATGCTTGATGCAGCTGTGCTAACAGCTGATGCAGCTGCCTTAACATGCTTGATGCAGCTGTGCTAACATGCATGATGCAGCTGTGCTAACAGGCTTGATGCAGCTGTGCTAAGAGGCTTGATCCAGCTGTGCTAAGAGGCTTGATCCAGCTGTGCTCAGAGGCTTGATGCAGCTGCCTTGGACAGCTCCCAGTCCCTGTCAAGCACTAAGGATTGCAGACTCATCCCTTAGAACAGCTCAGAGCCAAGCCTGGGCTGCCCCTCGGCCCCAAAGTGAGCAGACAGCAGCAGGAGACAACAGACCCTCAGCACTTCCTTTCCCCTTCTCTTACTTCCTGCTGTCCAAGCCTGGGGGTGGCAGGCAGAGGAGTTTTGACTGCCCCCCCCCCCCCGGTAAATCAAAGCCTCACTTACCATCAGCAGGGTGCACAGTCCGGTATGTGGCCTTCCTCTTAAAGCCAACTGAGGGGTTAGGAGAGAGAAGAGAGGCAGAGACCAAGCCATGAGATGGTAAAACAAGGCAGCAGCCGCCACGGGACTGCAAAGCCTCTGCATGCCCCCAGGGCCAGAGGAGCTCCTGCTGGGGCCTTCCTTGTCAGCCTGCCGCTGACTCACAGACTCGGGCTGGCAGGCACCTTCCCAGGCCATCGTGTCCACCCCCCCCCGCAGGCAGCAGGGACAGCTCCAACTAGACTGGGGCCACATCAAGTCTGATCTTGAATGTCTCCAGGGATGGGGCCTCACCCACACCCCCTGGGCAACCTGTTCCAGGATTTCCCCTCCCTCCCAGTGCAGAACTTCCTCCTGATGACCAACCTCGGGCTGCCCTGCTCCGGTTGCAATTCACTGTCCCTCATCCTGTCACTCCCAGCCCTTGGCCAAAGCCTCCACCACACCCCTGGGCAGCCCGTGCCGGTGTCTCCCCAGCCTCGTTGTGCAGAACTTCCTCCTGATGGCCAACCTCAATCTGCCCTGCCCCAGTTTCCAGCCACTGCCCCTTGCCCTGGCACTCCCAGCCCTTGGCCAAAGTCCCTCCCCAGCTCTCCTGGAGCCCCTTCAGGTACTGGAGGCTGCTCTGAGGTCTCCCTGGAGCCTTCTCTTCTCCAGGATGAACAACCCCAACTTTTCCAGCCTGACTCCAGTAATCTCCTCCTATAGGAGCAAGGTTCCTGCTGCAATTGGCTCTGTGCTCACTGGGTGCTCCACACACCCTCTGAGGTTTGTGGCTTAGGCAGTGGCAGGAAACTTGAGCATCTTGGTTTAGAGCTGGGCAGTCCAGGTGTGAGGATTATCTGGCCAAAGACAAAGAGTTGCCTTCCAAAGTTCCTTGTCAGGCACACAGGTGAGCTGGACACTTCCAACACCTTCTGCTCAGGTATATTCCAAGAGCAGCTCAGTTCTATTTCACCCCCAAAGTGACCATCTCTCTACACTGACAATAAATCCTAGTATCATAGTATCAGTCAGGGTTGGAAGGGACCACAAGGATCATCTGGTTCCAACCCCCTGCCATGGGCAGGGACACCCCACACTAGATCAGGCTGCCCACAGCCTCATCCAGCCTGGGCTTAAACCCCTCCAGGGACGGGGCCTCAACCACCTCCCTGCACAACCCATTCCAGGGCTTCACCACTCTCATGGGGAAGAACTTCCTCCTCCCTCCAGCCTCAATCTCTCCACCTCCAGCTTCAGGCCATTCCCCCTAGTCCTATCACTCCCTGAGAGCCTGAGCAGTCCCTCCCCAGCCTTCCTGTAGTCCCTTCAGATCCTGGAAGGCCACAGTGAGGTCACCTGGGAGCCTTCTCTTCTCCAGCCTGAACAGCCCCAACTCCTTCAGTCTGTCCTCACAGGAGAGCTGCTCCAGCCCTCTGCTCCTCCTCCTGGCCCTGCTCTGGACACCTTCCAGCCCCTCCAGATCCCTCTTGGCATAGGGGCTCCAGACCTGGAGGCAGTACTCCAGGTGGGGTCTCCCCAGGGCTGAGCAGAGGGGCAGAATCCCCTCCCTTGCCCTGCTGGCCACACTTCTGCTGCTGCAGCCCAGGCTCTGGTTGGCTTTCCAGGCTGCAAGTGCACACTGAGAGCTCCTGGTGAGCTTCTCCTCCCCCAGCACCCCCAAGTCTCTCTCCTCAGGGCTGCTCTCCAGCCAGTCCCTGCCCAGCCTGGATTTGTGCCTGGGGTTGCCTCCACCCAGCTGCAGGACCCTGCCCTTGGTCCTGTTGAAGCTCCTGAGGTTGGCTTGTGCCCACCTCTCCAGCCTGTCCAGGTCCCTCTGGATGGATCCCTTCCCTCCAGCTGCCTGCTGCACCACACAGCTTGGTGTCATTGATTGCAGAGGACATAGGTTAGGCCCTACAGACATCTGAAGTGGGATGGAGCCCTCCCTGAAGACTGATTTGAAGAACTGAGCCAATTCAGCACTAAATCCACAGCCTCTGATGTGGTCCAGTGCAGTGAGCCCAGTACCACTCTCTTCTGCCTTGCCTTGAAGCTCACACTGCCAGGGAGTCACCCAAGAGAGGGAAGCCACAGAAGACCTCTAGTCCCCAGTGGGGGTAAAAAGTCAACCTTCACCCCAAGGCCACTCTGGGCACACAGCCTCAGCACAGCAAAGCTGACTGCTTGGGACCACAGGGCCTGTGGAGCAGAGAACAGAACAATCCTGGTGGCAGGCTGAGGCAGCTGGGGAGGTGCAGCCTGGAGAAGAGAAGGCTCCAGGGGGACCTCAGAGCTGCCTGCCAGGACCTGAAGGGATCCTGCAGGAAGGCTGCAGAGAGACTTCTCCTGAGGGTGTCTGGAGCCAGGCCATGGGGGAATGGTCTGAAGCTGAGGCAGAGCAGGGTTAGAGTGGAGCTGAGGAAGTTCTTCAGTGTGAGGATGCTGAGACCCTGGCACAGGCTGCCCAGGGAGGCTGTGGCTGCCTCCTGCCTGGGGGTGTTCAAGGCCAGGCTGGATGAGGCCTGGAGCAGCTGAGCCTAGTTGAGAGGTGTCCCTGCCCATGGCAGGGAGGTTGGAGCTGGATGATCTCTGGGATCTGTTCCAGCCTGACCTATGCTGTGATGATGATGATGATGATGGTGATCCTACCTTGTATGATCCTGAGGCCAGCACAGCAGGAAGCTTCCCCATAGTCGTTGGCAGCCACGCAGCGGTACAGGTCACTGTCAGCTGGGCTGAGCTTCTTTATCTGAGAGAAAGAGCACAGGGAGAGCTCAGAGGGCTGGGGGTCAGCTCCCACACCTGCAGCTTCTAGTAAAACATCTACCCAGGGGCAGCTCAGATCTTTTGCTCCCAGCATGACTCTAAAGAGCTCTGCTTGCTTCCCCAGGAGGGTGGTGAGAGCCTGGCACAGGCTGCCCAGGGAGGTGGTGGCAGCCTCCTGCCTGGAGGTGCTTGCAGCCAGGCTGGAGGTGGCTGTGAGCAGCCTGCTGTGGTGTGAGGTGTCCCTGCCTATGGCAGGGGGTTGGGACTGGATGATCCTTGAGGTCCCTTCCAGCCCTGACAGCTCTGTGATTCTCTTTGTGCTCTCAGGTCTGTGACATCTCTGCCAGCCCACAGCAGGCTTGGCCTTCCCTTTGCTCTCTCTGTTCCCTGAGCCCTGTCTGGAGTACTTCAGCTGTACCTGCAGGATGAATTCCTTTGTCCCTTGGTTGAAGGATGTTTCATATTTGGCAGGGTCATCCATCCCTCCTTGGCCCCTGGTCCATCTCACCTCAGGGGCTGGGACACCTTTGACCACAGCTCTGAAGATGGCAGTTTTACCTTTGGGAAGAGGCAAGGAAGCAGTTGGTTAAGACAGGCTTGAACAGCACCTGGGGGGGACCTGCAGGGAGGCTGGGCAGGGCCTCCTCCCAGGGGCTTGGAGTGCCAGGATGAGAGGCCTCATCAAGGGCCTGGAAGGAGCATCTGAGGGAGCTGGGGCTGCTCAGCCTGGAGAAGAGGAGGCTGAGAGGAGACCTCATTGCTCTCTGCAACTGCCTGAAGGACCAGAGGAAATGGTTCCAGGCTGCACCAGGGGAGGTTCAGGCTGGGTGTTAGGAAGTCCTTGTGTTGGGCCCCCCCAGAGCTGGAGGCAGTGCTGCAGGTGGGGGCTGAGCAGAGCAGAGCAGAGGGGCAGAATCCCCTCCCCGTGCTGCTGCTCTCCCTGCCCTGGCTGCAGCCCAGCTCGGGGTTGGTCTCCGAGGTCTTTTCCAACCAAACCAATTCCATGCTTCCATGAAGCTGAGCCTCGGGGAGCCAGCTGTAAACGAAATAACTTGGGAATTGGGGCCGGGGTCACTGCCCCTCGCCTTGGGGCACGCCCGAAGCTTGCCGAGGGAAGGAAGGTGGAGGAGGAAGAGGAGGGATGAGCCACTAGAGGCCACTGTGCCCCTTCCTGAAACCCCAGCGGCTGGGGAGCATCCCCGGCCGGCGGCCGCACGGAAACCCCAGGCTGCCACCGGCAGTCAAGTGCTGAGAGGGAAGAGGAGCTCCAGGACCTGCCCAGGATGTCCCACTTCAAACCAGAGACTCATTCAGGTTGGGAAAGGCCTTCAAGACCATCGAGAAGAAATTCTCCCCAGCAAGAGAGACTGGCCCTGGGGATGTGCTGCCCAGGGAGCTGGTGGAGTCCCCATCCCTGGAGGTGCTTAGGAAGAGCCTGGATGAGGCCCTTGGTGCCATGGGTTGGGTGATCAGATGGTGCTGGGTGAGAGGCTGGATCCAAAGGTCTTTTCCAACCTGCTTAATTCTGTGTTCTGTTATCACCATGAACCTTGCTCTGCCAAGTTCACCACTAAGCTGTGTCCCCAAGCACCACATCTTCACAGGGTCCACTGCTGGGCTCCCCAGCTCAAGAGAGACAGAGATCTGCTGGAGAGAGTCCAAGGGAGAGCCACCAGGGTGACTAGGGGGCCGGAGAAGCTCCCTGTGAAGAGACTCAACAGCCCCCTGGGGCTGTTTAGCCTGGAGAGGAGAAGGCTGAGAGGGATCTGATCAATGTCTATCAATAGCTGAGGGGTGGGGGGCAAGGGGAGGGGGCCAAGCTCTTGGTGGTGGTGCACAGGAATAAGACAAGGAAGAATAGGCACAAACTTGAACACAGAAGGTTTCACCTCAACAGGAGGAGAAACTTCTTTGGTGTGAGGCTGCTGGAGGCCTGGAGCTGCCCAGAGAGGTTGTGGAGTCTCCTGGTGTGGAGACTTCCAAGCCCCACCTGGATGTGCTGCTGTGTGCCCTGCCCGGGCTGCCCCTGCTCTGGCAGGGGGCTTGGTCTGGATGACCTCTGGAGGTTCCTTCCAACCTCTGAGGTGCTGTGGTGCTGTGAGCCTGTGTGTGGCTCTGGCTGCTCACCTTCCTGCAGGGTCAGGGAGAGAGGTTTCCTCTCAAAGTCAGGGTTGCTGCATCCCGGAGGAATTTTATCCACAAATGGAGTGAGGATGACTCCTGGGACAGAGGATCTGGTCAAGGGCTTCCCTAGAAAGGCAAGGGGGAAAGCAGACATTCAGTGAGGGTTGGCCTGCAGAAGCCACCTGCACTGCCTCGTGGAGCAGTAACTGCTGCTGCCGCCCAGCTCCTCCCAGGAAGGACTCAGCCATCCCAGCCCTGCAGCTGTGTCCAAAGGCTGGAGGACAGAATCGTTTAGGCTGGGAGAGACCTTTCAGAGCATCAAGCCCAACCATTAACCCGACACAGCCAAGTCCACTGCTAAACCATGGCCCTCAGCACCACATCTCCACAGCTTGTCAGTCCCTCCAGGGATGGGAACTCCACCGCTGCCCTGCGCAGCGCTGGCCAGGCCTTGACAGCCCTTTCAGTGAGCAAATTGTTCCTCATCTCCAGCCTCAACCTCCCCTGGCACCACTTCAGGCCTTTCCCTCTCATCCTGTCACTTGCTACTTGGGAGCAGAGCCCAACCCCCACCTGGCTCCAACCTCCCCTCAGGGAGCTGTAGAGAGCCGGAAGGTCTCTCCCCAGTCTCCTGTTCTCCAGGCTTGATGCTCCTGAGCCTCCCCAGGCTCAAGCCCCCAGATCCCTCAGCTGCTCCTCCCCAGCCCTCTTCTCCAGACCCTTCCCCAGCTTCATTCCTCTTCCCTGGGCCTGCTCCAGTCCCTCAATGTCCTTCTTGGAGTGAATTGGTGCATGAAGCTCTGTGACTCTGTGCATAGCTGGGGCCCAGGTGGGAGAACTGTCACTGGGGATGACAGCCCAGGGCCACATCAGCTTACAGCTCTGCAGTGACTTGGGCAGAGAATGCTCTGGAGCAGCTCCTGGTCCAAATCAAACTTCTCTCAAGCAAGTAGCACCAGAACAAGAGGACACAGTCTCAAATGTGCCAGGGGAAGTTTAGGCTGGAGGTGAGGGGAAAGTTCTTCCCAGTGAGAGCTGTTAGCCATTGGGATGTGCTGCCCAGGGAGGTGGTGGAGTCACCATGCCTGGAGGTGTTCAAGAGGGGATTGGATGTGGCCCTTGGAGCCATGGTCTAGTCATGGGGTCTGTGGTGACAGGTTGGACTCGATGATCTCTAAGGCCTCTTCCAGCCTTGGTGATTCTGTGAGTCTCAGTGTGGCATCAGAAAGCCACAACTGCAGAGGTCAGCAGAGCTCGATGGGGCAGGGCCTGCTGTCTGCCCTTGTGCTGCTGGCAGACACCTGACTGCCAGCCCGGAGAAGCACATTGGGCACCTTCTCAGGGGTACCCCAGGCAGCCTTTGGAGCTGACTCCCGGCTCTCACCTGTCTGGGGGCTCGTCATGGTGCTCTCCTCAGCTGCCTCTGCTCAGCACAAACAGGCTCTGGGTTCTCCTGTGAAGAAGAGAAATCCCTCCGTGATTTGCAGCCCCCAAGGGAAGCGACAGACCTGCGACTGCACAGCTTGGCCTCCCTCACCTGCCACAGCCCAGCAGCCAAGAGGAGACAGACCTGCAAGCCGCAGCCACAGCCGCGCAGATTGCCCTGGCTTGGAAGGGACCCTCCAAGGTCACCTTGTCCAGCACCCCTGCCCTCAGCAGGGACACCTCCAGCTAGAGCAGGCTGCCCCAGGGCCACATCGAGTCTGATCTTGAATGTCTCCAGGTGTGAAGCCTCCACCACACCCCTGGGCAGCCCGTGCCGGTGTCTCCCCAGCCTCGTTGTGCCGAACTTCCTCCTGATGGCCAACCTCAATCTGCCCTGCCCCAGTTTCCAGCCACTGCCCCTTGCCCTGTCCCTCCCAGCCCTTGGCCCAAGCCCCTCCCCAGCTCTCCTGGAGCCCCTTCAGGTACTGGGAGGCTGCCCTGAGGTCTCCCTGCAGCCTTCTCTTCTGCAGGCTGCACAGCCCCAGCTCTCCCAGCCTGGCCCCGTAGCAGAGGTGCTGCAGCTTTCGGATCACCTTCACAGCCTCTTCAGGACCCTTTCCAGCAGCCCCAGGGCTCTCTTCTGTTGAAGGCTCCAGAACTGGACTCTGGTCTCCCCAGAGCAGAGCAGAGGGGCAGGATCCCCTCTCCCCAGCTCTGGCAATGGGCACTGGCAGCCCAGAAGGCCAATGGCAGCTGAGCTGCCATTGGCCTTCTGGGCTGCCAGTGCCCATTGCTGGCTCCTGTCCAGCTTCTCCCCAACCCAGCACCCCCAAACCCTTCTCTGCAGGGCTGCTCTGGATCTCATCCCCCAGCCTGGATTGATGTTGAAGGTTGCCTCGACCCAGGTCACATCAGGGACACCCAAGTCCCCTCACGGCACAGCCTGGAACCCCCACAGCTCAGGCAGGGCCACGGCTGGGAGGGCTGAAGCGGCCTAAAGCAGACATCCAGCAGCATCCCTCTGCCACCTCTCCCGTTCCCCTTGCCCCCTGGCTCTCCTCCAAGGACCTCCTCTCGTGTTTCCACCGCATGGCACTCACGTGGTGAGCCCTGATGGATGGCAAGAGCAGTTGCTTGAGGAGGAAGCCGCAGAGGGTGGGCGCCTGCAGCGGGGCAGGCAGGCAGCAGAGGCACCTCGGGAGCTCAGTCAGCTTGGGCTAAATTAGCAACAGACCTGGGAGCAGGCTGGAGGCCGCTGCTGACTTTAGAAGGAGAGGGTGAAGTGTGAGGCTGGCATGCAGCAGTTATTGTTGCAGCTCACTCCTCTGACCTTCTGCTGAAGGTGTCTCTGGCCCTGGATTTAGAAGCTGCCCCCCCCCCCCGTGCCGTGTCACACATCCCCACCCTGCAAAGCAAGCTGTCAAGGCAGATCCCTTGTCATGTGAGAGATGCTCAGAGGCTCTAGGGTTACTGCAGCTCTGAAAGAGCAATTAGATTAGATTCCCCTCTGGGATTAATGCTCTGTCTCCATTTACCCTCTGCGCTCCTTCAGTCAACACAGAGTCATAGAGTCGTAGAAGGGGAGGAGGGGCTGGAAGGGAGCTGCAGAGATCAGCCAGCCCGAGCCCCCTGCCAGAGCAGGGGCACCCAGGGCAGGGCACCCAGAACACCTCCAGGTGGGGTTTGTGGGAGAGGGTTTGTGGGAGAGGATGATCTTGAAGGTCTCTTCCAACCTGGTTTATTGTATTGTATTGTATTTGTGGGAGAGGGTTTGTGGGGTTAATGTTGTTTTCCCTTCTGCACCTCTGGGGAAGCTCTGCAGCACCTGCCCTGGGCTGGCACAGAATCACAGCTTGCACTGGGTTGGAAGGGACTCCCCAAGGGCATCTCGTCCACCCCCTTGCACTCAGCAGGGACATCCCCAGCTAGAGCAGGTTCCTCAGGGCCACATCAAGTTTGACCTTGAACGTCTCCAGGGATGAGGCTTCCACCACCTCCCTGGGCAGCCTGTGCCAGGCTCTCACCACCCTCACGGGGAAGAACTTCTTCCTGGTGTCCAACCTCAATCTGCCCTGCCCCAGTTTCAAACCATTGTTCCTCATCCTGTCCCTCCCAGCCCTTGGCCAAAGCCCCTCCCCAGCTCTCCTGGAGCCCCTTCAGGTCCTGCAAGGTCTCCCTGCAGCCTTCTCTTCTCCAGGCTGCACAGCCCCAGCTCTCCCAGCCTGGCCCCACAGGGGAGGTTCTGCAGCCTCTGAGCATCTTTGTGGCCTCCTCTGGACCTCCAGAGATCATCCAGTCCAAGCCCCCTGCCAGAGCAGGAGCACCCAGGGCAGGGCACACAGCAACACATCCAGCTGGGGCTTGGAAGTCTAAAGAGAAGGAGACTTCCAGGAGCTGCAGGGGGCTGCAGGAAAGCTGGGGAGGGAATTTGGAGGGTGTCAGGGAGGGATAGGACTGGGGGGATGGAGCAGAACTAGAAGTGGGGAGACTGAGCTTGGAGGTGAGGAAGAAGTTGTTGCCCAGGAGGGTGGTGAGAGCCTGGCACAGGCTGCCCAGGGAGGTGGTGGAAGCCTCCTGGCTGGAGGTGTTTGCAGCCAGGCTGGAGGTGGCTGTGAGCAACCTGCTGTGGTGGGAGGGTCCCCTGCCCATGGCAGGGGTTGGAGCTGGCTGAGCCTTGAGCTCCCTTCCAGCCCTGACAGCTCTGTGATTCTATGGTTCATAGAGGCACAGAATGGTGGTGGTTGAGGGGACCTCTGCAGCTCATCCAGCCCAAGCCCCTGCCAAAGCAGGGTCACTCAGGGCAGGGCACACAGGAGCACATCCAGGTGGGGCTGGAAAGTCTCTAGACAAGGACAGTCCACAACCTGTCTGGGCAGAACATCACCCAGGTGGAAGCAGCATCACCCATTGCCTGGTTGGAAAAGACCTTAGGGTGAGGGAGTCCAGCCATAGCCTAGCATCTCCCTGCACACAACTGTGGCCCTCAGCTCCTCATCCAAATGCTTTGTGAGCAGCCCCAGGGATGGAGACTCCACCACCACCTCCCTGGGCAGCCTTTCCCAGCACCTCAGCAGCCCATTGCTGCTGTAGCTCAGCTGGATGCACACATCAGACTCCTTCCCCCAGCTTCACAAAGCTCAGTGCCACCAAAAGTGAAAAGGAAGAGGTAAACCCATCTGGTTTGACTCTGTCCCTCAAGCCTGGGCCCTGGAGGGTTCTGTGAACCACTGGGAGGTGTTTTGAACACCTCAGAGAAAGGGATGAAGGCCTTGTGGGAGGGGAAGGACACCCAAGTGAGGTGAAAATCAGATGGTTTCAGGGCAGCCTGCCCTGCTCAGGCAGGGCACCAGGCAGCAAACAGCAGACTCCCAGAGACTCCTGCTCACCCTCTTCTGCTGAGCTTGTGCCAAGAAGGGCAAAGGTCTCCTGAGGGGCATGAGGAAGAGTGTGGTCAGCAGGCCCAGGGAGCTTCTCCTGCCCCTCTCCCCTGCCCTGGTGAGACCACATCTGGAATACTGGGTCCAGTTCTGGGCTCCCCAGATCCAGAGGGACAGGAAACTGGTGGAGAGAGTCCAGTGGAAGGTACAAGGATGATGAAGGGCCTGGAACATCTCTGTGAGGAGAGCCCAGGGGCTGTTTAGACTGGAGAAGGCTGAGAGGGAGTCTGATCAATGGCTATCAATATCTGAGGGGTGGGGGTCAGGAAGGGGCCAGGCTCTGCCCAGTGGTGCCCAGGGACAGGAAAAGAAGCGGTGGACACAAACTGGAACCCAGGAGGTTCCACCTCAGCAGGAGGAGAAACTTCTTTGGTGTGAGGCTGCTGGAGCCTGGAGCAGGCTGCCCAGAGAGGCTGTGGAGCCTCCTTCTGTGGAGGCTTTCCAGCCCCACCTGGATGTGTTGCTGTGTGCCCTGCCCTGGGTGGCTCTGCTCTGGCAGGGGTCTTGGACTGGATGATCTCTGGAGGTCCCTTCCATGCTGTGATTCATCTGTCCTCCAAAGCACTGAGCTGTATTAATAGCAAACCCTCTAATCCCTGCTGCCTTCTGGGCTCCTCTGTCTCCCTCAACGTGTCACCACCCCTGGAGCTGAAATGCTGGAAGCTTGCAACTTTCAACAGACATGATTTGCTTGACAGGACCTTGCAACACCACTGCCCTCAGCTCTCTTCAGGTTGCCCTCACAGTTATTCCAAGTGCCAGGGGCTGCACATTGGCCACAGCAACCCCAGGCAGTGCTACAGGCTGGGGGCAGAGTGGCTGAGAGCAGCCAGGCAGAGAGGGACCTGGGGGTGCTGGTTGATGGTAGGCTGAACATGAGCCTGCAGTGTGCCCAGGCAGCCAGGAGGGCCAAGGGCATCCTGGCCTGCATCAGGAGCAGTGTGGCCAGCAGGAGCAGGGAGGTGATTCTGCCCCTGTACACTGCACTGGTTAGGCTACACCTTGAGTCCTGTGTCCAGCTCTGGGCCCCTCAGGTCAGGAAGGAGGTTGAGCTGCTGGAAGGTGTCCAGAGAAGGGCAACAAAGCTGGGGAGGGGTCTGGAGCACAGCCCTGGGAGGAGAGGCTGAGGGAGCTGGGGGTGCTGAGCCTGCAGAAGAGGAGGCTCAGGGGAGACCTCATTGCTCTCTACAACTCCCTGAAGGGAGGTTGTAGACAGGCAGAGGTTGGTCTCTTCTCCCAGGCAAGCAGCACCAGAACAAGAGGACACAGTCTCAGGCTGTGCCAGGGCAGGTTTAGGCTGGAGGTTAGGAAGAAGTTCTACCCAGAGAGAGAGATTGCCCATGGAATGGGCTGCCTGGGGAGGTGGTGGAGTCACCATCACTGGAGGTGGTCAGGAGGAGACTTGCTGGGTGCTTGGTGCCATGGGTTAGTTGATTAGGTGATGTTGGATGATGGGTTGGACTCAATGATCTCGAAGGCCTCTTCCAACCTGCTTTACTCCTATTCTATTCTATTCTATTCTATTCTATTCTATTCTATTCTATTCTATTCTATTCTATTCTATTCTATCCTATTCTATCCTATTCTATTCTGCTCTATTCTATTCTATTCTGCTCTATTCTATTCTGCTCTATTCTATTCTGCTCTATCCTATTCCATTCTATCCTATTCCATTCTATCCTATTCTGTTCCATTCCACGCTGCTCCCAACTCCTCCCCTCCCCAGCAGGCAGGGGTGAGGAGCACCAGGGCTGGAACCTGAGCACAGTCCCTAAAGGTCCAATTCTGAGCTCCAAGGCCACCAGAGATTTTCCTGGTTCCCTGTGTTGCCAAACCACTGAATTGGTTTGGCTGCAAGAGACCTTTCAGACCATGGAGTCCAAGCCCTACCCCAGCACTGCCAGGGCACCACCCCCCACGGCCCTCAGCACCACAGCTTTGAAACCCCTCCAGGGATGGGGACTGCACCACTGCCCTGGGCAGCCTGGGCCAGGCCTGGATGAGCCTCAAGGGGATGAAATTGTTCCTCATGGCCAACCTGAACCTGCCCTGGGGCGACTCGAGGCTGTTTCTGCTCATCCTGTGACTGTGCATCGTGCCAGACAGCTGTCCTCAGCCTGCTGGGACTGTGGAGAGGTGTGAAGTGATTATCAGCTTTTGAGAGATGGCTCCACTCAGGTTTGGGTTTAAAGAGCCCAAATCCTGCCAGTGCAGGAAAAGGCACTGGCTGGGCACCCTCTCAAGGGACCACACAGAGAGTCCTGCACCTGGGGAGGAACAGCACCAGGCAGCAGCACAGACCAGGAGGTGACCAGCTGGAAAGCAGCTCTGTGGGGAAAGAACTTGGAGTCATTGATGGACAGCAGTGTGCCCTGTGGCCAAGCAGGCCAGTGGTGTCCTGGGCTGCATGGAGAGCAGGGTGGCCAGCAGGGCCAGGGAGGCTCTGCTCCCCCTCTGCTTGGCTCTGCTCCCCCTCTGCTTGGCTCTGCTGAGAGCACATCTGCAGTACTGTGTCCAGCTCTGGGCTCCCCAGTTCAAGAGGGACAGAGAGCTGCTGGAGAGAGTCCAAGGGAGGCTATGAGGATGCTGAAGGGGTTGGAACTCCTGTGTGAGGAGGAAGGGCTGAGAGCCCTGGGGCTGTTTACACTGGAGAAGACTGAGAGGGGATCTTACTGATGTCAACAAATACCTGAGGGCTGGGGGGCAAAAAGGTAGAGGCCAGACTCAGTTCAGGGCCTGGAACATCTGTGTGAGGAGGAAAGGCTGAGAGCCTTGGGGCTGTTTAGTCTGGAGAAGGCTGAGAGGGAGTCCGATCAATGGCTATCAATAGCTGAGGGGTGGGGGTCAGGAAGGGGCCAGGCTCTGCCCAGTGGTGCCCAGGGACAGGAGAAGAGGCAGTGGACACAAACTGGCACCCAGGAGGCTCCACCTGAGCAGGAGGAGAAACTTCTCTGGTGTGAGGCTGCTGGAGCCTGGAGCAGGCTGCCCAGAGAGGTTGTGGAGCCTCCTCTGGAGCCTTTCCAGCCCCACCTGGATGTGTTGCTGCGTGCCCTGCCCTGGCTGCCCCTGCCCTGGCAGGGGGTTGGGCTGGCTGATCTCCGGAGGTCCCTTCCAGCCCCTCTCCCCCTGCGATTCCAAGGCAGTGCTCACTATGAGCACTATGTGGACCTTGCTGATTTTACAGGGCCCGGAATATTTCAGCCATTCCTTTGGATTAGAGCTAAGCTGCTGTGAGTCCTTCAGCCCCTGGGGACTGCTGCCTCCTGCAAGCGAGGGAGGCAGGGGCACGTTAATGCCGCCCGTGGATTGCACAGCTGAAGTGCCAGTGCCAGGGGGAGCAGGGAACATTCCCCCGCTGGAGCTGCTCCAAGCACAGCACATTTTCTGATGTCTTCCGTGCTAAGTGAGGCCCAGGAAAGAACATCTCAGCTGGCAGGGACCCAGCCCCACCCTGCCCTTCTGCTCCCCTGTGACCTGAGCAGCCCTGGGCTGGGTTTGCTTTGACTGCAGCTCAGCCCTGGAGGAAGAAATTGGTTTAGTGGAAACAGCAAAAGCCTTCCAGATAATCGCCAGGGGTGGAATTCACTTCTGCCTGAGACATGGCTGCCCACACCGAGCTGATCTCACAGGGGACCTCAGAGCAGCCTTCCAGGGCCTGAAGGGCTCCAGGAGAGCTGGGGAGGGACTTGGGACAAGGGCTGGGGGGACAGGCTGAGGAACAATGGCTTTGAGCTGGGAGAGGGGAGACTGAGACTGGAGAGGAGGAAGGAATTGCTGAGAGTGAGGCTGGGGAGACTCTGGCACAGGCTGCCCAGGGAGGCTGTGGCTGTCTCCTGCCTGGAGGGGTTCAGGACCAGGCTGGATGAGGCCTTGAGCTGGGGGAGGTGTCCCTGCTTATGGCAGGTAGTTGGAACTGGATGACCTTGAAGGTCCCTTCCAAGCCAAACCAGCCTTCGGTGCTGTGACTCATCAGCCTGGAAGTTTGGTTCCTTTTCTCCCTCTCTGTGGTCAGAAAATCACCACTGGTGTTAAATCAGCACAAGCCAAGGAGGTCCCTTCCAACCCAAACCCATTCTGTGGTTCCATGACACTCAGCAGAGGCAGGAAACTCCTTCCCAGAGGCGACCAGGGGAAAAGCTGCTGCCCAACAGCCCCAGCAGGCCAGGACTCACTCCTCCTCCTCACTCCCCTGCAGACCCCATTGCTCTGCCCCAGCCTGCCTCGGGGCTCCCAGGTTTTTCTCCTTTCTCCCGTCTGCTTTCCAGCTGTGGCCACATCCCACCTGGAAAAGGCAGCAGAGCTTCCCCAGCTCTGAAGGCAGAGCAGAGTGGAGCCCTTGGCTCCCAGCAATGTCTTGCAGCCACTAAAATAAACCAGAGAGTGGCTGCCCTTCATCCTGTCTGTCCATCAATCTGTCTGGATGAGGCAGGGCAGGAGCCTGCCCCTGCTGCAGGCTGCATGGCCACTAACAGTGGGGCCATAAATCAGCCCAGGGAATAAGCAAACCGTCTGAGAGGCACGGTTTGGAGGTGCTGCTGGTGCCACAGGGAGTGATTTATGAGCTCCAGACAGGGCCCCACACTGACAAGCCGTGACATAACTGCTGGCACGGGGCTGGGGAGCAAAGGTAGCCAAAGTGGGGGAAGTGACAGGCACTGAGTGGCTCCCTGCGAGGGGAAGGCTCCAGAGGCACAGCTGGTGCCAGGGACACCGAGGTGTGAACCATCATTGTCATGGAATCAGTCACTGGATGGGTTGGGTTGGAAGGGAGCTCAAAGCTCAGCCAGCTCCAACCCCCTGCCATGCCCAGGGACACCTCCCCCCAGCACAGCTTGCTCAAGGCCTCATCCAGCCTGGTCCTGAACACCTCCAGGCAGGGCACAGCCACAGCCTCCCTGGGCAGCCTGTGCCAGAGTCTCCCCAGCTGCACTGCCAACAATCTCTTCCTCCTCTCCACTCTCAGTCTCCCCTCTCCCAGCTCAAAGCCATTGTTCCTCAGCCTGTCCCTCCCAGCCCTTGGCCCAAGTCCCTCCCCAGCTCTCCTGGAGCCCTTCAGGCCCTGGAAGGCTGCTCTGAGGTCTCCCTGCAGCCTTCTCCTCTCCAGGCTGCACAGCCCCAGCTCTCCCAGCCTGGCCCCACAGGGGAGGTTCTGCAGCCTCTGAGCATCTTTGTGGCCTCCTCTGGACCTCCAGAGATCATCCAGTCCAAGCCCCCTGCCAGAGCAGGAGCACCCAGGGCAGGGCACACAGCAACACATCCATCTGGGGCTTGGAAGTCTAAAGAGGAGACTTCCAGGAGCTGCAGGGGGCTCCAAGCAAGCTGGGGAGGGACTTTGGAGGGTGTCAGGGAGGGATAGGACTGGGGGGATGGAGCAGAACTAGAAGTGGGGAGATTGAGCTTGGCTGTGAGGAAGAAGTTCAGCAGCTCCAGGTCCTCCTTGTGCTGGGGGCCCCAGAGCTGGAGGCAGTGCTGCAGGTGGGGGCTGAGCAGAGCAGAGCAGGGCAGCAGAATCCCTTCTCTTGCCCTGCTGGTCACAAATCCCTCAGCAGCAGATGCAGCCTTCTGCTTCTCTGTGATGCCTAAAACCCAGGACAGTCCCAACACAGTGAATGTTCTGCACAAAACACCAAACTGTTCTCTTTTCAGCCTCAAATTCTACAGCAGGAGCTCCAGCTTCTCCCCAGGGAGCAGGACCTCCCTCCTAAAGTGTCTCTTCCAGCTCTGGGTGAGCTTCCTTTGCCCCTTTGTTAACTCCAGTAATGATCCCAAGCCTTCCCATTCCAGAAGAGCTTGAAAGAAAAGCCCCAAAGCCTTGGGTTGGAAGCACAGAACTCGAGGCCAACAACTGGGACTGGCTGGAGAACAGCCCTGAAGGAAAGGCCTTGGGGGTGCTGGGGGAGGAGAAGCTCAGCAGGAGCCAGCAGGGAGCACTGGCAGCCCAGAGAGCCAAGGAGAGCCTGGGCTGCAGCAGGAGCAGTGTGGCCAGCAGGGCCAGGGAGGGGATTCTGCCCCTCTGCTCCACTCTGCTGAGAGCACAGCTGCAGCTCTGGGTCCAGCTCTGGAGCCTCTGTGCCAGGAAGGCTCTGGAGGGGCTGGAAGGTGTCCAGAGCAGGGCCAGGAGGAGGAGCAGAGGGCTGGAGCTGCTCTGCTCTGCAGACAGCCTGAGAGAGTTGGGGCTGTGCAGGCTGCAGAGGAGAAGGCTCCCAGGAGACCTCATTGTGGCCTTCCAGGATCTGCAGGGGGCTGCAGGAAAGCTGGGGAGGGGCTTTGGAGGGGTCAGGGAGGGATAGGACTGGGGGGGGATGGAGCAGAACTGGAAGTGGGGAGAATCAGATTCAGGCTGGATGCGGCTGTGAGCAACCTGCTGCGGTGTGAGGTGTCCCTGCCCGTGGCAGGGGTTGGAGCTGGCTGAGCCTTGAGCTCCCTTCCAGCCCTGACAGCTCTGTGATTCTAACTGCACAAGTGCAACTTCATGAAGCCTTCTGAGCAGGTCACAGAGCCCTGAGGTGATGAATGGAGGTCTGGGGTGGAGGGGGGATCAGGTTCTGTCTGACTCCTCTCTCTGGTAAGTCTATATTTGACTTGCTCTTCCCTTCTGCCTCAGCAGAATCCAGCCAAAGTGATGGCTCCTGCTGGTCACACTTCACAGATCACACCCCAGAGACTCCAGAGCCACTCATTTGTTGATGTGGCGTGGACAGAGAGTGCCAGGAAGTGACACACACCAGCTGGCTCTGCTAAGGGAATGGAAGCAGCCAAGCCCTAAGAGCAGTGAAGGAGCAGGGGGCTGATGGCAGCCTGGGGTAGCAGCAATGAGGTGACCACAGGAGAAGGAAACAGTTTGGTCCTTACCATGTCCACAACACAGCCACAAAACATTTCCCAACCCACTTCTGCTTTTACAGTCAATACATTCACAGCAGGTCCAGGGGAGGCCACCAAGAGGCTCAGAGGCTGCAAAACCTCCCCTGGGGAGCCAGGCTGGGAGGGTTGGGGCTGTTCAGAGAAGGGATTCTGCTGCCCTGCTCTGCTCTGCTCAGCCCCCACCTGCAGCACTGCCTCCAGCTCTGGGGCCCCCAGCACAAGGAGGACCTGGAGCTGCTGAACTTCTTCCTCACAGCCAAGCTCAATCTCCCCACTTCTAGTTCTGCTCCATCCCCCCCAGTCCTATCCCTCCCTGACACCCTCCAAAGTCCCTCCCCAGCTTGCTTGGAGCCCCCTGCAGCTCCTGGAAGTCTCCTCTTTAGACTTCCAACCCCACCTGGATGTGTTGCTGTGTGCCCTGCCCTGGGTGCTCCTGCTCTGGCAGGGGGCTTGGACTGGATGATCTCTGGAGGTCCAGAAGAAGCCACAAAGATGCTCAGAGGCTGCAGAACCTCCCTGTGGGGCCAGGCTGGGAGAGCTGGGGCTGTGCAGCCTGGAGAGGAGAAGGCTCCAGGCAGACCTCAGAGCAGCCTTGCAGGAGCTGAAGGAGCTTTGGGAGAGCTGGGGAGGGGCTTTGGCCAAGGGCTGGGAGGGACAGGATGAGGGACAATGGTTTGAAACTGGGGCAGGGCAGATTGAGGTTGGACATCAGGAAGAAGTTCTTCCCCGTGAGGGTGGTGAGAGCCTGGCACAGGCTGCCCAGGGAGGTGGTGGAAGCCTCATCCCTGGAGACGTTCAAGGTCAAACTTGATGTGGCCCTGAGGAACCTGCTCTAGCTGGGGATGTCCCTGCTGAGTGCAAGGGGGTGGACGAGATGCCCTTGGGGAGTCCCTTCCAACCCAGTGCAAGCTGTGATTCTGTGCCAGCCCAGGGCAGGTGCTGCAGAGCTTCCCCAGAGGTGCAGAAGGGAAAACAACATAACCCTACAAACCCTCTCCCACAAACCCTCTCCCACAAATCCTCTCCTTCAAACCCTCTCCCTCAAACCCTCTCCCCCAATCCCTCTCCCCCAATCCCTCTCCCACAAACCTTCTCCCACAAACCCTCTCCCAAAAATACAATACAATACAATAAACCAGGTTGGAAGAGACCTTCAAGATCATCCTCTCCCACAAACCCTCTCCCACAAATCCCCTCCACAAACCCTCTCCCACAAACCTTCTCCCACAAACCTTCTCCCACAAACCTTCTCCCACAAACCCTCTCCCACAAACCCTCTCCCACAAACCCTCTCCCACAAATCCCCTCCACAAACCCTCTCCATAAACCCTCTCCACAAACCCTCTCCACAAACCTTCTCCCACAAACCCTCTCCCACAAATCCCCTCCACAAACCCTCTCCACAAACCTTCTCCCACAAACCCTCTCCACAAACCTTCTCCCACAAACCTTCTCCCACAAACCCTCTCCCACAAACCTTCTCCCACAAATCCCCTCCACAAACCCTCTCCCACAAACCTTCTCCCACAAACCCTCTCCCACAAATCCCCTCCACAAACCCTCTCCCACAAACCCTCTCCCCACAAACCCTCTCCCACAAACCCTCTCCCACAAACCTTCTCCCACAAACCCTCTCCCACAAACCCTCTCCCACAAACCCCCACTGCCAGAAACTTCTGCTGCCAGTCCCCTGCCAGGTCCAGGGCTGCCAGCTTCCCTGGGCTCCTGGAGACCTCTCCTCCCAGGACACATCCACCCAGCTGCAGACCTGCAGCACCCCAGAGCGCTGCCTGCTGCTGCACCGCAGGTGGCACTTGGCGCTGCCGGCTCTCTGTCACCTCCACACAGCCCCCGGCGGTGCCACGACCCCAGCCAGCGGTACTTTCGGGGCTGAGCGTCCAGGAGGATCCCGCGGGAGGTCGCCGCCGCGCCGCACCGGCGGCGTCTCCGCTGCCTCAGCCCTCAGAGCTCCTCAGGGCTCCCCAAGAGGTCTCCCGGTCTCAGGTGCTAGTGATGTGGGCTGGGAGAAGCCAGACCTCACTGCCCTGTGCCGAATGCCACAAGAAAGGGCCAATCCCTGTCCCCACCTGGCAGCTCTCCGCTCCCCTGCGAGCCCAGAGGCTGCGCAGCCAGGACACCTCCACTCGCTGCCACCCGCAGCCCTGGGGGCTCAGAGAGAGCCCACAGCACCAGGGGAGGGGCAGCTCAAGGCAGGGCCTTTGGCTGGGGGCCAGGCTGGTCAGATGCCACCATCAGTCAAGGCAAGCCTGGACTTCCAAGCGCAGGCTGGGGCAAGATGTCGTAGCCCAAAGAAGGACAAACGCTTGTGCAGAGCAAGGGCCTGCCCAGGGCCAGGGGAGCTGCGCAGCACGCACCAACAGCACCAACAGGATGGTCCTCAGAGGTCAGGAGTCAGCAGCGTTGGAAGGGACTGGATGTGGCACTTGGTGCCATGGGCTAGTCATGGGGTCTGTGGGGACAGGTTGGACTCGATGATCTTTGAGGTCTCTTCCAGCCTTGGTGAGACTGTGAGCCTGTGAGACTGAGACTCTACTACCTCCTCTCTGGATCCCCAGCAGGGGATCAGAGCTCTGAAGCCTTGAGTGAATTTGGGGGGACATCCAGCAAACTCTTGGTGCTCAAGAGTTTGGAACTCAAGGCCATAGTAGATAGGCTGAAGACAGGAGAACCATGAGGAGCATCTTTGAGTCAAGGTGATCTGTCAGTGGGAGGGACTCTGGTGGCAGCTCCATGATCTGGCAGCTGCTTTGCCCTAGAGATCAAACCCCTCTCCTCTGCAGGGCCAGGGGTCACCTGGGGAACAGCAGTGCAAGAGAGGAGGAGGGGCAAAGAGGGGAGACTGAGACTTGAGAGGAGGAAGAAATTGTTGAGAGTGAGGCTGGGGAGTCTCTGGCACAGGCTGCCCAGGGAGGCTGTGGCTGTCCCCTGCCTGGAGGTGTTCAGGACCAGGCTGGATGAGGCCCTGAGCAAGCTGTGCTGCTGGTAGGTGTCCCTGCCCACGGCAGGGGCTTGGAGCTGGATGAGCTTTGAGGTCCCTTCTAACCCAACCCCATTCTGTGGTTCTCTGACATTCAGCAGGGGCAGGCAAACACCTCCAAGAGGTGAGCAGGTGAAAAGCTGTTGGCCAACCTCCCCTGCAGGCCAGGACCGGCAGAGGAAGCAGCTCAGCACCCTCACTGCGCTGCCGGCCCCCCGCTCTGCGCCAGCCTTGCTGGCGATCTGCGAGCTCCCTTCCACCCCCGCCCTTCCGTGGCTCCATGGAGATTTGGTCTCAAAACGCGTTCAGCTGCTGGGATCCTGCTTGAACAGAGCAGCTCCTAATTAGGGACCTCCTAATTAGACAGAGAGCTGGGCTTGGAAAGCAGCAGGAGAGCCAGGAAGCAGGACCTGCCGGAGCCTTGCCTTACTCCCAGCCCTGCTCTGACGCTCTTCTGGGTGGGGAAGGACCAAGAGCTCTCCTGCAGATGGACTTGAGGACTGAAACCCATCTGTGCCAGAGGAAACTCCTCCAAGAGCCTGACCTTCTTCCATTTCACAGCTTGTTTTCCACCTGCCCACCCCAAAGTCCTCTTAACCCCTGCCTGCCCGGGGCTCAGCCGCCACCTGCCACAGGAAACCTGCAGAATGTCAGCAGGGAGCCCTCGGCATCCAGCAGAGGTCACTGCCCCGCTGCACACAGGACACCCTGGGGCCTGGGAGCAAGTTCACTGCCCTAAGGGAGGGCAGGGGAGAAGTGTCAAGAGGCAGCAGCTGCAGGGCAGTGCTTGCAGGCCTCCGTTTCAAAGGGCAAGTTGTCTGGAGATGAGACCCTCCCAGCCTGCTGCTCCCCCTGCAGTTCCTTCCTCTGCCAGTGTGGATCCCAGAGCTGGTTGGGCTGGCAAAGGCCTCTGAGATCCCCCAGGCCAGCACCAACCCAACCCCCCCATGGCCCCCAAACCCTGGCCCCAGCTGCCATGGCCACAGCTTGCTGCAGCCCCTCCAGCCATGGGGACTCCACCACCTCCCTGGGCAGCCTCTGCCAGGCCCTGAGCACTCCTCCAGCAAAGACATTTGGCCTCCTCTCCAGCCTCAGCCTCCCTGGCACAGTTTCAGGCCAGTTCCTCTCCTTCTGTCCCCTGAGCCTGGGGAGCAGAGCCCAACCCCCCTGGCTGCAGCCTCCTCTCAGGGAGCTGCAGAGAGCAATGAGGTCTCCCTCAGCCTCCTCTGCTCCAGGCTCAACCCCCCCAGCTCCCTCAGCTGCTCCTCCCCAGCCCCTTCCCCAGACCCTTCCCCAGCTCTGTTGCCCTTCCCTGGCCCTGCTCCAGCCTCTCAGTGTCTTTCTTGGAGGGAGGGTCCCATTCTGACCTGTGCCAAGAGGTACTGCTGGTGCTCAGAGCAGGAAGTGAAGAAGCCAGGGCTGGGCAGGGCCAGGGAAGCTGTCTGCATTGCCCAGCTCGTGAGGAGATGCCCAAGGTCAGAAGCAGATCTCACCATGAGTCGCCCCCAGGCCAGGCCACAGCACTCCCCTGCAGGGCTGGGGTCTGCTCAGGCACAGTGCTGAAGGCCAGGGGGATGCCAGGGAAGCTTTGGGGCAGGGATCCTCAGCTGGGGCATGGAGCAAGGGCTGCAAAGCTCAGCAGCCAGGCTCAAAGTCTTCTCTGACACAGCAGCAACAGGAACCCCAAAGCACCACACACACAAAACAAGTGGGGTGGGGGCAGGAAGGGGCCAGGCTCTGCTCAGGACAGGCCAAGGGGCAGTGGCCACAAACTGGCACCCAGGGGGCTCCACCTCGACAGGAGGAGAAGCTGCTTTGGTGTGAGGCTGCTGGAGCCTGGAGCAGGCTGCCCAGAGAGGTTGTGGAGTCTGCCCTGGAGCCTTTGCAGCCCCTCCGGGATGTGCTCTGGGTGCCCTGCCCTGGCTGCCCTTGGACTGGATGAGCTCTGGAGGTCCCTTCCAACCCCTCCCGTTCCGAGATTGCAGGATGGGCACTGCCAGGGAAGGGGAGGAAAGGGCCAGACTCAGTGAAGAATGCCAGCTGCCTGCAGCCCCCCCCTGCAGCCCCCCTGCAGCTGCCTGCAGCCCCCCCCTGCAGCCCTCCCTGCAGCCCCTCCCTGCAGCTGCCTGCAGCCTTCCCTGCAGCCCCCTGCAGCCCTCCATGCAGCTGCCTGCAGCCTTCCCTGCAGCCCCCTGCAGCCCCCCCTGCAGCTGCCTGCAGCCCTCCCTGCAGCCGCCTGCAGCCCTCCCTGCAGCCCTCCCTGCAGCTGCCTGCAGCCCTCCCTGCAGCCGCCTCAGGCAACCCCCTCCCGCAGCCCCTCTCCCTGCAGCCCCTCTCCCTGCAGCCCCTCTCCCTGCAGCCCCTCTCCCTGCAGCCCCCTCCAGCACCATGGATCACACCAGGAGGCTCTGGCAGTGCTGACCTCGCTGCTCAGCCCCAAGCCAAGGGCCATTCTGCTGCTCAGGCCGGGCCCTGGGTCGCAGAGCAACCTTTCCTCTCTACCAGGAGGATGTCCTGCCCCAGCGGGAGCCACACCATGCCTGTGGGAGCCCCACAAGGGCATTCTGGGCTCAGAGTATTTGTATCATAGCATCATAGTATCAGTCAGGGTTGGAAGGGACCACAAGGATCAGCCAGTTCCAACCCCCCTGCCATGGGCAGGGACACCCCACACTACATCAGGCTGCCCACAGCCTCATCCAGCCTGGGCTTAAACCCCTCCAGGGACGGGGCCTCAACCACCTCCCTGCACAACCCATTCCAGGGCTTCACCACTCTCATGGGGAAGAACTTCCTCCCCACCTCCAGCTTCCCAGATCCCCAGAGGCAAAAGGCTGGAACCAGGGCAACGAAGCTGAGGAGCAGCAGAGCCCTGCTGACCAAGCTCCTGCTGACCAAGCTCCTGCTGACCAAGCTCCTGCTTCCCACGCTGTGCAGAATTCCTTCTGCTCCCTGCTCCAGGGCTGGTTTAAGCTCTCTGCACCCATGACTGGCTGGGGCCGCGGGGCAGACTGAGCCCGGCTGGGGCCGCGGGGCAGACAGAGCCCGGCTGCCTCTGGCCCTCAGGTTCCTGCTGTCCCCTTCTCACAGCTCCTCTTTCTGGCCTGGGCTGGCCACTGCTGGGATTTCCTCCTCCTTTTCCACTTGGACAAGCACAGAGCAGTGGGAAGCAAATGTGTAATGAGGGCACCAAGGCTGAGCTGAAGCATCAGCACCTCAGCACGCAGCACCCCCCCAGTGCCTCTCACCTCCCCTTCAGACACTGAAAACCGACAACAAATTCACCACCACAGAAGGGCTCAGGCTGGAGGGGACCTCAGAGACCCTCCCCACGGGCAGGGACACCTCCCACCAGCACAGCTCGCTCAAGGCCTCATCCAGCCTGGTCCTCAACACCTCCAGGCAGGGGACAGCCACAGCCTCCCTGGGCAGCCTGTGCCAGAGTCTCCCCAGCCTCCCACTGAGGAACTTCTTCCTCAGCTCCACTCTAACCCTGCTCTGCCTCAGCCTCAAACCCTTCCCCCTTGCTTTGATGAAAGCAGAGAGCAGAGGCAGAGCCTGCAGCACTCACTCTGCCCCTGGATGGCTGCTGAGCACCCAGAGAGTCACAGAATTGGTCTCTTCTCCCAGGCAAGCAGCCCCAGAACAAGAGGACACAGTCTCAAGCTGTGCCAGGGGAGGTTTAGGCTGGAGGAGAGGAGAAAGTTCTTCCCAGAGAGAGTCATTGGCCCTTGGGATGTGCTGCCCAGGGAGGTGGTGGAGTCACCATCCCTGGAGGGGTTCCAGGGGGATTGGATGTGGAGCCAGGGTTTGGTAGCCAGGAGGTGTTGGGGGACAGCTTGGACTTGGTGATCTTTGAAGTCTTTTCCAACCTTATTGATTCTGTGAGTCTATGAATTGGTCAGGTTGGAAAAGAGCTCTTGAGAGTGAGGCTGGAGAGACTCTGGCACAGGCTGCCCAGGGAGGCTGTGGCTGTGCCCTGCCTGGAGGTGACCAAGGCCAGGCTGGCTGAGGCCTGGAGCAAGCTGTGCTGGTGGGAGGTGTCCCTGTCCGTGGCAGGGGGCTGGAATCACAGAGCTGTCAGGGTTGGAAGGGAGCTCAAGGCTCAGCCAGTCCCAACCCCCTGCCATGGGCAGGGACACCTCCCCACCACAGCAGGTTGCTCACAGCCACCTCCAGCCTGGCTGCAAACACCTCCAGCCAGGAGGCTGCCACCACCTCCCTGGGCAGCCTGTGCCAGGCTCTCACCACCCTCCTGGGCAACAACTTCTTCCTCACAGCCAAGCTCAATCTCCCCACTTATAGTTCTTCTCCATCCCCCCCCAGTCCTATCCCTCCCTGACCCCCTCCAAAGTCCCTCCCCAGCTTTCCTGCTGCCCCCTGCAGCTCCTGGGAGGCCACAATGAGGGCTCCTGGGAGCCTTCTCCTCTCCACACTGAGCATCCCCAGCTCTCTGCAAGGCCACAATATCTGAGGGCTGCCCAGGCAGGTCGGAACTGGATGATCCCGAAGGTCCCTTCCAACCCAACCCACCCCATGAACCTGTGACTCCTCCAGTCCAGCATCAACCCCACAGCACCACAGCCATCAAACCTCATCCCCAGGTGCCATGGCCACAGGGCCCTGCCAAAAGCCTTTCTGCCCCAGCTGCAATCACCCCTCTGTGCTGGAGCCCCCTCTGCACAGCCCAGCCCCTGGGGCATGGGGGTGAGCAAAGCTGACAGCCTGCAGCCAAGAGCAATCACTGAGCTGCTCAGATGCCTGCAGGGGCTCGAGTTCTAAAGCTCTTTAGCATTTCCTCCCCCCCCAAAGCAGAGCAAAGAGGAAGAGCAGAGCCCAAACCACAACTGCAGGTAACAAACACAGCCAGCAGGCAAGAGACCCACTCGGGAGTGACCTCAGACCCACTCGGGAGTGACCTCTCTGCTCCCTCCTGACCTCTGCTCCCTCCACTTGCCAGTGACCAGAGGAGGAACTTCTGCCCTGGGAGGCTCCCAGAGGCCTGGAGCAGGCTGCCCAGGGAGGTTATGGAGTCTCCTTCTCTGGAGCCTTCCCATCCCCACCTGGATGTGTCCCTGTGTGCCCTGAGCTGGATTCTCTGCTCCTGCTCCGGCAGGAGGGTTGGACTCCAGGATCTCTGGAGGTCCCTCCCCGACCTCCTGTGAGCTGTGGCCACAGCTGAAGACCCTCTCTCCATCCTTGCACCGGGAACTGCTTTAACAGTTCCATCCCCAAGGTGCCTGCAAGTCTGACACGAAACAAATGGGCAGCAAATCACCTCCCTGAAGCCCTGAGGGCCTCAGCACTCAGCCCCTTCCTGCTTTCCTCACAGGATCCATGGAACACTAGGCTGGAAGGGGGCTCAGGGATCATCTGCTCCAACCTGATGCCTGAGCACTTTCAGCTTTGTTCTAGCACTGCCCTGCCTGCAGCAGGTCTGGCACCAGGGAAGTGCCAGAGGACTCCTGCTGCTGGGCATGCTCTTGGGTTGTCCTCTGGCAAACTCTCTCCTTGTCCAGCACTAAAATATTGGGACAAAAGTGGTCCAGAGCCAGAGAATCCAGGCAGCAGGGAAACAACCCAGCAGGAATGGTCCTGATGGGAACAGCCTTCCCTTCCCCTCCCCTCCCCTCCCCTCCCACCCTGCTGGCTCCAGCAGCCCCACAGCTTCCCACAGGGCTCTGGGTGTTCCCCTTCCCACAGGTGTGAAACCAGCAGGGTCTGTCAGCCCCCCAAGGGTCACCTTCCCTGCCCCCTGAAGCAAACTCCCCCAGCACTTGGCTCCCAGCAGTGCTGTGCAACTGCAGCTCCCAGGCAGGCAGGCTGGGCACTCACCTGGGCTTGCAGGCTGAGCTCCTGTGCCCAGTGCTGTGCAAACTGCAGCTCACCCCAGTGCTTTCTGCAGGCTGGGGGCTCGGTGCTGGGCTCCTGGGCTCTGCAGGCTGGGGGCTCGGTGCTGGACACTTCAGAGCTCCTAGTCCTGGTGCTGTGCAAGCTGCAGCTCACCCCAGTGCTTTCTGCAGGCTGGGGGCTCGGTGCTGGGCTCCTGGGCTCTGCAGGCTGGGGGCTCGGTGCTGGACACCTCAGAGCTCCTAGTCCTGGTGCTGTGCAAGCTGCAGCTCACCCCAGTGCTTTCTGCAGGCTGGGGGCTCGGTCCTGGGCTCCTGGGCTCTGCAGGCTGGGGGCTCGGTGCTGGACACCTCAGAGCTCCTAGTCCTGGTGCTGTGCAAGCTCCTGCAGCTCACCCCAGTGCTTTCTGCAGGCTGGGGGCTCCGTGCTGGGCTGCTGGGCTCTGCAGGCTGGGGGCTCGGTGCTGGACACCTCAGAGCTCCTAGTCCTGGTGCTGTGCAAGCTGCAGCTCACCCCAGTGCTTTCTGCAGGCTGGGGGCTCGGTCCTGGGCTCCTGGGCTCTGCAGGCTGGGGGCTCGGTGCTGGACACCTCAGAGCTCCTAGTCCTGGTGCTGTGCAAGCTGCAGCTCACCCCAGTGCTTTCTGCAGGCTGGGGGCTCGGTCCTGGGCTCCTGGGCTCCTGGGCTCTGCAGGCTGTGGGCTCCGTGCTGGGCTCCTGGGCTCCTTCTCAGCTGCTGCCTGCTGCTTGCCCTTCTCACACTCTCAGTCCCTCTGCTGCTTGCCCTTCTCACACTCTCAGTCCCTCTGCTGCTTGCCCTTCTCACACTCTCAGTCCCTCTGCTGCTTGCCCTTCTCACACTCTCAGTCCCTCTCCCACCCTCCTGCTCTGCCAGCTGCAGGCTGTCACAGGGCTGTTAGCCTGTGAGACATCCAGCTGAGGGGTGGTTGGAGGTTTTTTTGCTCTGGATGGGAACCCAATGCACCTGCCTCCTATCTGTTATGGTTTCAGGCCATGCCAGTGATGGTGCTGGGCACATTTGAGATGGATGTGATTCTTCAGCCTCTCACAGGGCACTTGGAGGGAGGGAGGGAAGGAGGGAGGGAGGGCAGTGCTTTTTGCTGCAGATTCTGTTTCCTCCTCACGTCCACCCATTACAAACTCTGCTCTGAGATGAAGGGCCAGAGGTGCTCCAAAGGGAGCTGCAGCTTCAGGGTGTGAAGGCCACAGGGAGTGAGGCTGCAAAGTGGTCAGCTGAAGGGAACTGCAGGGCAAAGTCCCTGCCCAGGCACGTTTCAGGAGGAGGCCTCTGCAGATAGGCTCCTTTTATGTTAAGAAGCTCTTGGAAGAAGGCTGAAAAGGTTGGAGTGGTTCAGCCTGGAGAGGAGAAGGCTCCAGGGAGGCCTCAGAGCAGCCTTCCAGCACCTGAAGGGCTCCAGGAGAGCTGGGGAGGGACTTGGGCCAAGGGCTGGGAGGGACAGGCTGAGGAACAATGGCTTTGAGCTGGGAGAGGAGAGACTGAGAGTGGAGAGGAGGAAGAAATGGCTGAGAGTGAGGCTGGGGAGACTCTGGCACAGGCTGCCCAGGGAGGTGGTTGAGGCTCCAACGCTGGAGACGCTCGAGCTCAGCCTGGCTGTGTCCCTGGGCAGCCTGCTCTGGCTGGAGGTGTCCCTGATGATTGCAAAGGGGGTGGACAGGATGACCTTGGAGGGTCCCTTCCAACCCACTGCAAACTCTGACTCTGTGAATCCCAGAGTGCAGGCTGGGAGGGACCCCAAGGCTCATCTGCTCCAAGCTCTCTAGGTGACGGTGGAGCTGCAGGGAGCTGCACCTGCAGCCTGAGGCTGAAAACTGTCCAGTGTGGGGAATCCACCACTGCCCCTGGGAGATGATTCCAGTCCCTGACTGTGCTCACAGGGGCAAAAAGGAGTCAGGATTGGGAATAGATTGGGAGGCCAGGCACCAGTGGTGTGCCCCAGGGATCAGTGCTGGGCCCCAAACTCTTCAGTGTCTTCATTGATGATCTGGATGAGGGGATTGAGACAGTCATCAGCAAATGTGCAGATGACACCAAGCTGGGAGCAGATGTTGGTCAGTCAGAGGCCAGAAGGGCTCTGCAGAGGGACCTTGCCAGGCTGCACAGATGGGCAGAGGCCAACAGGATGGCATTCAACAAGTCCAAGTGCCAGGGGCTGCACTTTGGCCACAGCAACCCCAGGCAGAGCTACGGGCTGGGGGCAGAGGATGAGAGCTGTCAAACAGAGAGGGACCTGGGGGGTGCTGATTGACAGCTGCCTGAACAGGAGCCAGCAGTGTGCCCAGGGGGCCAAGAAGGCCAAGGGCATCCTGGCTCTGCAGAAGAGTGTGGCCAGCAGGAGCAGGGAGGTCATTGTGCCCTGTGCTCAGCATTGGTTAGGCCACACCTTTGAGTCCTGTGTCCAGTTCTGGGCCCCTCAGAAGGACATTGAGAGACTTGAAGGTGTCCAGAGAAGGGCAACAAGGCTGGGAGAGGCCTTGAGCACAGCCCTGGGAGGAGAGGGCTGAGGGAGCTGGGGTTGTTTAGCCTGGAGAAGAGGAGGCTCAGGGGAGACCTTATTGCTGTCTACAACTCCCTGAAGGGAGGTTGGAGCCAGGAGGGGGTTGGGCTCTTCTTCTAGCAACCAGCCCCAGAACAAGAGGACACAGTCTCAAGCTGTGCCAGGGGAGGTTTAGGCTGGAGGTGAGGAGAAAGTTCTTCCCAGAGAGAGTCATTGGCCCTTGGAATGTGCTGCCCAGGGAGGTGGTGGAGTCACCGTCCCTGGAGGGGTTCCAGAGGGACTGGATGTGGCACTTGGTGCCATGGGTTAGTTGTCAGGAGCTGTTGGGTGACAGCTTGGACTTGGTGATCTCTGAGGTCTTTTCCAACCCTGTTGGTTGATTCTATGACCCTCTGATGCTGGAGTAGAGCAGAACCACCTCGAGCCTCACGAAGGGGAGGTCTGTGGTTACAGGTTGGACTCAATGATCTTCGAGGTCTCTTCCAACCTTGGTGATACTGTGAGACTGTGAGACTGTGAAGCAGAGAAGAAGAAACCACCTAAGCCCAGTCTGGAAACCTCTCCCCTGCTGCACTCAGCAACCCTCTCACACATCCCCCTCCAGCAGCCCCCCTGCAGCGACTTGCCCTCCCCTGTGGCAGCCCTCCTGGAGGCGGTTTCCCATCAGCCATGTGAGAGACTCCACTGGCAGCCTCCAAATGCTGCTTTGGGCTGACCTGGGGGGGGCCAGGGCCCAATCCTGATTTCATCCCACATTAGCAAGTGGTTATTGGTTGTCTCCAGCCTGCCCTTGCCAGGAGTGGCAATTCTTTTGCCAAAACAAACCCTGCAGCTTTATTTATGACCTGGGCAGATTCTGTTACTCTCCCCCAGAGCTTCAGCCTGCGGCAGGCCCTGGCCCCCTGCCCTGCCCTGTGTGCAGCCCAGCCACGAAATTCCCTGCTGGGAGCTGGACTGAGGGCACAGAAAACCTTTTCACTTCTCCATCATGGAACCACAGAGCTGTCAGGGCTGGAAGGGACCTCAAGGCTCAGCCAGCTCCAACCCCCTGCCATGGGCAGGGACACCTCCAGCAGGTTGCGGTGGCCTCACTCCAGCAGATCTCTGTCCTTCTCCTGCTTGGGACACCAGAGCTGGAGGCAGGATTGGAGGAGAGGTCTCAGCAGAGCAGAGCCAAGGGGCAGAATCTCCTCTCCTGCCCTGCTGCCCACACTGCTCTGGCTGCAGCCAGCACACAGCTGAGGGCACTGCTGGCTCCTGGGGAGCTGCTCAGCACCCAACACCCCCAAGTCTCTTCCTCCAGTGCTGCTCTCAAGCCATAGAGTCACAGAACCAGAGAACTGTCAGGGCTGGAAGGGAGCTCAAGGCTCAGCCAGCCCCAACCCCCTGCCATGGGCAGGGACCCCACACCACAGCAGGTTGCTCACAGCCACCTCCAGCCTGGCTGCAAACACCTCCAGCCAGGAGGCTGCCACCACCTCCCTGGGCAGCCTGGGCCAGGCTCTCACCACCCTCCTGGGCAACAACTTCTTCCTCACAGCCAAGCTCAATCTCCCCACTTCCAGTTCTGCTCCATCCGCCCCAGTCCTATCCCTCCCTGACCCCCTCCAAAGTCCCTCCCCAGCTTGCTTGAGCCCCCTGCAGCTCCTGGGAGGCCACAATGAGGTCTCCTGGGAGCCTTCTCCTCTCCAGCCTGCACAGCCCCAACTCTCAGGCTGTCTGCAGAGCAGAGCAGCTCCAGCCCTCTGCTCCTCCTCCTGGCCCTGCTCTGGACACCTTCCAGCCCCTCCAGAGCCTTCCTGGCACAGAGGCTCCAGACCTGGACCCAGAGCTGCAGCTGTGCTCTCAGCAGAATGGAGCAGAGGGGCAGAATCCCCTCCCTGGCCCTGCTGGCCACACTTCTGCTGCTGCAGCCCAGGCTCTGCTTGGCTCTCTGGGCTGCCAGTGCTCCCTGCTGGCTCCTGCTGAGCTTCTCCTCCCCCAGCACCCCCAAGGCCTTTCCTTCAGGGCTGTGCTCTCCAGCCAGTCCCTGCCCAGCCTGGATCAGTGCCTGGCACTGCAAATGAGGAGAAAACACAGAAATGCCCAAGACAGTAAGTCAGAGGATTGCTTTGCTTGGGAAACACCTCCTAGATCCTCCAGTCCAACCATTCCCTGGCTCTCCCAAGACTGGGGCTAAGCCATGGCCCTCAGCACCACATCCCTGACTCTGAACCACCTCCAAGCATGGGGATTCCACCACCCCCTGGTTCACCTTTCTGTTCCAGTCTTTGAGAACTCCTCCACTCAGGAAGTTTCTTCTAAGATCCAATCTGAACTTCCCCTGGAGCACAGCACCAGAGAATCACAGAATGACCTGGGCTGGAAGGGAGCTCTAAAGCTCCTCCAGTCCAACCCCTGCAGCCAGCAGGGACATCCTCCACTGGATCAGGCTGCCCAGAGCCCTCTCCAGCCTCACCTGAAGACCTCCAGGGCTGGAGCCTCAACCCCCTCCCTGGGCAGCCTGCTGCAGTGTTCCAGCAGCCTCCTGGTGCAGAACTTGTTCCTCACATCCAATCTCACTCTGCTCTGCTCTCATTTCAAACCATTGTTCCTCCCCCTGTCCCTCCCAGCCCTCGTCCAAAGTCCCTCCCCAGCTCCCCTGGAGCCCTTCAGGTCCTGGGAGGCTGCTCTGAGGTCTCCTGGAGCCTTCTCCTCTCCAGGCTGCACAGCCCCAACTCTCCCAGCCTGGCCCCACAGGGAGGTTCTGCAGCCTCTGCGCATCTCTGTGGCCTCCTCTGGAGCCTCTCCAGCAGCTCCAGGTCCTCCTTGTGCTGGGGGCCCAGAGCTGGAGGCAGTGCTGCAGGTGGGGGCTGAGCAGGGCAGAGCAGAGGGGCAGAATCCCCTCCCTGTGCTGCTGCTCTCCCTGCCCTGGCTGCAGCTCAGCTCAGGGCTGGCTCTGGGCTGCCAGGGACCACTGCTGGCTCCTGGGGAGCTTGTCAGCAGATGACACCTCTGAGTCCTGCTCCTCCAGACTGCTCTCAGGCACTCCTCACCCAGCCTGGACTGGTGCTTGGCCATGCCCTGGCTCTCACTCCATCCTTCTCTCTGCTGTGTTGATGATTCCTACCTCCTGTTACCCATTCCCAGATGTCTTCCCAAAGAGAGTTCCTTCTCCAAAGAGACTTCAGCTCCAGCTCATCTGCCTGACCACAATTAGCAGCAATTGCTCTAATTACCATTTTGGTAAAGTTCAGTCACTTCAATTTGATTTTTTCCCCCTTCCCTTCCTTTTGCTCTCTGTTGCCTTTATTGAAGGATAAAGAGGCTGTGCTGGCCCTTGAGGGGCTGTGCTGGACCCTGAGGGGCTGTGCTGGCCCTTGAGGAGCTGTGCTGGCCCTTGAGGGGCTGTGCTGGACCCTGAGGGGCTGTGCTGGCCCTTGAGGAGCTGTGCTGGCCCTTGAGGGGCTGTGCTGGCCCTTGAGGGACTGTGCTGGACCCTGAGGGGCTGTGCTGGCCCTTGAGGAGCTGTGCTGGCCCTTGAGGGGCTGTGCTGGCCCTTGAGGGACTGTGCTGGACCCTGAGGGGCTGTGCTGGCCCTTGAGGGGCTGTGCTGGACCCTGAGGGGCTGTGCTGGCCCTTGAGGAGCTGTGCTGGCCCTTGAGGAGCTGTGCTGGCCCTTGAGGGCTGTGCTGGCCCTTGAGGGACTGTGCTGGACCCTGAGGGGCTGTGCTGGCCCTTGAGGAGCTGTGCTGGCCCTTGAGGGGCTGTGCTGGCCCTTGAGGGACTGTGCTGGACCCTGAGGGGCTGTGCTGGCCCTTGAGGGGCTGTGCTGGACCCTGAGGGGCTGTGCTGGCCCTTGAGGAGCTGTGCTGGCCCTTGAGGGGCTGTGCTGGCCCTTGAGGAGCTGTGCTGGCCCTTGAGGGGCTGTGCTGGACCCTGAGGGGCTGTGCTGGCCCTTGAGGAGCTGTGCTGGCCCTTGAGGGGCTGTGCTGGACCCTGAGGGGCTGTGCTGGACCCTGAGGGGCTGTGCTGGCCCTTGAGGGGCTGTGCTGGACCCTGAGGGGCTGTGCTGGCCCTTGAGGAGCTGTGCTGGCCCTTGAGGGGCTGTGCTGGCCCTTGAGGAGCTGTGCTGGCCCTTGAGGGGCTGTGCTGGACCCTGAGGGGCTGTGCTGGCCCTTGAGGGGCTGTGCTGGACCCTGAGGGGCTGTGCTGGATCCTCGGGGCTGTGCTGGCCCCTCAGAGGCCATTCAGCCAGACCTGGACAACCTGGAGAGCTGGGCAGAGGGGAAGCTCGCGGAGTTCAATAAGAGCAAGGGCAGGGTCCTGCCCCTGGGGAGGAACAACCTCCTGCAGCAGGACAGGGGAGAGGAGACCTGCTGGGAAGCAGCTCCAGGGAGAAGGGCCTGGGAGTGCTGGGGGCCACAGCTCACCAGGAGCCAGCAGGGTGCCCTCAGGGCCAGGAAGGCAACTGGGCTGCTGAGGGGCCAGCAGAGCCCCTCAGGTGTGTCAGCCGCCCCCTGCCAGCGCGGCACCGTCAGGCCGGTGAGGCTGAGTGCCGGAGGCCGGCTCCCGGGTGCAGCATGCGAGGAACCCTTCCAGCTGCCCCTGCTCGCTTCATTGAGGCCGGGAAAGGTGACCTGGGAGCAACCTCCTCCTTTCCCCCTCTGCCTGAGCTCTGACATCAGCTGCCACACTTAAGCTGACAGCCATGAGATGGATGTGGCCTTTGCTGCTGGCATTCTGTCGTCCTGTCTGGCTCTGGTGACCTTAGTGGCATGTGGCAAGGCCACCGCGCCTGGGCTTCTGCCTGGGGCTCGCCGCCGGAGGCAGTTTATTTCCTAGGCTATGCTCACAGGTCAGCAATGTCCAGAGGCTATTTTTGCAGGCATGCCTAGAGAGCCAGGAGGGAGGCCAAAAGCCTCCCAGAGAAGGTAGCCTGCGGATCTCAATGTTCTTATCAATGAGAGGTGAGCTCACCAGCTGCGGGGTAGACACACGCTGCCCCGCAGGGTGACTCGAGGGAGAGGGCAGGGACCTTGCATTCAACAAGTCCAAGTGCCAGGGGCTGCACTTTGGCCACAGCAACCCCAGGCAGAGCTACAGGCTGGGGGCAGAGTGGCTGAGAGCTGCCAAACAGAGAGGGACCTGGGGGTGCTGATTGACAGCTGCCTGAACAGGAGCCAGCAGTGTGCCCAGGGGGCCAAGAAGGCCAATGGCATCCTGGCCTGCAGCAGGAGCAGTGTGGCCAGCAGGAGCAGGGAGGTCATTGTGCCCCTGTGCTCTGCACTGCTGAGGCCACACCTTGAGTCCTGTGTCCAGTTTAAGAAGGACATCAAGAAACTTGAAGGTGTCCAGAGAAGGGCAACAAGGCTGGGGAGAGGCCTTGAGCACAGCCCTGGGAGGAGAGGCTGAGGGAGCTGGGGGTGCTGAGCCTGGAGCAGAGGAGGCTCAGGGGTGACCTCATTGCTCTCTACAACTCCCTGGAGGGAGGTTGTAGCCAGGAAGGGGTTGGTCTCTTCTCCCAGGCAAGCAGCCCCAGAACAAGAGGACACAGTCTCAAGCTGTGCCAGGGGAGGTTTAGGCTGGAGGTGAGGAGAAAGTTCTTCCCAGAGAGAGTTGTTGGCCCTTGGGATGTGCTGCCCAGGGAGGTGGTGGAGTCACCGTCCCTGGAGGGGTTCCAGAGGGGACTGGATGTGGCACTTGGTGCCATGGGCTAGTCGTGAGGTCTGTGGTGCCAGGTTGGACTTGATGATCTTCGAGGTCTCTTCCAACCTCAGTCATACATAGACCAGCAGGGCACCTGAAGAGCTGCTGGGGAGAGGGGAGGATGCCACATCGGGAAGCAAAAGCGGAGACTGAGTGCAGGTGTGTGGGGCAGGGCAGCGGCAGCAGCCCCTGGGAGCTGGGGCAGGGCCAGAGGCAAAGCCCAGCCCCGGAACCGGCGCGTCCCGGCGGGTCGGCAGCAGCGCTCCGTGGTCCTGTGCCTTGCCCTCTGCTTTCTGCAGCTCTTCAGGGCTTCCCCTCTGTCTTCCTGGGCTGCTGGGAGTCTTGTTTCATAGACTGGTGCTGGAGCAGCTCTGCTGGGAGCACAGGCTGAGGGCTCTGCTGGGAGCACAGGCTGTGCAGCCTGCAGAGGAGAAGGCTCCAGGGGGACCTCAGAGCTGCTGCCAGGACCTGAAGGGATCCTGCAGGAAGGCTGCAGACAGCCCTGACCCAGCTGGGGCTCTGTCACTCAGGGCTTGACAAGGCCACTCTGGGCCAGCAAGGACCCAAACTGCAGCCCCGTGCCCAGGCTGGCTGGGAGCAGCAGCTCTGGCTGAAGCAGGACCTTAGCCTGGCTCTTGTTTCCCCCTGCTCAGCTCCTGGCACTGGCATTGTCTGCCCCAGCCGCCCTCCCCTCCTCCACCAGCCCTCCTGACACAGGATCCCTCTCTGCCGCCCACCCCTGCTTCTTCCCCCCGCCTCCCGGTCCGGCCATGACGTACCAGCACCCCTGACCTTCTGCTGCCCGCTGCAGGGCTGCACCCCTGGAGCTCCACCTGCCCTGGGCAGTGACCTGCTCACTATGTCCCCCTCCCCTCCCCAGCAGGCTGCCAGCGGGCAGGACGTGCCTGGGGGTGGGGAACACAGAGCAGGGGGGCCTGGCTGCCGGCGGGCACTGCGGCAAGAGGAGCCCCAGGAGACTCCTAGAGACCCTCACAGCATGGGCTGCAAGCCACCAGGGAAGCCTGGGATGGTCTGAGTGGGAAGAGACCTGCAAGAGCCCCCAGCTCCGAGCCCTGCCACAGGCAGGGACACCTCCCACCGGCACAGCTTGCTCAGGGCCCCATCCAGCCTGGTCTTACATATGTGCAGGCATGAGGCAGCCACAGCCTCCCTGGGCAGCCTGTGCCAGTGTCTCCCCACCCTCAGAGTCCAGAGGAGGCCACAGAGATGCTGCCAGGGCTGGAGCAGCTCTGCTGGGAGCACAGGCTGAGAGGGCTGGGGCTGTGCAGCCTGCAGAGGAGAAGGCTCCAGGGGGACCTCAGAGCTGCTGCCAGCACCTGAAGGGATCCTGCAGGAAGGCTGCAGAGAGACTTCTCCTGCGGGGGTCTGAACCAGGCCAAGGGGGAATGGTCTGAAGCTGAGGCAGAGCAGGGTTAGAGTGGAGCTGAGGAAGAAGCTCTTCAGTGTGAGGCTGCTGAGCCTCTGGCACAGGCTGCCCAGGGAGGCTGTGGCTGCCTCCTGCCTGGAGGTGTTCAAGGCCAGGCTGGATGAGGCCTTGAGCAAGCTGGGTTGGTGGGAGGGGTCCCTCCCCGTGGCAGGAGGTTGGAACTAGATGAGCTTTGAGCTCCCTCCCAACCCAACCCATCCTATCACAGTCTCACCAAGGTTGGAAGAGACCTCAAAGATCATCTAGTCCAACCTGGCACCACAGACCCCATGACCAGCCCATGGCACCAAGTGCCACATCCAGTCCCCTCTGGAACCCCTCCAGGGACGGTGACTCCACCACCTCCCTGGGCAGCACATCCCAAGGGCCAACGACTCTCTCTGGGAAGAACTTTCTCCTCACCTCCAGCCTAAACCTCCCCTGGCACAGCTTGAGACTGTGTCCTCTTGTTCTGGGGCTGGTTGCCAGAGAGAAGAGACCAACCCCCACCTGGCTCCAACCTCCCTTCAGGGAGCTGTAGAGCAATGAGGTCTCCCCTGAGCCTCCTCCTCTCCCAGGCTCAGCACCCCCAGCTCCCTCAGCCTCTCCTCCCAGGGCTGTGCTCAAGGCCTCTCCCCAGCCTTGTTGCCCTTCTCTGGACACCTTCAAGTCTCTCAATGTCCTTCCTAACCTGAGGGGCCCAGAACTGGACACAGGAGTCAAGGTGTGGCCTCAGCAGTGCAGAGCACAGGGGCACAATGACCTCCCTGCTCCTGCTGGCCACACTCTTCCTGCTGCAGGCCAGGATGCCCTTGGCCTTCCTGGCCCCTGGGCACACTGCTGGCTCCTGTTCAGGCAGCTGTCAATCAGCATCCCCAGGTCCCTCTCTGTTTGGCAGCTCTCATCCACTCTGCCCCCAGCCTGTAGCTCTGCCTGGGGTTGCTGTGGCCAAAGTGCAGCCCCTGGCACTTGGACTTGTTGAATGCCATCCTCTTGGCCTCTGCCCATCTGTGCAGCCTGGCAAGGTCCCTCTGCAGAGCCCTTCTGGCCTCTGACTGACCAACATCTGCTCCCAGCTTGGTGTCATCTGCACATTTGCTGCTGACTGTCTCAATCCCCTCCTCCAGATCATCAATGAAGACATTGAACAGGCTGGGGCCCAGCCCTGATCCTGGGGCACACCACTGGTGCCTGGCTGCCAGCTGGCTGTGGCACCATTCACCACCACTCTCTGGGCTCAGCCTCCAGCCAGTCCCTAACCCAGCTCAGAGTGCTGCTGTCCCAGCCAGGGGCTGACAGCTTGGCCAGGAGCTGGCTGTGGGGATGTTGGCAAAGGCCTTGCTGCAGCCCAGGCAGACCACATCCACAGCCTGCCCCACAGCCACCAGGCAGTCACCTGGGCATGGAAGGAGATCAGGCTGGAGAGGCAGGACCTGCCCCTCCTAAATCCATGCTGGCTGGGTACTATGAGGCTGTTGCACTATGCCTCAGTGCAGAAAGAATGGCACTGCAGAAAAGGCATCCAAGAGCCAAAAGCTGCCTGGAGAAGCCATCTCCAGGAGGCAGGTTGGGTGGAAGCCTCCAAAACGGAGTGTGCCAGAGGCAGGGACTGAGGCTTCCTGGCAGCCTTTCTCCCTGGGGGTTCTTGCAGGCTGTGAGCTGTCAGCAGGGCTGGGGAGGCTCTGCTGACAGGCTGCAGGCTGCTGGCTCTCATTAACAGCTGGGGAGTTCTGGCTTCTCAGAGGAGCACACTTGGGAGTGTTCCCAAAGGATCCAAGTGGCTTTCATCTGCCTGCAGCAAGGAAGAGACCTTGAGTGATCAGGTTGCTTGGGCACTGCACAGGTGGCAGGACAATGCCAGCCCTGCCAGGGCCATGGCAGCCCCTTACTGCAGGCAGGGCCCTGGCTCTGAGCCTCAAGGCTTTGTCACCTTGCGTCTTCGGATGCCATAGGTTGGAAGGGACCTTCAGAGCTCCTCCAGTGCAACCCCTGCAGTCCCCCAGGCACAGCCCCAACCCCAGCAGGCTGCTCACAGCCCCCACACAGCCTGACCTGCACTGGTGCCAGCCATGGGGCAGCTCCCAGCTCCCTGGGCAGCCTGGCACAGGCTCTCCCCAGCCTCAGTGTCACACACTTCTCCTTCTCTCCACTCTCCATCTGCCTCTTCTACCTCCAAACCCTCTCCCCTTGGCCTGGCACATCAGGCCCTGCTCAGAAGTCTCTCCCCAGCTTTCTTCTTGGCCTCTTTCAGCACTGCAAGCCCACCAGAAGGTCTCCCTGGAGCCTTCTCCTCTGCAGCCTGCACAACCCCAACCCTCTCAGCCTGGCTCCCAGCAGAGGGCTTCCAGCCCTGCCAGCACTGCTGTGGCCTCCTCTGGCCCTGCTCCCCCAGGGCCCTGGCTGTGCTGAGGCCTCCAGAGCTGCCCCAGCCCTGCAGGGGAGGTCTCAGCAGAGCAGAGGGCAGAATCCCCTCCCTGCCCCTGCTGCCCACACTGCTGGGGATCAGCCCAGGGCAGGCCCCAGACCCCCATGTCCCTTAGGTAGGAATCACAGCCTGACATTCCCCCAGACAGAAATACCTCTGCTGTGAGTCCATCTTCTCCTCTGCCAGCCACAGAGAGGATAAAGGTGAGCCAGCAGTGAGCTCTTCTGGCCAAGAAGGTCAATGGTCTCCTGGGAGGTGTGCAGAAGAGTGTGGCCAGCAGGGCAGGGGAGGTTCTGCTGCCCCTCTGCTCTGCCCCAGCCAGGCCACAGCTGGAGCCCTGGGTCCAGGTCAGGAGGGACAGAGAAGTGCTGGAGAGAGTCCAGGGCAGGCTGGGAAGCTGCTGAGGGGCCTGGAGCAGCTCTGGGAGGAGCAGAGGCTGAGAGCCCTGGGGCTGAGAGCCTGGAGCAGAGCAGCCCCAGAGGGCAGCTGAGCAATGCTCAGCAAGAGCTGAAGGAGCTGTGGGGGGCAAGAGGCTGGGGCCAGGCTCTGCTGAGCGGTGCCCAGGGCCAGGCCAAGGGGCACAGAGGGTCAGGCAGGAGGTTGGAGCTGAGCAGGAGGAGAAAGTCGTTTGGGGGAGGCTGCTGGAGCCTGGAGCAGGCTGCCCAGAGAGGTTGTGGAGTCTGCTGGGGTGGAGAGCTTCCAACCCCCCCCTGGGCACTGTGCCCCTGGGCAAGCTGCTGGGGGAGCCCTGCTGGAGCACGGGGGTTGGACTGGGTGAGCTCCAGAGGTCCCTTGCAGCCACACTGGGGCTCTGGGGCTGCTCCCCGTTTCCTGCACAGAGCTCCATGCGTGTGCAGTGTCCAGCTCTGGGCCCCTCAGGTTAGGAAGGACATTGAGAGACTTGAAGGTGTCCAGAGAAGGGCAACAAGGCTGGGGAGAGGCCTTGAGCACAGCCCTGGGAGGAGAGGCTGAGGGAGCTGGGGGTGCTGAGCCTGGAGAAGAGGAGGCTCAGGGGAGACCTCATTGCTCTCTACAACTCCCTGAAGGGAGGTTGGAGCCAGGTGGGGGTTGGGCTCTTCTCTCTAGCAACCAGCCCCAGAACAAGAGGACACAGTCTCAAGCTGTGCCAGGGAGGTTTAGGCTGGAGGTGAGGAGAAAGTTCTTCCCAGAGAGAGTTGTTGGCCCTTGGGATGTGCTGCCCAGGGAGGTGGTGGAGACACCGTCCCTGGAGGGTTCCAGAGGGGACTGGATGTGGCACTTGGTGCCATGGGCTGGTCATGGGGTCTGTGGTGCCAGGTTGGACTCGATGATCTTTGAGGTCTCTTCCAGCCTTGGTGAGACTGTGAGGCTGTGCACATGGCAGCCGGGCAGCACGCCGCTGGGACCTGCTGAGGGCCTCGGGGCTGAAGGCTCACAAGAGTTGTCTCAGGGGCGACCAGGACTCTGCTGACTCGTGATCCAGACTGCAGCAAGCTGTGACGCGAGGAGCATCCCAGCCCTGCTCCCTCGGCATGCAGCCGAGAGGGGAGCTGTCAGCAGAGCTCCTGCTGCAGCCGGCTGTGCGGGCGCCTCGGCTCCTGCCATAAATTACAGGCAGGCAGCTTTAGCACCTCCTGCCTGAGCTATGCGGAGAAGCTGCGCTGCGGCCGGCTCCCGGCGTGCCCGCAGCCGCTGCCTGCCCCAGCAGGTGTCAACAGGCAGGAAATCACTGCCCTGCTGAGAGGCACTTTAGCAGCTGGGAGGGGGAGGCCGTGGCAGCAGGCAGGGCAGTGTGAGTGGGGCTGCAGCTCCTCAGGCCCCTGGGCGCCTGGCTCCAAGCGCAGGAGCCCGGCAGCAGAGCTGCTGGCGGAGCCCCTTGCCCAGCCCAGCGCCTTCTGCCCTGCCCCTGGCGGAAGGAGGTTCTGCAGGCAGTGATTTCCTGCCTGTTGACACCTGCTGGGGCAGGCAGCGGCTGCGGGCACGCCGGGAGCCGGCCGCAGCGCAGCTTCTCCGCATAGCTCAGGCAGGAGGTGCTAAAGCTGCCTGCCTGTAATTTATGGCAGGAGCCGAGGCGCCCCGCACAGCCGGCTGCAGCAGGAGCTCTGCTGACAGCTCCCCTCTCGGCTGCATGCCGAGGGAGCAGGGCTGGGATGCTCCTCGCGTCACAGCTTGCTGCAGTCTGGATCACGAGTCAGCAGAGTCCTGGTCGCCCCTGAGACAACTCTTGTGAGCCTTCAGCCCCGAGGCCCTCAGCAGGTCCCAGCGGCGTGCTGCCCGGCTGCCATGTGCACAGCCTCACAGTCTCACCAAGGCTGGAAGAGACCTCAAAGATCATCGAGTCCAACCTGGCACCACAGACCCCATGACCAGCCCATGGCACCAAGTGCCACATCCAGTCCCCTCTGGAACCCCTCCAGGGACGGTGTCTCCACCACCTCCCTGGGCAGCACATCCCAAGGGCCAACAACTCTCTCTGGGAAGAACTTTCTCCTCACCTCCAGCCTAAACCTCCCCTGGCACAGCTTGAGACTGTGTCCTCTTGTTCTGGGGCTGGTTGCTAGAGAGAAGAGCCCAACCCCCACCTGGCTCCAACCTCCCTTCAGGGAGTTGTAGAGAGCAATGAGGTCTCCCCTGAGCCTCCTCTTCTCCAGGCTCAGCACCCCCAGCTCCCTCAGCCTCTCCTCCCAGGGCTGTGCTCAAGGCCTCTCCCCAGCCTTGTTGCCCTTCTCTGGACACCTTCAAGTCTCTCAATGTCCTTCCTAACCTGAGGGGCCCAGAGCTGGACACTGCACACGCATGGAGCTCTGTGCAGGAAACGGGGGAGCAGCCCCAGAGCCCCAGTGTGGCTGCAAGGGACCTCTGGAGCTCACCCAGTCCAACCCCCGTGCTCCAGCAGGGCTCCCCCAGCAGCTTGCCCAGGGGCACAGTGCCCAGGGGGGGTTGGAAGCTCTCCACCCCAGCAGACTCCACAACCTCTCTGGGCAGCCTGCTCCAGGCTCCAGCAGCCTCCCCCAAACGACTTTCTCCTCCTGCTCAGCTCCAACCTCCTGCCTGACCCTCTGTGCCCCTTGGCCTGGCCCTGGGCACCGCTCAGCAGAGCCTGGCCCCAGCCTCTTGCCCCCCACAGCTCCTTCAGCTCTTGCTGAGCATTGCTCAGCTGCCCTCTGGGGCTGCTCTGCTCCAGGCTCTCAGCCCCAGGGCTCTCAGCCTCTGCTCCTCCCAGAGCTGCTCCAGGCCCCTCAGCAGCTTCCCAGCCTGCCCTGGACTCTCTCCAGCACTTCTCTGTCCCTCCTGACCTGGACCCAGGGCTCCAGCTGTGGCCTGGCTGGGGCAGAGCAGAGGGGCAGCAGAACCTCCCCTGCCCTGCTGGCCACACTCTTCTGCACACCTCCCAGGAGACCATTGACCTTCTTGGCCAGAAGAGCTCACTGCTGGCTCACCTTTATCCTCTCTGTGGCTGGCAGAGGAGAAGATGGACTCACAGCAGAGGTATTTCTGTCTGGGGGGAATGTCAGGCTGTGATTCCTACCTAAGGGACATGGGGGTCTGGGGCCTGCCCTGGGCTGATCCCCAGCAGTGTGGGCAGCAGGGGCAGGGAGGGGATTCTGCCCCTCTGCTCTGCTGAGACCTCCCCTGCAGGGCTGGGGCAGCTCTGGAGGCCTCAGCACAGCCAGGGCCCTGGGGGAGCAGGGCCAGAGGAGGCCACAGCAGTGCTGGCAGGGCTGGAAGCCCTCTGCTGGGAGCCAGGCTGAGAGGGTTGGGGTTGTGCAGGCTGCAGAGGAGAAGGCTCCAGGGAGACCTTCTGGTGGGCTTGCAGTGCTGAAAGAGGCCAAGAAGAAAGCTGGGGAGAGACTTCTGAGCAGGGCCTGATGTGCCAGGCCAAGGGGAGAGGGTTTGGAGGTAGAAGAGGCAGATGGAGAGTGGAGAGAAGGAGAAGTGTGTGACACTGAGGCTGGGGAGAGCCTGTGCCAGGCTGCCCAGGGAGCTGGGAGCTGCCCCATGGCTGGCACCAGTGCAGGTCAGGCTGTGTGGGGGCTGTGAGCAGCCTGCTGGGGTTGGGGCTGTGCCTGGGGGACTGCAGGGGTTGCACTGGAGGAGCTCTGAAGGTCCCTTCCAACCTATGGCATCCGAAGACGCAAGGTGACAAAGCCTTGAGGCTCAGAGCCAGGGCCCTGCCTGCAGTAAGGGGCTGCCATGGCCCTGGCAGGGCTGGCATTGTCCTGCCACCTGTGCAGTGCCCAAGCAACCTGATCACTCAAGGTCTCTTCCTTGCTGCAGGCAGATGAAAGCCACTTGGATCCTTTGGGAACACTCCCAAGTGTGCTCCTCTGAGAAGCCAGAACTCCCCAGCTGTTAATGAGAGCCAGCAGCCTGCAGCCTGTCAGCAGAGCCTCCCCAGCCCTGCTGACAGCTCACAGCCTGCAAGAACCCCTGGGAGAAAGGCTGCCAGGAAGCCTCAGTCCCTGCCTCTGGCACACTCGTTTTGGAGGCTTCCACCCAGCACCTGCCTCCTGGAGATGGCTTCTCCAGGCAGCTTTTGGCTCTTGGATGCCTTTTCTGCAGTGCCATTCTTTCTGCACTGAGGCATAGTGCAACAGCCTCATAGTACCCAGCCAGCATGGATTTAGGAGGGGCAGGTCCTGCCTCTCCAGCCTGATCTCCTTCCATGCCCAGGTGACTGCCTGGTGGCTGTGGGGCAGGCTGTGGATGTGGTCTGCCTGGGCTGCAGCAAGGCCTTTGCCAACATCCCCACAGCCAGCTCCTGGCCAAGCTGTCAGCCCCTGGCTGGGACAGCAGCACTGAGCTGGGTTAGGACTGGCTGGAGGCTGAGCCCAGAGAGTGGTGGTGAATGGTGCCACAGCCAGCTGGCAGCCAGGCACCAGTGGTGTGCCCCAGGGATCAGGCTGGGCCCCAGCCTGTTCAATGTCTTCATTGATGATCTGGAGGAGGGGATTGAGACAGTCAGCAGCAAATGTGCAGATGACACCAAGCTGGGAGCAGATGTTGGTCAGTCAGAGGCCAGAAGGGCTCTGCAGAGGGACCTTGCCAGGCTGCAGATGGGCAGAGGCCAAGAGGATGGCATTCAACAAGTCCAAGTGCCAGGGGCTGCACTTTGGCCACAGCAACCCCAGGCAGAGCTACAGGCTGGGGGCAGAGGGATGAGAGCTGCCAAACAGAGAGGGACCTGGGGATGCTGATTGACAGCTGCCTGAACAGGAGCCAGCAGTGTGCCCAGGGGCCAGGAAGGCCAAGGGCATCCTGGCCTGCAGCAGGAAGAGTGTGGCCAGCAGGAGCAGGGAGGTCATTGTGCCCCTGTGCTCTGCACTGCTGAGGCCACACCTTGACTCCTGTGTCCAGTTCTGGGCCCCTCAGGTTAGGAAGGACATTGAGAGACTTGAAGGTGTCCAGAGAAGGGCAACAAGGCTGGGGAGAGGCCTTGAGCACAGCCCTGGGAGGAGAGGCTGAGGGAGCTGGGGGTGCTGAGCCTGGAGAGGAGGAGGCTCAGGGAGACCTCATTGCTCTCTACAGCTCCCTGAAGGGAGGTTGGAGCCAGGTGGGGGTTGGTCTCTTCTTCTGGCAACCAGCCCCAGAACAAGAGGACACAGTCTCAAGCTGTGCCAGGGGAGGTTTAGGCTGGAGGTGAGGAGAAAGTTCTTCCCAGAGAGAGTCGTTGGCCCTTGGGATGTGCTGCCCAGGGAGGTGGTGGAGTCACCGTCCCTGGAGGGGTTCCAGAGGGGGACTGGATGTGGCACTTGGTGCCATGGGCTGGTCATGGGGTCTGTGGTGCCAGGTTGGACTAGATGATCTTTGAGGTCTCTTCCAACCTTGGTGAGACTGTGATAGGATGGGTTGGGTTGGGAGGGAGCTCAAAGCTCATCTAGTTCCAACCTCCTGCCACGGGGAGGGACCCTCCCACCAACCCAGCTTGCTCAAGGCCTCATCCAGCCTGGCCTTGAACACCTCCAGGCAGGAGGCAGCCACAGCCTCCTGGGCAGCCTGTGCCAGAGGCTCAGCAGCCTCACACTGAAGAGCTTCTTCCTCAGCTCCACTCTAACCCTGCTCTGCCTCAGCTTCAGACCATTCCCCCTTGGCCTGGTTCAGACCCCGCAGGAGAAGTCTCTCTGCAGCCTTCCTGCAGGATCCCTTCAGGTGCTGGCAGCAGCTCTGAGGTCCCCCTGGAGCCTTCTCCTCTGCAGGCTGCACAGCCCCAGCCCTCTCAGCCTGTGCTCCCAGCAGAGCTGCTCCAGCCCTGGCAGCATCTCTGTGGCCTCCTCTGGACTCTGAGGGTGGGGAGACACTGGCACAGGCTGCCCAGGAGGCTGTGGCTGCCTCATGCCTGCACATATGTAAGACCAGGCTGGATGGGGCCCTGAGCAAGCTGTGCCGGTGGGAGGTGTCCCTGCCTGTGGCAGGGCTCGGAGCTGGGGGCTCTTGCAGGTCTCTTCCCACTCAGACCATCCCAGGCTTCCCTGGTGGCTTGCAGCCCATGCTGTGAGGGTCTCTAGGAGTCTCCTGGGGCTCCTCTGCCGCAGTGCCCGCCGGCAGCCAGGCCCCCTGCTCTGTGTTCCCCACCCCCAGGCACGTCCTGCCCGCTGGCAGCCTGCTGGGGAGGGGAGGGGGACATAGTGAGCAGGTCACTGCCCAGGGCAGGTGGAGCTCCAGGGGTGCAGCCCCGCAGCGGGCAGCAGAAGGTCAGGGGGTGCTGGTACGTCATGGCCGGACCGGGAGGCGGGGGGGAAGAAGCAGGGGTGGGCGGCAGAGAGGGATCCTGTGTCAGGAGGGCTGGTGGAGGAGGGGAGGGCGGCTGGGGCAGACAATGCCAGTGCCAGGAGCTGAGCAGGGGGAAACAAGAGCCAGGCTAAGGTCCTGCTTCAGCCAGAGCTGCTGCTCCCAGCCAGCCTGGGCACGGGGCTGCAGTTTGGGTCCTTGCTGGCCCAGAGTGGCCTTGTCAAGCCCTGAGTGACAGAGCCCCAGCTGGGTCAGGGCTGTCTGCAGCCTTCCTGCAGGATCCCTTCAGGTCCTGGCAGCAGCTCTGAGGTCCCCTGCAGGCTGGAGCCTTTCCTCTGCAGGCTGCACAGCCTCCAGCTCCCTCAGCCTGTGCTCCCAGCAGAGCTGCTCCAGCACCAGTCTATGAAACAAGACTCCCAGCAGCCCAGGAAGACAGAGGGGGAAGCCCTGAAGAGCTGCAGAAAGCAGAGGGCAAGGCACAGGACCACGGAGCGCTGCTGCCGACCCGCGGGGACGCGCCGGTTCCGGGGCTGGGCTTTGCCTCTGGCCCTGCCCCAGCTCCCAGGGGCTGCTGCCGCTGCCCTGCCCCACACACCTGCACTCAGTCTCCGCTTTTGCTTCCCGATGTGGCATCCTCCCCTCTCCCCAGCAGCTCTTCAGGTGCCCTGCTGGTCTATGTATGACTGAGGTTGGAAGAGACCTCGAAGATCATCAAGTCCAACCTGGCACCACAGACCTCACGACTAGCCCATGGCACCAAGTGCCACATCCAGTCCCCTCTGGAACCCCTCCAGGGACGGTGACTCCACCACCTCCCTGGGCAGCACATCCCAAGGGCCAACAACTCTCTCTGGGAAGAACTTTCTCCTCACCTCCAGCCTAAACCTCCCCTGGCACAGCTTGAGACTGTGTCCTCTTGTTCTGGGGCTGCTTGCCTGGGAGAAGAGACCAACCCCTTCCTGGCTACAACCTCCCCTCCAGGGAGTTGTAGAGAGCAATGAGGTCACCCCTGAGCCTCCTCTGCTCCAGGCTCAGCACCCCCAGCTCCCTCAGCCTCTCCTCCCAGGGCTGTGCTCAAGGCCTCTCCCCCAGCCTTGTTGCCCCTTCTCTGGACACCTTCAAGTTTCTTGATGTCCTTCTTAAACTGGACACAGGACTCAAGGTGTGGCCTCAGCAGTGCAGAGCACAGGGGCACAATGACCTCCCTGCTCCTGCTGGCCACACTGCTCCTGCTGCAGGCCAGGATGCCATTGGCCTTCTTGGCCCCCTGGGCACACTGCTGGCTCCTGTTCAGGCAGCTGTCAATCAGCACCCCCAGGTCCCTCTCTGTTTGGCAGCTCTCAGCCACTCTGCCCCCAGCCTGTAGCTCTGCCTGGGGTTGCTGTGGCCAAAGTGCAGCCCCTGGCACTTGGACTTGTTGAATGCAAGGTCCCTGCCCTCTCCTCGAGTCACCCTGCGGGGCAGCGTGTGTCTACCCCGCAGCTGGTGAGCTCACCTCTCATTGATAAGAACATTGAGATCCGCAGGCTACCTTCTCTGGGAGGCTTTTGGCCTCCCTCCTGGCTCTCTAGGCATGCCTGCAAAAATAGCCTCTGGACATTGCTGACCTGTGAGCATAGCCTAGGAAATAAACTGCCTCCGGCGGCGAGCCCCAGGCAGAAGCCCAGGCGCGGTGGCCTTGCCACATGCCACTAAGGTCACCAGAGCCAGACAGGACGACAGAATGCCAGCAGCAAAGGCCACATCCATCTCATGGCTGTCAGCTTAAGTGTGGCAGCTGATGTCAGAGCTCAGGCAGAGGGGGAAAGGAGGAGGTTGCTCCCAGGTCACCTTTCCCGGCCTCAATGAAGCGAGCAGGGGCAGCTGGAAGGGTTCCTCGCATGCTGCACCCGGGGAGCCGGCCTCCGGCACTCAGCCTCACCGGCCTGACGGTGCCGCGCTGGCAGGGGCGGCTGACACACCTGAGGGGCTCTGCTGGCCCCTCAGCAGCCCAGTTGCCTTCCTGGCCCTGAGGGCACCCTGCTGGCTCCTGGTGAGCTGTGGCCCCCAGCACTCCCAGGCCCTTCTCCCTGGAGCTGCTTCCCAGCAGGTCTCCTCTCCCCTGTCCTGCTGCAGGAGGTTGTTCCTCCCCAGGGGCAGGACCCTGCCCTTGCTCTTATTGAACTCCGCGAGCTTCCCCTCTGCCCAGCTCTCCAGGTTGTCCAGGTCTGGCTGAATGGCCTCTGAGGGGCCAGCACAGCCCCCGAGGATCCAGCACAGCCCCTCAGGGTCCAGCACAGCCCCTCAAGGGCCAGCACAGCCCCTCAGGGTCCAGCACAGCCCCTCAAGGGCCAGCACAGCTCCTCAAGGGCCAGCACAGCCCCTCAAGGGCCAGCACAGCTCCTCAAGGGCCAGCACAGCCCCTCAGGGTCCAGCACAGCCCCTCAAGGGCCAGCACAGCCCCTCAGGGTCCAGCACAGCCCCTCAGGGTCCAGCACAGCCCCTCAAGGGCCAGCACAGCTCCTCAAGGGCCAGCACAGCCCCTCAGGGTCCAGCACAGCCCCTCAAGGGCCAGCACAGCTCCTCAAGGGCCAGCACAGCCCCTCAAGGGCCAGCACAGCTCCTCAAGGGCCAGCACAGCCCCTCAGGGTCCAGCACAGCCCCTCAAGGGCCAGCACAGCCCTCAGGGTCCAGCACAGTCCCTCAAGGGCCAGCACAGCCCTCAAGGGCCAGCACAGCTCCTCAAGGGCCAGCACAGCCCCTCAGGGTCCAGCACAGTCCCTCAAGGGCCAGCACAGCCCCTCAAGGGCCAGCACAGCTCCTCAAGGGCCAGCACAGCTCCTCAAGGGCCAGCACAGCCCCTCAGGGTCCAGCACAGCCCCTCAAGGGCCAGCACAGCCCCTCAGGGTCCAGCACAGTCCCTCAAGGGCCAGCACAGCCCCTCAAGGGCCAGCACAGCTCCTCAAGGGCCAGCACAGCCCCTCAGGGTCCAGCACAGTCCCTCAAGGGCCAGCACAGCCCCTCAAGGGCCAGCACAGCTCCTCAAGGGCCAGCACAGCCCCTCAGGGTCCAGCACAGCCCCTCAAGGGCCAGCACAGCTCCTCAAGGGCCAGCACAGCCCCTCAGGGTCCAGCACAGCCCCTCAAGGGCCAGCACAGCCTCTTTATCCTTCAATAAAGGCAACAGAGAGCAAAAGGAAGGAGAAGGGGGAAAAAATCAAATTGAAGTGACTGAACTTTACCAAAATGGTAATTAGAGCAATTGCTGCTAATTGTGGTCAGGCAGATGAGCTGGAGCTGAAGTCTCTTTGGAGAAGGAACTCTCTTTGGGAAGACATCTGGGAATGGGTAACAGGAGGTAGGAATCATCAACACAGCAGAGAGAAGGATGGAGTGAGAGCCAGGGCATGGCCAAGCACCAGTCCAGGCTGGGTGAGGAGTGCCTGAGAGCAGTCTGGAGGAGCAGGACTCAGAGGTGTCATCTGCTGACAAGCTCCCCAGGAGCCAGCAGTGGTCCCTGGCAGCCCAGAGCCAGCCCTGAGCTGAGCTGCAGCCAGGGCAGGGAGAGCAGCAGCACAGGGAGGGGATTCTGCCCCTCTGCTCTGCCCTGCTCAGCCCCCACCTGCAGCACTGCCTCCAGCTCTGGGCCCCCAGCACAAGGAGGACCTGGAGCTGCTGGAGAGGCTCCAGAGGAGGCCACAGAGATGCGCAGAGGCTGCAGAACCTCCCCTGTGGGGCCAGGCTGGGAGAGTTGGGGCTGTGCAGCCTGGAGAGGAGAAGGCTCCAGGGAGACTCAGAGCAGCCTCCCAGGACCTGAAGGGCTCCAGGGGAGCTGGGGAGGGACTTTGGACGAGGGCTGGGAGGGACAGGGGGAGGAACAATGGTTTGAAATGAGAGCAGAGCAGAGTGAGATTGGATGTGAGGAACAAGTTCTGCACCAGGAGGCTGCTGGAACACTGCAGCAGGCTGCCCAGGGAGGGGGGCGAGGCTCCAGCCCTGGAGGTCTTCCAGGTGAGGCTGGAGAGGGCTCTGGGCAGCCTGATCCAGTGGAGGATGTCCCTGCTGGCTGCAGGGGGTTGGACTGGAGGAGCTTTAGAGCTCCTTCCAGCCCAGGTCATTCTGTGATTCTCTGGTGCTGTGCTCCAGGGGAAGTTCAGATTGGATCTTAGAAGAAACTTCCTGAGGGAGGAGTTCTCAAAGACTGGAACAGAAAGGTGAACCAGGGGGGTGGTGGAATCCCCATGCTTGGAGGTGGTTCAGAGTCAGGGATGTGGTGCTGAGGGCCATGGCTTAGCCCCCAGTCTTGGGAGAGCCAGGGAATGGTTGGACTGGAGGATCTAGGAGGTGTTTCCCAAGCAAAGCAATCCTCTGACTTACTGTCTTGGGCATTTCTGTGTTTTCTCTCATTTGCAGTGCCAGGCACTGATCCAGGCTGGGCAGGGACTGGCTGGAGAGCAGCCCTGAAGGAAAGGCCTTGGGGGTGCTGGGGAGGAGAAGCTCAGCAGGAGCCAGCAGGGAGCACTGGCAGCCCAGAGAGCCAAGCAGAGCCTGGGCTGCAGCAGCAGAAGTGTGGCCAGCAGGGCCAGGGAGGGGATTCTGCCCCTCTGCTCCATTCTGCTGAGAGCACAGCTGCAGCTCTGGGTCCAGGTCTGGAGCCTCTGTGCCAGGAAGGCTCTGGAGGGGCTGGAAGGTGTCCAGAGCAGGGCCAGGAGGAGGAGCAGAGGGCTGGAGCTGCTCTGCTCTGCAGACAGCCTGAGAGAGTTGGGGCTGTGCAGGCTGGAGAGGAGAAGGCTCCCAGGAGACCTCATTGTGGCCTCCCAGGAGCTGCAGGGGGCTCCAAGCAAGCTGGGGAGGGACTTTGGAGGGGGTCAGGGAGGGATAGGACTGGGGGCGGATGGAGCAGAACTGGAAGTGGGGAGATTGAGCTTGGCTGTGAGGAAGAAGTTGTTGCCCAGGAGGGTGGTGAGAGCCTGGCCCAGGCTGCCCAGGGAGGTGGTGGCAGCCTCCTGGCTGGAGGTGTTTGCAGCCAGGCTGGAGGTGGCTGTGAGCAACCTGCTGTGGTGTGAGGGGTCCCTGCCCATGGCAGGGGGTTGGGGCTGGCTGAGCCTTGAGCTCCCTTCCAGCCCTGACAGTTCTCTGGTTCTGTGACTCTATGGCTTGAGAGCAGCACTGGAGGAAGAGACTTGGGGGTGTTGGGTGCTGAGCAGCTCCCCAGGAGCCAGCAGTGCCCTCAGCTGTGTGCTGGCTGCAGCCAGAGCAGTGTGGGCAGCAGGGCAGGAGAGGAGATTCTGCCCCTTGGCTCTGCTCTGCTGAGACCTCTCCTCCAATCCTGCCTCCAGCTCTGGTGTCCCAAGCAGGAGAAGGACAGAGATCTGCTGGAGTGAGGCCACCGCAACCTGCTGGAGGTGTCCCTGCCCATGGCAGGGGGGTTGGAGCTGGCTGAGCCTTGAGGTCCCTTCCAGCCCTGACAGCTCTGTGGTTCCATGATGGAGAAGTGAAAAGGTTTTCTGTGCCCTCAGTCCAGCTCCCAGCAGGGAATTTCGTGGCTGGGCTGCACACAGGGCAGGGCAGGGGGCCAGGGCCTGCCGCAGGCTGAAGCTCTGGGGAGAGTAACAGAATCTGCCCAGGTCATAAATAAAGCTGCAGGGTTTGTTTTGGCAAAGAATTGCCACTCCTGGCAAGGGCAGGCTGGAGACAACCAATAACCACTTGCTAATGTGGGATGAAATCAGGATTGGGCCCTGGCCCCCCCCCCCAGGTCAGCCCAAAGCAGCATTTGGAGGCTGCCAGTGGAGTCTCTCACATGGCTGATGGGAAACCGCCTCCAGGAGGGCTGCCACAGGGGAGGGCAAGTCGCTGCAGGGGGCTGCTGGAGGGGGATGTGTGAGAGGGTTGCTGAGTGCAGCAGGGAGAGGTTTCCAGACTGGGCTTAGGTGGTTTCTTCTTCTCTGCTTCACAGTCTCACAGTCTCACAGTATCACCAAGGTTGGAAGAGACCTCGAAGATCATTGAGTCCAACCTGTAACCACAGACCTCCCCTTCGTGAGGCTCGAGGTGGTTCTGCTCTACTCCAGCATCAGAGGGTCATAGAATCAACCAACAGGGTTGGAAAAGACCTCAGAGATCACCAAGTCCAAGCTGTCACCCAACAGCTCCTGACAACTAACCCATGGCACCAAGTGCCACATCCAGTCCCCTCTGGAACCCCTCCAGGGACGGTGACTCCACCACCTCCCTGGGCAGCACATCCCAAGGGCCAATGACTCTCTCTGGGAAGAACTTTCTCCTCACCTCCAGCCTAAACCTCCCCTGGCACAGCTTGAGACTGTGTCCTCTTGTTCTGGGGCTGGTTGCTAGAGACAAGAGCCCAACCCCCACCTGGCTCCAACCTCCCTTCAGGGAGCTGTAGAGAGCAATGAGGTCTCCCTGAGCCTCCTCTTCTCCAGGCTCAGCACCCCCAGCTCCCCTCAGCCTCTCCTCCCAGGGCTGTGCTCAAGGCCTCTCCCCAGCCTTGTTGCCCTTCTCTGGACACCTTCAAGTCTCTCAATGTCCTTCTTAAACTGAGGGGCCCAGAACTGGACACAGGACTCAAGGTGTGGCCTAACCAATGCTGAGCACAGGGCACAATGACCTCCCTGCTCCTGCTGGCCACACTCTTCCTGCTGCAGGCCAGGATGCCCTTGGCCTTCTTGGCCCCCTGGGCACACTGCTGGCTCCTGTTCAGGCAGCTGTCAATCAGCACCCCCAGGTCCCTCTCTGTTTGGCAGCTCTCATCCACTCTGCCCCCAGCCTGTAGCTCTGCCTGGGGTTGCTGTGGCCAAAGTGCAGCCCCTGGCACTTGGACTTGTTGAATGCCATCCTGTTGGCCTCTGCCCATCTGTGCAGCCTGGCAAGGTCCCTCTGCAGAGCCCTTCTGGCCTCTGACTGACCAACATCTGCTCCCAGCTTGGTGTCATCTGCACATTTGCTGATGACTGTCTCAATCCCCTCATCCAGATCATCAATGAAGACACTGAAGAGTTTGGGGCCCAGCACTGATCCCTGGGGCACACCACTGGTGCCTGGCCTCCCAATCTATTCCCAATCCTGACTCCTTTTGCCCCTGTGAGCACAGTCAGGGACTGGAATCATCTCCCAGGGGCAGTGGTGGATTCCCCACACTGGACAGTTTTCAGCCTCAGGCTGCAGGTGCAGCTCCCTGCAGCTCCACCGTCACCTAGAGAGCTTGGAGCAGATGAGCCTTGGGGTCCCTCCCAGCCTGCACTCTGGGATTCACAGAGTCAGAGTTTGCAGTGGGTTGGAAGGGACCCTCCAAGGTCATCCTGTCCACCCCCTTTGCAATCATCAGGGACACCTCCAGCCAGAGCAGGCTGCCCAGGGACACAGCCAGGCTGAGCTCGAGCGTCTCCAGCGTTGGAGCCTCAACCACCTCCCTGGGCAGCCTGTGCCAGAGTCTCCCCAGCCTCACTCTCAGCCATTTCTTCCTCCTCTCCACTCTCAGTCTCTCCTCTCCCAGCTCAAAGCCATTGTTCCTCAGCCTGTCCCTCCCAGCCCTTGGCCCAAGTCCCTCCCCCAGCTCTCCTGGAGCCCTTCAGGTGCTGGAAGGCTGCTCTGAGGCCTCCCTGGAGCCTTCTCCTCTCAGGCTGAACCACTCCAACCTTTTCAGCCTTCTTCCAAGAGCTTCTTAACATAAAAGGAGCCTATCTGCAGAGGCCTCCTCCTGAAACGTGCCTGGGCAGGGACTTTGCCCTGCAGTTCCCTTCAGCTGACCACTTTGCAGCCTCACTCCCTGTGGCCTTCACACCCTGAAGCTGCAGCTCCCTTTGGAGCACCTCTGGCCCTTCATCTCAGAGCAGAGTTTGTAATGGGTGGACGTGAGGAGGAAACAGAATCTGCAGCAAAAAGCACTGCCCCCTCCCTCCCTCCTTCCCTCCCTCCCTCCAAGTGCCCTGTGAGAGGCTGAAGAATCACATCCATCTCAAATGTGCCCAGCACCATCACTGGCATGGCCTGAAACCATAACAGATAGGAGGCAGGTGCATTGGGTTCCCATCCAGAGCAAAAACCTCCAACCACCCCTCAGCTGGATGTCTCACAGGCTAACAGCCCTGTGACAGCCTGCAGCTGGCAGAGCAGGAGGGTGGGAGAGGGACTGAGAGTGTGAGAAGGGCAAGCAGCAGAGGGACTGAGAGTGTGAGAAGGGCAAGCAGCAGAGGGACTGAGAGTGTGAGAAGGGCAAGCAGCAGAGGGACTGAGAGTGTGAGAAGGGCAAGCAGCAGGCAGCAGCTGAGAAGGAGCCCAGGAGCCCAGCACGGAGCCCACAGCCTGCAGAGCCCAGGAGCCCAGGAGCCCAGGACCGAGCCCCCAGCCTGCAGAAAGCACTGGGGTGAGCTGCAGCTTGCACAGCACCAGGACTAGGAGCTCTGAGGTGTCCAGCACCGAGCCCCCAGCCTGCAGAGCCCAGGAGCCCAGGACCGAGCCCCCAGCCTGCAGAAAGCACTGGGGTGAGCTGCAGCTTGCACAGCACCAGGACTAGGAGCTCTGAGGTGTCCAGCACCGAGCCCCCAGCCTGCAGAGCCCAGCAGCCCAGCACGGAGCCCCCAGCCTGCAGAAAGCACTGGGGTGAGCTGCAGCTTGCACAGCACCAGGACTAGGAGCTCTGAGGTGTCCAGCACCGAGCCCCCAGCCTGCAGAGCCCAGGAGCCCAGGACCGAGCCCCCAGCCTGCAGAAAGCACTGGGGTGAGCTGCAGCTTGCACAGCACCAGGACTAGGAGCTCTGAGGTGTCCAGCACCGAGCCCCCCAGCCTGCAGAGCCCAGGAGCCCAGCACCGAGCCCCCAGCCTGCAGAAAGCACTGGGGTGAGCTGCAGCTTGCACAGCACCAGGACTAGGAGCTCTGAGGTGTCCAGCACCGAGCCCCCAGCCTGCAGAGCCCAGGAGCCCAGGACCGAGCCCCCAGCCTGCAGAAAGCACTGGGGTGAGCTGCAGCTTGCACAGCACCAGGACTAGGAGCTCTGAAGTGTCCAGCACCGAGCCCCCAGCCTGCAGAGCCCAGGAGCCCAGCACCGAGCCCCCAGCCTGCAGAAAGCACTGGGGTGAGCTGCAGTTTGCACAGCACTGGGCACAGGAGCTCAGCCCAAGCAGGTGAGTGCCTTGTGCCTGCCTGGGAGCTGTTTGCTGGGAGCCAAGGCTGGGGGAGTTCCCTTCAGGGGGCAGGGAAGGTGACCCTTGGGGGGCTGACAGACCCTGCTGGTTTCACACCTGTGGGAAGGGGAACACCCAGAGCCCTGTGGGAAGCTGTGGGGCTGCTGGAGCCAGCAGGGTGGGAGGGGAGGGGAGGGGAGGGGAAGGGAAGGCTGTTCCCATCAGGACCATTCCTGCTGGGTTGTTTCCCTGCTGCCTGGATTCTCTGGCTCTGGACCACTTTTGTCCCAATATTTTAGTGCTGGACAAGGAGAGAGTTTGCCAGAGGACAACCCAAGAGCATGCCCAGCAGCAGGAGTCCTCTGGCACTTCCCTGGTGCCAGACCTGCTGCAGGCAGGGCAGTGCTAGAACAAAGCTGAAAGTGCTCAGGCATCAGGTTGGAGCAGATGATCCCTGAGCCCCCTTCCAGCCTAGTGTTCCATGGATCCTGTGAGGAAAGCAGGAAGGGGCTGAGTGCTGAGGCCCTCAGGGCTTCAGGGAGGTGATTTGCTGCCCATTTGTTTCGTGTCAGACTTGCAGGCACCTTGGGGATGGAACTGTTAAAGCAGTTCCCGGTGCAAGGATGGAGAGAGGGTCTTCAGCTGTGGCCACAGCTCACAGGAGGTCGGGAGGGACCTCCAGAGATCCTGGAGTCCAACCCTCCTGCCGGAGCAGGAGCAGAGAATCCAGCTCAGGGCACACAGGGACACATCCAGGTGGGGATGGGAAGGCTCCAGAGAAGGAGACTCCATAACCTCCCTGGGCAGCCTGCTCCAGGCCTCTGGGAGCCTCCCAGGGCAGAAGTTCCTCCTCTGGTCACTGGCAAGTGGAGGGAGCAGAGGTCAGGAGGGAGCAGAGAGGTCACTCCCGAGTGGGTCTGAGGTCACTCCCGAGTGGGTCTCTTGCCTGCTGGCTGTGTTTGTTACCTGCAGTTGTGGTTTGGGCTCTGCTCTTCCTCTTTGCTCTGCTTTGGGGGGGAGGAAATGCTAAAGAGCTTTAGAACTCGAGCCCCTGCAGGCATCTGAGCAGCTCAGTGATTGCTCTTGGCTGCAGGCTGTCAGCTTTGCTCACCCCCCCCATGCCCCAGGGCTGGGCTGTGCAGAGGGGGCTCCAGCACAGAGGGGTGATTGCAGCTGGGGCAGAAAGGCTTTTGGCAGGGCCCTGTGGCCATGGCACCTGGGGATGAGGTTTGATGGCTGTGGTGCTGTGGGGTTGATGCTGGACTGGAGGAGTCACAGGTTCATGGGGTGGGTTGGGTTGGAAGGGACCTTCGGGATCATCCAGTTCCGACCTGCCTGGGCAGCCCTCAGATATTGTGGCCTTGCAGAGAGCTGGGGATGCTCAGTGTGGAGAGGAGAAGGCTCCCAGGAGCCCTCATTGTGGCCTCCCAGGAGCTGCAGGGGGCAGCAGGAAAGCTGGGGAGGGACTTTGGAGGGGGTCAGGGAGGGATAGGACTGGGGGATGGAGAAGAACTATAAGTGGGGAGATTGAGCTTGGCTGTGAGGAAGAAGTTGTTGCCCAGGAGGGTGGTGAGAGCCTGGCACAGGCTGCCCAGGGAGGTGGTGGCAGCCTCCTGGCTGGAGGTGTTTGCAGCCAGGCTGGAGGTGGCTGTGAGCAACCTGCTGTGGTGGGAGGTGTCCCTGCCCATGGCAGGGGGTTGGGACTGGCTGAGCCTTGAGCTCCCTTCCAACCCTGACAGCTCTGTGATTCCAGCCCCCTGCCACGGACAGGGACACCTCCCACCAGCACAGCTTGCTCCAGGCCTCAGCCAGCCTGGCCTTGGTCACCTCCAGGCAGGGCACAGCCACAGCCTCCCTGGGCAGCCTGTGCCAGAGTCTCTCCAGCCTCACTCTCAAGAGCTCTTTTCCAACCTGACCAATTCATAGACTCACAGAATCAATAAGGTTGGAAAAGACTTCAAAGATCACCAAGTCCAAGCTGTCCCCCAACACCTCCTGGCTACCAAACCCTGGCTCCACATCCAATCCCCCTGGAACCCCTCCAGGGATGGTGACTCCACCACCTCCCTGGGCAGCACATCCCAAGGGCCAATGACTCTCTCTGGGAAGAACTTTCTCCTCTCCTCCAGCCTAAACCTCCCCTGGCACAGCTTGAGACTGTGTCCTCTTGTTCTGGGGCTGCTTGCCTGGGAGAAGAGACCAATTCTGTGACTCTCTGGGTGCTCAGCAGCCATCCAGGGGCAGAGTGAGTGCTGCAGGCTCTGCCTCTGCTCTCTGCTTTCATCAAAGCAAGGGGGAAGGGTTTGAGGCTGAGGCAGAGCAGGGTTAGAGTGGAGCTGAGGAAGAAGTTCCTCAGTGGGAGGCTGGGGAGACTCCAGGCACAGGCTGCCCAGGGAGGCTGTGGCTGTCCCCTGCCTGGAGGTGTTGAGGACCAGGCTGGATGAGGCCTTGAGCGAGCTGTGCTGGTGGGAGGTGTCCCTGCCCGTGGGGAGGGTCTCTGAGGTCCCCTCCAGCCTGAGCCCTTCTGTGGTGGTGAATTTGTTGTCGGTTTTCAGTGTCTGAAGGGGAGGTGAGAGGCACTGGGGGGTGCTGCGTGCTGAGGTGCTGATGCTTCAGCTCAGCCTTGGTGCCCCTCATTACACATTTGCTTCCCACTGCTCTGTGCTTGTCCAAGTGGAAAAGGAGGAGGAAATCCCAGCAGTGGCCAGCCCAGGCCAGAAAGAGAGGAGCTGTGAGAAGGGGACAGCAGGAACCTGAGGGCCAGAGGCAGCCGGGCTCTGTCTGCCCCCCCGGGCCCCAGCCGGGCTCAGTCTGTCCCCGCCCCAGCCGCCCCAGCCAGTCATGGGTGCAGAGAGCTTAAACCAGCCCTGGAGCAGGGAGCAGAAGGAATTCTGCACAGCCGTGGGAAGCAGGAGCTCATGGGTGCAGCAGGGAGCAGGGAGCAGAAGGAATTGGTCAGCAGGGAGCTTGGTCAGCAGGGCTCTGCTGCTCCTCAGCTTCGTTGCCCTGGTTCCAGCCTTTTGCCTCTGGGGATCTGGGAAGCTGGAGGTGGGGAGGAAGTTCTTCCCCATGAGAGTGGTGAAGCCCTGGAATGGGTTGTGCAGGGAGGTGGTTGAGGCCCCATCCCTGGAGGGTTTAAGCCCAGGCTGGATGAGGCTGTGGGCAGCCTGATGTAGTGTGGGGGTGTCCCTGCCCATGGCAGGGGGGTTGGAACTGGCTGATCCTTGTGGTCCCTTCCAACCCTGACTGATACTATGATGCTATGATACAAATACTCTGAGCCCAGAATGCCCTTGTGGGGCTCCCACAGGCATGGTGTGGCTCCTGCTGGGGCAGGACATCCTCCTGGTAGAGAGGAAAGGTTGCTCTGCGACCCAGGGCCCGGCCTGAGCAGCAGAATGGCCCTTGGCTTGGGGCTGAGCAGCGAGGTCAGCACTGCCAGAGCCTCCTGGTGTGATCCATGGTGCTGGAGGGGGGCTGCAGGGAGAGGGGCTGCAGGGAGAGGGGCTGCAGGGAGAGGGGCTGCAGGAGGGGGTTGCGGGAGGGGGGTTGCCTGAGGCGGCTGCAGGGAGGGCTGCAGGCAGCTGCAGGGAGGGCTGCAGGGAGGGCTGCAGGCGGCTGCAGGGGGGCTGCAGGCAGCTGCAGGGGGGGCTGCAGGGGGGCTGCAGGGAAGGCTGCAGGCAGCTGCATGGAGGGCTGCAGGGGGCTGCAGGGAAGGCTGCAGGCAGCTGCAGGGAGGGCTGCAGGGAGGGCTGCAGGGGGGGCTGCAGGCAGCTGCAGGGGGGGCTGCAGGGGGGCTGCAGGCAGCTGGCATTCTTCACTGAGTCTGGCCCTTTCCTCCCCTTCCCTGGCAGTGCCCATCCTGCAATCTCGGAACGGGAGGGGTTGGAAGGGACCTCCAGAGCTCATCCAGTCCAAGGGCAGCCAGGGCAGGGCACCCAGAGCACATCCCAGAGGGGCTGCAAAGGCTCCAGGGCAGACTCCACAACCTCTCTGGGCAGCCTGCTCCAGGCTCCAGCAGCCTCACACCAAAGCAGCTTCTCCTCCTGTCGAGGTGGAGCCCCCTGGGTGCCAGTTTGTGGCCACTGCCCCTTGGCCTGTCCTGAGCAGAGCCTGGCCCCTTCCTGCCCCCCACCCCACTTGTTTTGTGTGTGTGGTGCTTTGGGGTTCCTGTTGCTGCTGTGTCAGAGAAGACTTTGAGCCTGGCTGCTGAGCTTTGCAGCCCTTGCTCCATGCCCCAGCTGAGGATCCCTGCCCCAAAGCTTCCCTGGCATCCCCCTGGCCTTCAGCACTGTGCCTGAGCAGACCCCAGCCCTGCAGGGGAGTGCTGTGGCCTGGCCTGGGGGCGACTCATGGTGAGATCTGCTTCTGACCTTGGGCATCTCTCACGAGCTGGGCAAATGCAGACAGCTTCCTGGCCCTGCCCAGCCCTGGCTTCTTCACTTCCTGCTCTGAGCACCAGCAGTACCTCTTGGCACAGGTCAGAATGGGACCCTCCCTCCAAGAAAGACACTGAGAGGCTGGAGCAGGGCCAGGGAAGGGCAACAGAGCTGGGGAAGGGTCTGGGGAAGGGGCTGGGGAGGAGCAGCTGAGGGAGCTGGGGGTTGAGCCTGGAGCAGAGGGAGGCTGAGGAGACCTCATTGCTCTCTGCAGCTCCCTGAGAGGAGGCTGCAGCCAGGGGGTTGGGCTCTGCTCCCCAGGCTCAGGGGACAGAAGGAGAGGAACTGGCCTGAAACTGTGCCAGGAGGCTGAGGAGGCTGGAGGAGGCCAAATGTCTTTGCTGGAGGAGTGCTCAGGGCCTGGCAGAGGCTGCCCAGGGAGGTGGGGGAAGTCCCCATGGCTGGAGGGGCTGCAGCAAGCTGTGGCCATGGCAGCTGGGGCCAGGGTTTGGGGGCCATGGGGGTTGGGTTGGTGTCGGCCTGGGGGATCTCAGAGGCCTTTGCCAGCCCAACCAGCTCTGGGATCCACACTGGCAGAGGAAGGGAACTGCAGGGGGAGCAGCAGGCTGGGAGGGTCTCATCTCCAGACAACTTGCCCTTGAAACGGAGGCCTGCAAGCACTGCCCTGCAGCTGCTGCCTCTTGGACACTTCTCCCCTGCCCTCCCTTAGGGCAGTGAACTTGCTCCCAGGCCCCAGGGTGTCCTGTGTGCAGCGGGGCAGTGACCTCTGCTGGATGCCGAGGGCTCCTGCTGACATTCTGCAGGTTTCCTGTGGCAGGTGGCGGCTGAGCCCGGGCAGGCAGGGGGTTAAGAGGACTTTGGGGTGGGCAGGTGGAAAACAAGCTGTGAAATGGAAGAAGGTCAGGCTCTTGGAGGAGTTTCCTCTGGCACAGATGGGTTTCAGTCCTCAAGTCCATCTGCAGGAGAGCTCCCTTCCCCACCCAGAAGAAAGTCAGAGCAGGGCTGGGAGTAAGGCAAGGCTCCGGCAGGTCCTGCTTCCTGGTTCTCCTCCCAGCATGCTTTCCAAGCCCAGCTCTCTGTCCACTAGGAGGTCCCTAATTAGAGCTGCTCTGTCTGCAGGATCCCAGCAGCTGAACGCTGTTTTGAGACCAAATCTCCATGGAGCCACGGGAGGGGCGGGGTGGAAGGAGCTCGCAGATCGCCAGCAAGGCTGGCGCAGAGCGGGGGCCGGCAGCGCAGTGAGGGTGCTGAGCTGCTTCCTCTGCCGGTCCTGGCCTGCAGGGGAGGTTGGCCAACAGCTTTTCACCTGCTCACCTCTTGGAGGTGTTTGCCTGCCCCTGCTGAATGTCAGAGAACCACAGAATGGGGTTGGGTTAGAAGGGACCTCAAAGCTCATCCAGCTCCAAGCCCCTGCCGTGGGCAGGGACACCTACCAGCAGCACAGCTTGCTCAGGGCCTCATCCAGCCTGGTCCTGAACACCTCCAGGCAGGGGACAGCCACAGCCTCCCTGGGCAGCCTGTGCCAGAGACTCCCCAGCCTCACTCTCAACAATTTCTTCCTCCTCTCAAGTCTCAGTCTCCCCTCTTTGCCCCTCCTCCTCTCTTGCACTGCTGTTCCCCAGGTGACCCCTGGCCCTGCAGAGGAGAGGGGTTTGATCTCTAGGGCAAAGCAGCTGCCAGATCATGGAGCTGCCACCAGAGTCCCTCCCACTGACAGATCACCTTGACTCAAAGATGCTCCTCATGGTTCTCCTGTCTTCAGCCTATCTACTATGGCCTTGAGTTCCAAACTCTTGAGCACCAAGAGTTTGCTGGATGTCCCCCCCAAATTCACCCAAGGCTTCAGAGCTCTGATCCCCTGCTGGGGATCCAGAGAGGAGGTAGTAGAGTCTCAGTCTCACAGGCTCACAGTCTCACCAAGGCTGGAAGAGACCTCAAAGATCATCGAGTCCAACCTGTCCCCACAGACCCCATGACTAGCCCATGGCACCAAGTGCCACATCCAGTCCCTTCCAACGCTGCTGACTCCTGACCTCTGAGGACCATCCTGTTGGTGCTGTTGGTGCGTGCTGCGCAGCTCCCCCTGGCCCTGGGCAGGCCCTTGCTCTGCACAAGCGTTTGTCCTTCTTTGGGCTACGACATCTTGCCCCAGCCTGCGCTTGGAAGTCCAGGCTTGCCTTGACTGATGGTGGCATCTGACCAGCCTGGCCCCCAGCCAAAGGCCCTGCCTTGAGCTGCCCCTCCCCTGGTGCTGTGGGCTCTCTCTGAGCCCCCCAGGGCTGCGGGTGGCAGCGAGTGGAGGTGTCCTGGCTGCACAGCCGCTGGGCTCGCAGGGGAGCGGAGAGCTGCCAGGTGGGGACAGGGATTGGCCCTTTCTTGTGGCATTCGGCACAGGGCAGTGAGGTCTGGCTTCTCCCAGCCCACATCACTAGCACCTGAGACCGGGAGACCTCTTGGGGAGCTCTGAGGGCTGAGGCAGCGGAGACGCCGCCGGTGCGGCGCGGCGGCGACCTCCCGCGGGATCCTCCTGGACGCTCAGCCCCGAAGGTACCGCTGGCTGGGGTCGTGGCACCGCCGGGGGCTGTGTGGAGGTGACAGAGAGCCGGCAGCGCCAAGTGCCACCTGCGGTGCAGCAGCAGGCAGCGCTCTGGGGTGCTGCAGGTCTGCAGCTGTGCTTCGTTCCAGTTACGTGTTGCTTGCATACAGAGAGGCCTTGGAGCAGCCTGAGGAAAGTCTGCTGGAAAGCAGGAGAGGATAAGCCTGCTCTGGCCAGGCTGCACTCCAGCACAGCAGTGGCTGGCCATGCTGGCACTGGGCTGGGTGCAGACCCCCCCACAGAGGGGGTGAGGTCCTCTGGGTCAGGATACTCTCCTAGCTCTCTGTCAGGGTAGGTTCCCTCATCAGTTCATTTCACAGTCCAGGTTCTCCCTCAGCACAGAGCAGCAGGAGGTTAATCTGCTGCCACACTCTTGCCTTTGGGCCCTTGCCCACGCCCAGGGATGCTCCAGCCCTTGTCCAACGCTGCTGCCTCCTTCCAAGGGCCTGGGGAGGCTGCACATTGGATCAATTACTTCCTCCTTGTTTGCTGCTTGATCTAAATCTGTCTTGGCTTGACAAATCTCTCCCTCCACCTGGATCTGAGTGTGAGCTCCTTGGCTGAGCACAGGCAGCTCTCACTGCCAAGTGTTCCAGGGTGAAACAGGAGGGAGCTGGGAGTGGAGGAGCAGCCAGGCTCTGGGGCAGTTTGGTAGGGGCTTGCAAAACAGAAACCAGCCCAAGAAGGATGTTTGTTGTTGGGCTGGGAACACACAAACATGTCAAGGGAGGGGAAAGGTGCGTGATGAATTGTGTTTGCTCCTTGGAGCAAGTGGGAAAGAGGGAAAGGAAGGAGCCTGCAAGAGAACTCGGTGTGATTGTGACTCTCGGAGGAGAAAAGAAGCTGAGACACAGCAGAATCTCACAGGAGAGCTTTTGCTTTGTCACAAGGGAAAGCAGTTCAAGCCCAGGTGGTTTCCTCTATCAGCTGCCACGGAATACCTCCAGATCAGCTTGCCCTTCCTTCCCTTGGCACTTCCACTGCCCAACAGGTTTGTGTCCCTTTGAGCACTGGATGCTGCATTTGGTTTGCATCTGGAGCTGCAATCATAGCAAGCAGTGCCATGAGATCCTCTTGCCCCACAGCTGTGTCCTGTGAGGAGACAACTTGGGGAGAAAGGGAGTGCTGGGTGCTGGGGAGGTGTTGGGGTGGCACAAGAGGACACCTTGCCTGAGCTGGGCCCTGCTGAGGAGCTGAGTGCCACTCAGGTCAGGCAAGGAGACAGGCCAGAAGAGCCATCACCTGCTGCGTTTATGTTTGGCTCCAAAGTGCTTTGTCTGGAGGCAGAGTGCTGAAAACCATCAGCAGGATGTTCTTTGTTGGTGAGAAAGTGATGAGCAGCCCCAAAAAAGGCTTACAAAAGTGCTGCTGTGGAAGCTGAAGTCTGCAGCTGTCAGCCAACCACATGGCAATAATAGAACCAGGGGAGCTGGAGAGGTAAACACTGGCGAAGGCCTTCCTGCCCTCCCCCACCCTGCCTGCTGCTGCTCCTCGGGTAAACAAAGGTTGGCAAGTGGGATTGCAACACCTCCAGTGGTTGTCAGCCTGGGCTCAGCCCACACCACCTCATGCTCTGCCCTGCAAATTGGTGCTTGGCTCTGGGCTATAAACAACCCTCCTGATAGGCAAAGCCAGGAGCAGGCTGGAAGCCCTTGCTGCTGGAGCCGGTATCCCACCGCTGCCACACAGCTCTGCAGGGTGAGGTGCAGGGAGCTGGCTGAGGCTCCAGCCCTGGAGATATTCCAGGTGAGGCTGGACAGGGCTCTGGGCAGCCTGATCTGGTGGAGGATGTCCCTGCTGGGTGCAGGGGGTTGGACTGGATGAGCTTTGGAGGTCCCTTCCCACCCAGAGCACTCTGTGGCTGATTCTGAGGAGGCTGGTTTGGAGCCATCCATGAGAGAAGCTTTGTGCAGGGAGGAGCAGGACAGTCACTGCTCCTTTCTGGGCTGGGGGTGGACTTGTTTCCAGTCCTGCACTTCCACTGGAAACCAGGGGCCTCTTTGAGAGCAGTTTTGACCTCTGGTGGGGCGGCAGACAGCTTGCCCCATGTGCTCCTGCAGCACAAGTGCCACCACGTACCATGAGCCAGGCTGGCTGTGCCAGGGGCCCCACACAGTGCCTGGCTGCAAGGCAATGCCACTTGCAGGGCCTGGGGGTTCCAAACGGCCACAACCCCACTGGCATCTTCATAGAACCGCAGAAGGTAGGGGCTGGAAAGGACCTCTGGAGATCACCCAGTCCAAGCCCCTGCCAGAGCAGGAGCACCCAGGGCAGGGCACACAGAACACATCCAGGTAGGGCTTGGAAGTCTCCAGAGCAGGAGACTCCTCACACCAGAGAATTTTCTCCTCATGTTGAGGTGGAACCTCCTAGGCTCCAGCCTGTGTCCACTGCCCCTCAGCCTGCCACAGGACACCACTGAACAGAGCCTGGCACCTTCTTGTTGCCCCCACTCTGCAGGTGTTTGTAGACATCAATGAGATCCTCTCTCAGCCTTCTCTTCTCCCCAGGGTTCTCAGCCTTCCCTCATCAGTCCCTTCATCATCCTCATAGCCTCTGTTGGACTCTCTCCAGCAGTTCCCTGCCCCTCTTGACCTGGGGAGCCCAGAACTGGACACAAGGCTCCAGATGTGGCCTCACCAGGGCAGAGTAGAGTGGGAGGAATCTTAGGAGCTCCAAGTCTGGAGCTGCCACCTCCAAGGGCAGAGGGCACTTCCACCTTGCAGAGAAGGCACAGCAGAGGAGCTGCTGTGCCGAGTGGTGCTCACTGAAGGTGCTTCTCTGGGGGAGGAGGAGAGCAGAAAGGAAGGGAAAGGGAAATGAAATCACATCTGCATGGTGCACTGCTCTGAAGGTGCTTCTGGTAGCCACATTGTTAATGGAGGGGATAATCTGGAACAGGTGCAGGGAAGAGCAATGAAAACGATCCAAGGGCTGGAAACATCTAGGAGGGAGCCTTGGAAAGCTCAATCCGCTTAGCTTATTAAAACAGGATCAAGGGGATGTGTGCTGCGACCTGGAGGATTCTGCCTGGCTGGAAAATGGTTCTGTGATTTAGTGGAGGAAAAAACCAACCCAACAAGAACAAATGTCTGAAGTCAAAGCCAAAGGAAGCTCAAATGGGAAATGGGAGTTGGGTTTGGATGATTAACCACTGGAGCACACTACAAAGAGAAGTGGTGGAGCCTCCTTCACTTTCATTTCTAATGACTTCAGGTTTTCTTCTCCAAAGGACAAATGCAAACCTTCCCCAGCAGTTATCTGCAGCAGAGGATAAGAACCAAGCTCAGAGCTGAGCTCTCCCCTGGCCCAGCCTTTGCCATGATGAATTTCCAGCTCTCTGGTGGCCAAATTGCCAGTCTGGCCACGGGTAAGTGGAGAGCCATAAATCACAGGTGCTGCAAATGCCCACGGGGCGTTTCTGGCAGGGAGGGAGCAGCATCAGGCTTGCCTGGTGAAGAATGGAGCCTGATCAGCACTGACATTGCCAGGGGGGCCCTGGAGTGCTCCTCACTGCTTCCCCGAGTGCTGGAGAGGGAAACTCACCTTTGCCAAGGCAGAGTGCTTGGCCCTCAGAGGGAAAGTCACTCTGCAAAGGACAGGCCATGGATGGAACCCAGATGTTGCAGGGGATCCTGCTCTGAGGAATAATGAGCTGCACATTGCCTGGCACTCCCCAGCAGCACAGAGGTCCCCAAGAAGTTCTCAGAGATGCACTTGGGAGCTGCCTGCTGCAGGGGAAGGCAGAGCTGCACAGGGCAGCCCTGGCACTGATCTAGCTGGGGGCTCTTTGTTGTCCCTTGCACTCAGCTCTGCTGAGACCACACCTGGACTGCTGTGTCCAGCTCTGGGCACCTCCACACAAGAGAGAGGTGGAGGTGCTGGAGCCAGGGCAGAGGTGGGCAAGGAAGGGAAGGGCCTGGAGAATAAATCTTGTGAGGAGCAACTGAAGGAGCTGGGGATGGTTAGTGTGAGGAAGAGGAGGCTGAGGGAGACCTCACTGCTCTCTGCAGCTGCCTGAAAGGAGGTTGTGGAGAGGTTGGTGCTGGTCTCTTTGCACAGGTCATCAGTGACAGAACAAGAGGCAATGGCCTCAAGCTGCAGCAGGGCAGGGTCAGGCTAGACATCAGGAAACATCTCATCCCAGCAGGAGTGGTCAGCCACTGGCACAGGCTGCCCAGGGAGGTGGAGTCCCCAGCCCTGGAGGTAGGTGTGGGGTAAACCTTGTAGAGTTAATGGTCGGAATTGATGATCCTGAAGGTCTTTTCCAAGCTGAATGTTTCTGTGATTCTGTGCAGGGGAAGGCAGAGGGGAACCCTGGCACTGATCTAGCTGGGGGTGCTGTGCAGGGGAGGTCCAAGGTCCCACTGCTGTCAGCTGACACTAGTGGTGCTCAGCTCCCCTGGAAAGCAGGGCTGAGCTGCGTGGTGCTTGCTCCCAGGCAGGGAGGGCACTGGAAATCAGTGAGGCCTTTGGGAAGTTGTGGCCAGAGTAAGAGCAGAGCAAGGATGAAAATGGGAGTGGGGAGCCAGGAGTCTGGGAAACCAGTTTGCTCCTCTGGTCACCAAACCGTGCTGATAGAAAGAGAGCTGCATTGTGTCCTGGCAGGATTAGAACTGCAAGAGAGAGAAATCCTGCTAAACGTTCTTAATTTACTGCCTTCAGATGCCAGCACAGCAGCTGGAAGCTCTTCCTGGGTGACTCAGGAGGGAGGCACTTGCAGGTGAGTGGTTTGTCCTCAGCAAAGCAGCTGAAATTCAGGTTGCCTGCATGCTGCAGAGGAGGGGGAATCCAGCCTGAGCTATGGAGGAAGAGGCTTTGGTGCTTGGGAGCTGTCCAAAAGGCAGCGAAGATGAATGGGATGACCAGAGCAGACAGAAGGGCCTGCGGATGGCATGGTGCCGTAGTATGAACTGGCACACTGGCCCCAGCCTGTGGCCCCGGTCTCTTTGTCTCAGAGGCTGCAGGAACAGACACCTTTGGTGTGTGCACCAAGCTCTCCTTGCAAAATGGCCACCTGGATGGGGACTAGAAAAACCCTGAGGGAAGGGAGTGACAGCCAAAACCACAGAGAGGGCACAGAGGGGGCAGAGAGAGCACAAGAGCTAGAGGGTGTTAAGCAAAGCTGATTGGCAGTGCCATGGAAACTACTTCCTCAGCATCCTTGCTTTCAAGGCTTGGGTGAGGGTGGAGAAAGGTCAGGGCCAGGCAAGAGCAGGGAAACAGCTTCTGGGCATCCTGGGGCCAAGGTATGTGACTGCCCTGAGCTCACAGCAGGTGAGGCAGCAGGTGCTGGACCCTTCTGACAGTGCTCATCACTGCAGGGATCAGAGACCAGCATCTCAAAGGTCATCTCTCCCAAGCCCCTCTTCAGTCAGCAGGGACACCTCCAGCTGGAGCAGCTTGCTCAGAGCCTCCACCCAGTCTGACCTCCAATGTCTCCAGGGATGGGCCTCAGCCACCTCCCTGGCAACCTGCTGCAGCGTCTCACCACCCTCACTGTGCAACCTAACTCTGCCCTGCTCCTGTTTCAAACCTCTCATCCTAGCACTCCAAGCCCTGCTGAAGAGCCCCCCAGCCTTTCTGCAGGTCCCATCAGGTACTGAAGGTCCAAGGTCTCCCTGAAGCCTTCTCTTCTCCAGCATGGTTGAGCCAGTGAGGTTTCCAGGAGCCAAGGCCCCAGCTAGACACTCAGCTGAGCTTTGGTCTCCCTTGCTCTAACTGCCACATGATGAAAGGAAAAGTACCCCAAGCCTCTCCCCTGCCAGGCTGCCATGGGGCTGCAGAGCAAAGCTCTGCTGAGTGGCAGCTGTAGGAGAGGTTCCTGCACCTCTGTCTCATCCCCATCCCAGCATCTCTGCTGAGAGTGCTCCCAGCTGCCCTGGGGACACCAGCAAAGAGGACTGCAAGGATGTGACAGCAGAGACACACCTGCAGCGCTGGGAGAATTCCTGGGGTGTGGGGTGCTGCTGGTAGACCTCCCTGCGGGCCCAGGCTGAAAGAGGTGCTGGGGCTGCTGGTTTGAGAGTTGACTTTCTGCTGCATTGAGCTGACAGAGGAGATGGGGACGCTGAGGGGAGCTGCTGTGGTGCACTCTGCCAGGCTGTCAGCACAGCAGCTTGGGGGTTTCAGATGCTCTCTTCTAAATGAAAACTCTTTTATGCTTGAGCAAGAAGCAGCTTTCTGGAACCCCCCTTTGCTTCATAGGAATCAGCAGCTGAAACTGTTCAGGACTCTGTGCTTGGAGATGCTCAGACACCTTCTGCCCTGAACAGATCCAGTGTGGAGGTAACACAGAACCACAGAACTGTCAGGGCTGGAAGGGACCTCAAGGCTCAGCCAGTTCCCAGCCCCTGCCATGGGCAGGGACACCTCACACTACAGCAGGTTGCTCACAGCCACCTCCAGCCTGGCCTTAGAAGCTTCCAGGGATGAGGCTTTGTCTTCCAGTGTCCTACTGCCATGAGCCACCCTGATCAGCCAAGGCAACTCCTGCCTGCCACCAGCAGCAGGGTGCCAGGAGCTCAGCACACGAAGCCCTCATTAGCAAAGGCAGGGGCAGGCTGGTACCAGCTGCTGAGCCTCACAGATCCCATGCTGGGTGATGGATGTGGGGCTCTGCTGCCCTGGTTAGATACCTGCAGCAGCAAGGGATGGGAATAAGATCAGGGAGTTCCTCAACTGAAGGTTTAATTTATGAGCAGAGACTGAGCCCCTTACCTTACCCCAGGCTGAGGCTTGCACATCCTGCTGGTGGTGCTTTGTGTGGGTGCAGGATCATCACCCACACCTCTCCCAAAGGCAGGAGGGTTGTGGAGGAGGAGAAACACATCTCTGCACCTGGGGAGTTCATGCCCTCAGCCATGGTCAGCTATGTCCATCAGGCTGTATGTGAGAGATTCCCCTGCGCTCCTCCACATCTGCCCCTGGCTCTCCTCCCCAGGGGCTCATTCCAGTACCTCTCAGACCAGAAGCTTCACAAAATTTACGGCAGCAGCCAGATCCTCTCCATCTAGGAGCGGATTCAGACCCTTGCAGGGAAAGGCACAGATGTGCCCTCTGTGTGCTGGGAGGGAAACTCCCCTCTCCAGGCTTGGTGCCCCTCTTGGCTGGCTTTGGGGGTGTTTGCTTTTCAGTTTGGTGGATGAGTGAAGCAGGACAGCAGCCCTGGCAGGCGCAGAGGGAGAACCCTGTGTGACTTTGCCCTGGCTGTGTGCTGACAAGGGTAGGCACGGAAGCATGGGAGAGATTTATGGAACCAGTCCTGCCAAACACTTGTGAGCCCACAAACATTCAGCACCGTGTCCCAGAGTGCCTGGCAGAGCCACGCCAGAGTTGCCTTCCAACTGTTTGTGGTGGGACATTGTCCCCTCCCTTGTGACCTTATGGTCAGTGACTTTTATTTCTTGAGCCTGCCTGTTTCATTAAGGAGCTGCTTCTCACCCAAAGCATGGGATCAGTCAGAAGGAAAGCAGCATGCTCTGGGGACTGAGAGAAAGCCCCAGATGTCAGCTCAGCAGCTGTGCCAGCTCTGAATGGAGTGGCTGCAGGGTGGTGGCCGGGGGCTGCCTCCTGGGACCAGCTCTGCTGTGGGTGCAAACTACTCATCTGACATTTCTCGAGCTGCTTTGAGCACTTCCCCCAAACCAGCCTGGATGCTTTGTCTAAACAGCTGAAGCTGGTGCTTAATAAAGCTCTGCTTTGCCCAGGCACTTTCTGTGCTACATGGCTTCAGTAAACACTTCCAATTCTGCAGGCAGAGGAGTTGCTAAACTTTCAGCACAGCAGCACCGAGGCAGAGGCCACTCATCAGCGCTGCTTTCAGCGCAGAGGGCTGGAAGGGCAGCGCCCCAGGAGATGCAGCAGCCCTGCAGCAGCTGCCAATCACACCACAGCTGCTGATCAATACCAGGGATCACAGAGTCACAGAATGGTTTGGGCTGGCAAAGCCCTCTGCGATCCCCAGTCCAACACCAACCCAACCCCCACGGCCACCAAACCAGGGCCCTGTGGCCACACCTCGCTGCAACCCCTCCAGCCATGGGGACTCCACCACCTCCCTGGGCAGCCTCTGCCAAGCCCTGACCACTCCTCCAGCAAAGACATTTTGCCTCCTCTCCAATGTAATCTTTTCCTGGCACAATTTCAGGCCAGTTCCTCTCCTTCTATCCCCTGAGACTGGGGAGCAGAGCCCAACCCGCCCCGGCTGCAGCCTCCTCTCAGGGAGCTGCAGAGAGCAATGAGGTCTCCTTCAGCCTCCTCTGCTCCAGGCTCAACCCCCCCCAGCCCCCTCAGCTGCTCTTCCCCAGCCCTGTTCTCCAGACCCTTCCCCAGCCACCAGCAGGGCTTCCCCTGGCAGAAGGTGCCCATCTGGCAGGCACAGGCAGCACCTGGTCCCGGCGGACGCGGCGGGCGCGGGGAGAAGCAAGCGGAGCAGGCTTACAGCACCACGAGGCTGCTGAGGTTCTGGAAGGCGTAGTCAGGGATGTGCCAGATCTGGTTGAGTGCCAGGGTCATGGCCTGCAGCGCTGGCAGCTGGTTCAGAGCCTGGACAGGGATCTCAGTCAGGGCATTATCGTCCAGCCAGAGGTGACGCAGGGAGAGCAGCCCCTCGAAGCTCTTCTCGGGTACCACAGAGATCAGGTTGGCATCCAGGCGGCTGAGGGGGAGACAGACAGGGTGGGGATCAGCGAGGGACACAGCCAGGGCGCCCCGTGCCCGCAGTGTTGTGCAAGGGGAGCCTGGATGCCCAGCGGGGATCGATGGCCAGGCAGATCGGGCCCGGCTGTAAACAGCGATTAGCATCGGGAGGGCCCGGAGCAAGGCTCCTGCCGGCTCCTGGAGACGTTTGGCTGCCGCCGAGGATGATCCTTCCCCGATGGCCATGCAGCTGCCAGCCCATGGCAGCCTCCTAAACAAAGTGGTTAGTCCAAGGCCTTCCACATGGACCCCCCAGGTGGACTCTGGCCAGCTGTGGCTTGCAGTCCCCCCCACCCCCCCACAAAGGAGCATCAAAGCTGCATCCCCTGGGGCCGGGCTTGCCGCGGACCTGCCTGAGCTGCTCTGGGGAGGCACAGCCCTGTCTGGGGTACCCCGCAGCCTGCTCACACTCAGTGCTGCGGGATCGGGACCGCCAGGCCGGGTGGCCAGATCCCCATTCCAGAAGAGAAGGATTTGTCTGGAAGTGGCACATTTGTGGCAGCCCTGCTGGGGCTCCTGTGCTTGATCTGAGCAGCCCGGCCGGGGCCGGCTGCTACGGCAGTGCCAAGGAGGCAGCCCCTGGGTCGGGCCGCAGGGATGGAGCTCTGCTCCTCTCCCTTGCTCTGCTCTCTCTCTCCCTTCTCTCTCCACGATCTGCCAACTGCCCTTTGTGTTACTGCTGTATTATATCATTATTTTTGCAGTCCTCATGGACACCTTAAGGCAGTTGAAGGTGAGGTTTAATTTGGTGAGAAATGCCATTTTTTAGGGCTTGTTTTTTGCTGTGCATGGAAGGGGAAGCCAAAGTCTATTAAGCTCATTATGGGGAAAAAAGTAAACTACCCCCCCCCCAAGTCTGAGATTCATCTCTCTTGAGGATCTCAGAAGGTGAGCAGCATTCAATTTGCTACCTGTAAAGACAAAGTATAACAGGAAAACACTTGGAATTTGGATGAGATACCAGGAACCAATTACAGCAAGGAGAAAGCAAATCCTGACTGCCACCCCTTGCAGCTGAGCTGATGTCATTCTTCCCAAGCTATCTAAAGGAAAAATCTCTGAGTCCAAACTGCCAAGAGAAAGCTCTTTGGCTCTTACTGAGGCACCAGGGAAGGAAGTTGAGAGATCTGTCAGGGCCCAGCCCTCAGATCAACCACCCTGCAGAAAGCTTTTGTGCTGCAGCAATTGGTGGGGTTGAAGGAGAGCCGGAGCCTGGAACATCTCCACCATCCCTGGCATCTCCACCATGGGTCCATGTCCCAGTGGAGGCCAGGGACAAGCAGAGACCCTCAGGGATCAGTCCTGGGACCAGGCTCGATCCACATCTCTGTGGGTGCCATGGACAGTGGCACTGAGTGCAGCCTCAGCAAGGTTGCTGATGACACCAAGCTGTGTGGTGCAGCAGACAGCTGGAGGGAAGGGATCCATCCAGAAGGACCTGGACAGGCTGGAGAGGTGGGCACAAGCCAACCTCAGGAGCTTCAACAAGACCAAGGGCAGGGTCCTGCAGCTGGGTTGAGGCAACCCCAGGCACAAATGCAGGCTGGGCAGGGACTGGCTGGAGAGCAGCCCTGAGGAGAGAGACTTGGGGGTGCTGGGGGAGGAGAAGCTCAACAGGAGTTCTCAGTGTGCACTTGCAGCCCAGAAAGCCAATCAGAGCCTGGGCTGCAGCAGCAGAAGTGTGGCCAGCAGGGCAAGGGAGGGGATTCTGCCCCTCTGCTCAGCCCTGGGGAGACCCCACCTGGAGTACTGCCTCCAGTTCTGGAGCCCCTATGCCAAGAGGGATCTGGAGGGGCTGGAAGGTGTCCAGAGCAGGGCCAGGAGGAGGAGCAGAGGGCTGGAGCACCTCTCCTGTGAGGACAGACTGAAGGAGTTGGGGCTGTTCAGGCTGGAGAAGGCTCCCAGGTGACCTCATTGTGGCCTTCCAGGATCTGAAGGGGGCTACAGGAAGGCTGGGGAGGGACTGCTCAGGCTCTCAGGGAGTGATAGGACTAGGGGGAATGGAATGAAGCTAGAGGTGGGGAGATTCAGGCTGGAGGGGAGGAGGAAGTTCTTCCCCATGAGAGTGGTGAAGCCCTGGAACGGGTTGTCCAGGGAGGTGGTTGAGGCCCTGTCCCTGGAGGTGTTTAAGCCCAGGCTGGATGAGGCTCTGGGCAGCCTGATCTAGTGTGGGGTGTCCCTGCCCATGGCAGGGGGTTTGGGACTGGCTGATCCTTGTGGTCCCTTCCAAACCTGACTGATACTATGATACTATAACAGACCCCCAGACACTGTCCCCCACCCCCACCAGCACCAGACCCTTGTCCAAAGAGCACAGAAAACTTTTCCTAGTGCACAAGCCACTGCCAGCACCCTGCAGCAGGACAGCAAAAGCTTCCTCAAGTGGAAGGAGCCCAGCAGCAGCTGGGGGCTCTGCCGTGGGGCGGGGGTGGGGTATCCTGGGTGGAATGCTCAGATGATCCTGGGAACCAGCCCTTGACCTGTGCCTCACAGAGGAGCAATTTCTGCACCAATCTAACCTGGGTGGAGAGGTCTGGAGATCTGTGCCTGCTTGGGAAGGGCAGACAAACTTCCCCGAGACCTATCAGTCAAGTGTCCTGGAAATGCAGCGCAGAAGCCTTGAGAGAGCATCACCTGGGCTGAAATGATCCCCAGGGTGGCTTCAGCAGCTCATTCTTCACTCCCACCTTTGCCCATCAATGTTTACCTCAGCTTCCACAGAGCCAGAGCTGCAAACAGCATTTTCTGGGGCCAGGCTGATCATTTTTCAGCCTGCTCTGCTGAGTCCTCTGTGGGTGACAAAGAAATCTCATCCAGAGCTCAGCTGCCACAGAGCTGTGGGTTTAAGAGCCATGGAGAAGTCCACCAAGTACCAGAGAGGAGCAGGGAGATGGACACCAGAGATGCACCGAGACACAGGCTGTGCACAGAGGCACAGACCTTACACCGAGACACAGGCTGTGCACCGAGACACAGGCTGTGCACTGAGGCACAGACCTTGCACCGAGACACAGACCTTGCACCGAGACACAGACCTTGCACCGAGACACAGACCTTGCACCGAGACACAGGCTGTGCACCGAGACACAGGCTGTGCACTGAGGCACAGACCTTGCACCGAGACACAGACCTTGCACCGAGACACAGGCTGTGCACCGAGACACAGACCTTGCACCGAGGCACAGACCTTGCACCGAGACACGGGCTGTGCACCGAGACACAGACCTTGCATCAAGACACAGACCTTGCACCGAGACACAGACCTTGCACCGAGACACAGGCTGTGCACCGAGACACAGACCTTGCACCGAGGCACAGACCTTGCACCGAGACTCAGACCTTGCACCGAGACACAGGCTGTGCACGGAGACACAGACCTTGCATCGAGACACAGACCTTGCATCGAGACACAGACCTTGCATCGAGGCACAGACCTTGCACCGAGACACAGACCTTGTACCGAGGCACAGACCTTGCACCGAGACACAGACCTTGTACCGAGGCACAGACCTTGCACCGAGACACAGACCTTGCACCGAGACACAGACCTTGCACCGAGACACAGACCTTGCACCGAGACACAGACCTTGCACCGAGACACAGGCTGTGCACCGAGACACAGACCTTGCACCGAGACACAGGCTGTGCACCGAGACACAGACCTTGCACCGAGACACAGACCTTGCACCAAGACACAGGCTGTGCACCGAGACACAGACCTTGCACGGAGACACAGACCTTGCACCGTGACACAGGCTGTGCACCGAGACACAGACCTTGCACCGAGACACAGACCTTGCACCGAGACACACACCTTGCACCGAGACACAGGCTGTGCACCGAGACACAGACCTTGCACAGAGACACAGGCTGTGCACCGAGACACAGACCTTGCATCGAGACACAGACCTTGCACCGAGACACAGACCTTGCACCGAGACACAGACCTTGCACGGAGACACAGACCTTGCACCGAGACACACACCTTGCACCGAGACACAGACCTTGCACCGAGACACAGACCTTGCACCGAGACACAGACCTCGCACCGAGACACAGGCTGTGTACCGAGACACAGACCTTGAACCGAGACACAGACCTTGCACTGAGACACAGGCTGTGCACCGAGACACAGGCTGTGCACCGAGACACAGACCTTGCACCGAGACACAGACCTTGCACCGAGACACACACCTTGCACCGAGACACACACCTTGCACCGACACACAGGCTGTGCACCGAGACACAGACCTTGCACCGAGACACAGACCTCGCACCGAGACACAGGCTGTGTACCGAGACACAGACCTTGAACCGAGACACAGACCTTGCACCGAGACACAGACCTCGCACCGAGACACAGGCTGTGCACCGAGACACAGACCTTGCACCGAGACACAGACCTCGCACCGAGACACAGGCTGTGTACCGAGACACAGACCTTGGACCGAGACACAGACCTTGCACTGAGACACAGACCTTGCACCGAGACACAGGCCGTGCACCGAGACACAGACCTTGCACGGAGACACAGACCTTGCACCGAGACACAGACCTTGCACCGAGACATAGGCTGTACACCGAGGCACAGAGCATGCACCGAGACACAGACCTTGCACCGAGACACAGACCTTGCACCGAGACACAGGCCGTGCACCGAGACACAGACCTTGCACCGAGACACAGACCTTGCACCGAGACACAGACCTTGCACCGAGACACAGACCTTGCACCGAGACACAGGCTGTGCACCGATACACAGACCTTGCACCGAGACACAGACCTTGCACAGAGACACAGACCTTGCATCGAGACACAGGCTGTGCTCTGAGACACAGACCTTGCACCGAGACACAGGCTGTGCTCCGAGACACAGACCTTGCACCGAGACACAGACCTTGCACCGAGACACAGACCTTGCACCGAGACACAGGCTGTGCTCCGAGACACAGACCATGCACCGAGACACAGACCTTGCACCGAGACACAGACCTTGCACCGAGACACAGACCTTGCACCGAGACACAGACCTTGCACCGAGACACAGGCTGTGCACCGAGACACAGGCTGTGCCCCGAGACACAGACCTTGCACCGAGGCACAGACCTTGCACCGAGACACAGGCCTTTCACCGAGACACAGACCTTGCACCGAGACACAGGCTGTGCACCGAGACACAGACCTTGCACCGAGACACAGACCTTGCACCGAGACACAGACCTTGCACAGAGACACAGACCTTGCACCGAGTCACAGGCTGTGCCCCAGAGACAGACAGACCTTGCACCGAGACACAGACCTTGCACCACAGACATTGACAGACACAGACCTTGCACTGAGACACAGACATTGCACCGAGACACAGACCTTGCACCGAGACACAGGCTGCGCACCGAGGCACAGACCTTGCACCGAGACACAGGCCTTTCACCGAGACACAGGCTGTGCACCGAGACTCAGACCTTGCATCGAGACACAGGCTGTGCCCCGAGACATAGACCTTGCACCGAGACACAGGCTGTGCACTGAGACACAGACCTAGCACCGGGGCACAGACCTTGCACCGAGACACAGACTGTGCACCGAGACACAGTCCTTGCACCGAGACACAAAACTTGCAGTGAGGCACAGGCTGTGCACCGATACACAGACCTTGCACCGAGAAACAGGCTGTGCACCGAGACACAGTCCTTGCATCGAGACACAGGCTGTGCACCGAGACACAGGCTGTGCACCGAGACACAGACCTTGCACCGAGACACAGGCTGTGCACCGATGCACAGACCTTGCACCGAGACACAGACCTTGCACCGAGACACAGAACTTGCAGTGAGGCACAGGCTGTGCACCGATACACAGACCTTGCATCGAGACAGAGGCTGTGCACCGAGACACAGGCTGTGTACCGAGACAGAGGCTGTGTACCGAGACACAAGCCATGCACCGAGACACAGGCTGTGCACCGAGACACAGACCTTGCACCGAGACATAGACCTTGCACCGAGACACAGGCTGTGCACCGAGACACAGACCTTGCACCGAGACACAGACCATGCACCGAGACACAGACCTGTGCACCGAGACACAGACCTTGCACCAAGACACAGACCTTGCACCGAGGCACAGAGACACAAGACTGTGCACCGAGACACAGACCTTGCACCAAGACACAGACCTTGCACCACAGACCTTGCACCGCACAGACCTTGCACCGGGACACAGACCTTGCACCGAGACACAGACCTTGCACCGAGACACAGGCTGTGCACCGAGTCACAGACCTTGCACCGAGACACAGACCTTGCACCGGGACACAGACCTTGCACCGAGACACAGACCTTGCACCGAGACACAGGCTGTGCACGGAGACACAGGCTGTGCACCGAGACACAGACTGTGCACCGAGACACAGACTGCACCGAGGCACAGACCTTGCACCGAGACACAGACCTTGCACCGAGAAACAGACCTTGCACCGAGACACAGGCTGTGCACCGAGACACAGACCTTGCACCGAGACACAGGCTGTGCACCGAGACACAGACCTTGCATCGAGACACAGGCTGTGCACCGAGACACAGACCTTGCACCGAGACACAGACCTTGCACCGAGACACAGGCTGTGCACAGACCTTGCACCGAGACAGAGGCTGTGCACCGAGACACAGGCCTTGCACCGAGACACAACCTGTGCACCGAGACACAGACCTTGCACCGAGACACAGGCTGTGCACCGAGACACAGACCTTGCACCGAGACACAGACCTTGCACCGAGACACAGACCTTGCACCGAGACACAGACCTTGCACCGAGACACAGACCTTGCACCGAGACACAGGCTGTGCACCGAGACACAGACCTTGCACCGAGACACAGGCTGTGCACCGAGACACAGACCTTGCACCGAGACACAGGCTGTGCACCGAGACACAGACCTTGCACCGAGACACAGGCTGTGCACCGACAGACCTTGCACACCTTGCACCGAGACACAGGCCTTGCACCACAGACCTTGCACCGAGACACAGGCTGTGCACCGAGACACAGACTTGCACCGAGACACAGGCTGTGCACCGAGACACAGACCTTGCACCGAGACACAGGCTGTGCACCACAGAGACCGAGACACAGGCTGTGCACCGAGACACAGGCTGTGCACCGAGACACAGACCTTGCACCGACACAGACCTTGCACCGAGACACAGGCTGTGCACCGAGACACAGACCTTGCACCGAGACACAGGCTGTGCACCGAGACACAGACCTTGCACCGAGACACAGGCTGTGCACCAAGACACAGACCTTGCACCGAGACACAGACCTTGCACCGAGACACAGACCTTGCACCGAGACACAGACCTTGCACCGAGACACAGACTGTGCACCGAGACACAGACCTTGCACCGAGACACAGACCTTGCACCGAGACACAGGCTGTGCACCGAGACACAGACCTTGCACCGAGGCACAGACTGTGCACCGAGACACAGACCTTGCACCGAGACACAGGCTGTGCACCGAGACACAGGCTGTGCACCGAGACACAGGCTGTGCACCGAGACACAGACCTTGCACCGAGACACAGACCTTGCACCGAGACACAGACTGTGCACCGAGACACAGACCTTGCACCGAGACACAGACTGTGCACCGAGACACAGGCTGTGCACCGAGACACAGACCTTGCACCGAGACACAGGCTGTGCACCGAGACACAGGCTGTGCACCGAGACACAGGCCTTGCACCGAGACACAGGCTGTGCACCGAGACACAGGCTGTGCACCGAGACACAGACCTTGCACCGAGACACAGACCTTGCACCGAGACACAGACCTTGCACCGAGACACAGACCTTGCACCGAGACACAGGCTGTGCACCGAGACACAGACCTTGCACCGAGACACAGACTGTGCACCGAGACACAGACTGTGCACCGAGACACAGACCTTGCACCGAGACACAGACCTTGCACCGAGACACAGGCTGTGCACCGAGACACAGACCTTGCACCGAGACACAGACCTTGCACCGAGACACAGACTGTGCACCGAGACACCTTGCAGACAGACTTGCACCGAGACACAGGCTGCACCGAGGCACAGACCTTGCACCGAGACACAGACCTTGCACCGAGACACAGACCTTGCACCAAGACACAGACCTTGCACCGAGACACAGACCTTGCACCGAGACACAGGCTGTGCACCGAGACACAGACCTTGCACCGAGACACAGGCTGTGCACCGAGACACAGACCTTGCACCGAGACACAGGCTGTGCACCGAGACACAGACCTTGCACCGAGACACAGGCTGTGCACCGAGACACAGACCTTGCACCGAGACACAGACCTTGCACCGAGACACAGACCTTGCACCGAGACACAGACCTTGCACCGAGACACAGACCTTGCACCGAGACACAGACCTTGCACCGAGACACAGGCTTGCACCGAGACACAGACCTTGCACCGAGGCACAGACCTTGCACCGAGACACAGACTGTGCACCGAGACACAGACCTTGCACCGAGACACACCGAGACACAGACCTTGCACCGAGACACAGACCTTGCACCGAGACACAGACTGTGCACCGAGACACAGACCTTGCACCGAGACACAGACCTTGCACCGAGACACAGACCTTGCACCGAGACACAGACTTGCACCGAGGCACAGAGACACAGACCTTGCACTGAGACACAGACTGTGCACCGAGACACAGACCTTGCACCGAGACACAGACCTTGCACCGAGACACAGACCTTGCACCGAGACACAGACCTTGCACCGAGACACAGACCTTGCACGGAGACACAGACCTTGCACCGAGACACAGACCTTGCACCGAGACACAGACCTTGCACCGAGACACAGACCTTGCACCGAGACACAGACCTTGCACCGAGACACAGGCTGTGCACCGAGACACAGACCTTGCACCGAGACACAGACCTTGCACCGAGACACAGGCTTGCACCGAGACACAGACCTTGCACCGAGACACAGGCTGTGCACCGACACAGACCTTGCACACAGGAGACACAGACCTTGCACCGAGACACAGGCTGTTGCACCGAGACACAGGCTGTGCACCGAGACACAGACCTTGCACCGAGACACAGGCTGTGCACCGAGACACAGACTGTGCACCGAGACACAGGCTGCACCGAGACACAGACCTTGCACCGAGACACAGACCTTGCACCGAGACACAGACTTGCACAGACCAGGCTGAGACACAGGCCTTGCACCGAGACACAGGCTGTGCACCGAGACACAGACCTTGCACCGAGACACAGACCTTGCACCGAGACACAGACCTTGCACCGCACAGACCTTGCACCAAGACACAGCTGTGCACCGAGACACAGACCTTGCACCGAGACACAGACCTTGCACCGAGACACAGACCTCGCACCGAGACACAGGCTGTGCACCGAGACACAGACCTTGCACCGAGACACAGACCTTGCACCGAGACACAGACCTTGCACCGAGACACAGGCTGTGCACCGAGACACAGACTGTGCACCGAGACACAGACCTTGCACCGAGACACAGACCTTGCACACAGACCTTGCACCGAGACACAGGCCGTGCACCGAGACACAGACCTTGCACGGAGACACAGACCTTGCACCGAGACACAGACCTTGCACCGAGACATAGGCTGTACACCGAGGCACAGAGCATGCACCGAGACACAGACCTTGCACCGAGACACAGACCTTGCACCGAGACACAGACCTTGCACCGAGACACAGGCTGTGCACCGAGACACAGACCTTGCACCGAGACACAGACCTTGCACCGAGACACAGGCTGTGCTCCGAGACACAGACCTTGCACCGAGACACAGACCTTGCACCGAGACACAGGCTGTGCACCGAGACACAGACTTGCACCGAGACACAGACTTGCACTGAGACACAGGCTGTGCACCGAGACACAGACCTTGCACCGAGACACAGACCATGCGCCGAGACACAGGCTGTGCACCGAGACACAGACCTTGCACCGAGACACAGACCTTGCACCGAGACACAGACCTTGCACCAAGACACAGACCTTGCACCGAGACACAGACCTTGCACCGAGACACAGGCCGAGGCACAGACCTTGCACCGAGGCACAGACCTTGCACCGAGACACAGACTTTGCACCGAGACACAGACCTTGCACCGAGGCACAGACCTTGCACAGAGATATAGACCTTGCACCGAAACACAGACCTCGCACTGAGACACAGACCTTGCACCGAGGCACAGTCCTTGCACCGGGACACAGGCTGTGTACCGACACAGACCTTGCACCGAGGCACAGGCTTGCACGGAGACAAATGCTGTGCACCGAGACACAGACCTTGCACCGAGACACAGACCTTGCACCGAGACACAGACCTTGCACCGAGACACAGAACTTGCACCGAGACACAGGCTGTGCACAGAGGCACAGACCTTGCACCGAGACACAGGCTGTGCACCAAGACTCAGGGTGTGCACCGAGACACAGACCTTGCACCGAGGCACAGGCTGTGCACCGAGACACAGACCTTGCACCGAGACACAGGCTGTGCACCGAGACACAGACCTTGCACCGAGACACAGGCTGTGCATTGAGAACAGACCTTGCACCGTGACACAGACCTTGCACCGAGACACAGGCTGTGCACCGAGACACAGACCTTGCACCGAGACACAGGCTGTGCACCGAGACACAGAACTTGCACCGAGACACAGGCTGTGCACCGAGACACAGACCTTGCACTGAGACACAAGCTGTGCACCGAGACTCAGACCTTGCACCGAGACACAGGCTGTGCCCCGAGACATAGACCTTGCACCGAGACACAGGCTGTGCACTGAGACACAGACCTTGCACCGGGGCACAGATCTTGCACCGAGACACAGACCTTGCACCGGGGCACAGACCTTGCACCGAGACACAGGCTGTGCACCGAGACACAGACCTTGCACCGAGACACAGAACTTGCAGTGAGGCACAGGCTGTGCACTGACACAGGCTGTGCACCGAGACACAGACCTTGCACCGAGACATAGACCTTGCTCCGAGACACGGGCTGTGCACCGAGACACAGACCTTGCACAGAGACACAGGCTGTGCACCGAGACACAGACCTTGCACTGAGGCACAGTCCTTGCACCGAGACACAGACCTTGCACCGAGACACAGACCTTGCACGGAGACACAGACCTTGCACCGAGACACAGACCTTGCACCGAGACACAGACCTTGCACGGAGACACAGACCTTGCACCGAGACACAGACCTTGCACCGAGACACAGACCTTGCACGGAGACACAGACCTTGCACCGAGACACACACCTTGCACCGAGACACAGGCTGTGCACCGAGACACAGACCTTGCACCGAGACACAGACCTTGCACGGAGACACAGACCTTGCACCGAGACACAGACCTTGCACCGAGACACAGGCTGTGCACCGAGACACAGACCTTGCACCGAGACACAGACCTTGCACCGAGACACAGACCTTGCACTGAGACACAGGCTGTGCACCGAGACACAGACCTTGCACCGAGACACAGACCTTGCACTGAGACACAGGCTGTGCACCGAGACACAGACTGTGCACCGAGACACAGACCTTGCACCGAGACACAGACCTGTGCACCGAGACACAGACCTTGCACCGAGACACAGACCTTGCACCGAGACACAGGCTGTGCACCGAGACATAGACCTTGCACCGAGACACAGACCTCGCACCGAGACACAGACCTCGCACCGAGACACAGACTGTGCACCGAGACACAGACCTTGCACCGAGACACAGACCTCGCACCGAGACACAGGCTGTGCACCGAGACACAGACTGTGCACCGAGACACAGACCTTGCACCGAGACACAGACCTCGCACTGAGACACAGGCTGTGCACCGAGACACAGACCTTGCACCGAGACACAGACCTTGCACTGAGACACAGACCTTGCACCGAGACACAGGCCGTGCACCGAGACACAGACCTTGCACGGAGACACAGACCTTGCACCGAGACACAGACCTTGCACCGAGACATAGGCTGTACACCGAGACACAGAGCATGCACCGAGACACAGACCTTGCACCGAGACACAGACCTTGCACCGAGACACAGACCTTGCACCGAGACACAGGCTGTGCACCGAGACACAGACCTTGCACCGAGACACAGACCTTGCACCGAGACACAGGCTGTGCTCCGAGACACAGACCTTGCACCGAGACACAGACCTTGCACCGAGACACAGGCTGTGCTCCGAGACACAGACCTTGCACCGAGACACAGACCTTGCACCGAGACACAGACCTTGCACCGAGACACAGGCTGTGCACCGAGACACAGACCTTGCACCGAGACACAGACCTTGCACCGAGACACAGGCTGTGCACCGAGACACAGACCTTGCACCGGACACAGACCTTGCACCGAGACACAGACCTTGCACCGAGACACAGACCTTGCACCGAGACACACACCTTGCACCGAGACACAGGCTGTGCACCGAGACACTGTGCCCGAGACCTGTGCACCGAGACACAGACCTTGCACCGAGACACAGACCTTGCACCGAGACACAGACCTTGCACCGAGACACAGACCTTGCACCGAGACACAGGCTGTGCACCGAGACACAGACCTTGCACCGAGACACAGACCTTGCACCGAGACACAGACCTTGCACCGAGACACAGACCTTGCACCGAGACACAGACCTTGCACTGAGACACAGACCTTGCACCGAGGCACAGACCTTGCACCGAGACACAGACCTTGCACCGAGACACAGGCTGTGCACCGAGACTCAGACCTTGCACCGAGACACAGACCTTGCACCGAGACACAGACCTTGCACCGAGACACAGGCTGTGCACCGAGACACAGACCTTGCACCGAGACACAGACCTTGCACCGAGACACAGGCCTTGCACCGAGACACAGGCTGTGCACCGAGACACAGACCTTGCACCGAGACACAGACCTTGCACCGAGACACAGGCTGTGCACCGAGAACACAGGCTGTGCACCGAGACACAGACCTTGCACCGAGACACAGACCTTGCACCGAGACACAGACCTTGCACCGAGACACAGGCTGTGCACCGAGACACAGACCTTGCACCGAGACACAGGCTGTGCACCGAGACACAGACCTTGCACCGAGACACAGACCTTGCACCGAGACACAGACCTTGCACCGAGACACAGACCTTGCACCGAGACACAGAACTTGCACCGAGACACAGGCCTTGCACCGAGACACAGACCTTGCACCGAGACACAGGCTGTGCACCGAGACACAGACCTTGCACCGAGACACAGACCTTGCACCGAGACACAGGCTGTGCACCGAGACACAGACCTTGCACCGAGACACAGACTGTGCACCGAGACATTGAACTTGCACCGAGACACAGGCTGTGACTGAGACACAGACCTGTGCACACAGACCTTGAGACACAGACTGTGCACCGAGACACAGACTGTGCACCGAGACACAGACCTTGCACCGAGACACAGGCTGTGCACCGAGACACAGACCTTGCACCGAGACACAGGCTGTGCACCGAGACACAGACCTTGCACCGAGACACAGACCTTGCACCGAGACACAGGCTGTGCACCGAGACACAGACCTTGCACCGAGACACAGAACTTGCACCGAGGCACAGGCTGTGCACCGAGACACAGACCTTGCACCGAGACACAGACCTTGCACCGACAGACACAGGCTTGCACCGAGACACAGGCTGTGCACCGAGCTGTGCAAGACCTTGCACCGAGACACTTGCACCGAGACACAGACCTTGCACCGAGACACAGACCTTGCACCGAGACACAGACTGTGCACCGAGGCACAGACCTTGCACCGAGACACAGGCTGTGCACCGAGACACAGAACTTGCACTGAGGCACAGACTGTGCACCGAGACACAGACCTTGCACCGAGACACAGACCATGCACCGAGACACAAGCTGTGCACCGAGACACAGACCTTGCACCAAGACACAGACCTTGCACCGAGGCACAGACCTTGCACCGAGACACAGACCTTGCACCGAGGCACAGAACTTGCACCGAGACACAGACCTTGCACCGAGGCTCACAGACCTTGCACCGAGACACAGACCTTGCACCGGGACACAGACCTTGCACCGAGACACAGACACAGACACAGGCTGTGCACCGAGACACAGACCTTGCACGAGACAGAGACACAGGCTGTGCACCGAGACACAGACCTTGCACCGAGACACAGGCTGTGCACGGAGACACAGGCTGTGCACCGAGACACAGGCTGTGCACCGAGACACAGACCTTGCACCGAGGCACAGACCTTGCACCGAGACACAGGCCTTGCACCGAGACACAAAACTTGCAGTGAGGCACAGGCTGTGCACCGAGACACAGACCTTGCACCAAGACACAGGCTGTGCACCGAGACACAGTCCTTGCATCGAGACACAGGCTGTGCACCGAGACACAGACCTTGCACCGAGACACAGGCTGTGCACCGAGACACAGGCTGTGCACCGAGACACAGGCTGAACCGAGACACAGACCTGCACCGAGACACAGACCTGCACTGAGACAAAGGCTGTGCACACAGGCTGTGCACCGATACACAGACCTGAGGACACAGGCTGTGCACCGAGACACAGGCTTGCATCGAGACACAGGCTGTGAGACACAGGCCTTGCACCGAGACACAGGCTGTGCACCGAGACACAGACTGTGCACCGAGACATAGACAAAGGCTGTGCACCAAGACACAGGCTGTGCACCACAGAGACACAGTCCTTGCATCGAGACACAGAACTTGCACCGAGACACAGACACTGTGCACCGACACAGTCTTGTGCACAGAACGACGCACAGACCTGCACCGAGACACAGACCTTGCACCGCACCGAGACACAGGCTGTGCACCGAGACACAGACCTTGCACCGAGACACAGACCATGCGCCGAGACAGAGGCTGTGCACCGAGACACAGACCTTGCACCGAGACACAGACCTTGCACCAGGGGCACAGACTTTGCACCAAGACACAGACCTTGCACCGGGGCACAGACCTTGCACCGAGGCACAGACCTTGCACCGAGGCACAGACCTTGCACCGAAGGCACAGACCTTGCACCGAGACACAGACTTTGCACCGAGACACAGACCTTGCACCGAGGCACAGACCTTGCACAGAGATATAGACCTTGCACCGAAACACAGACCTCGCACTGAGACACAGACCTTGCAGGCACAGTCCTTGCACCGGGACACAGGCTGTGTACCGGGCACAGACCTTGCACCGAGGCACAGGCTTGCACGGAGACAAATGCTGTGCACCGAGACACAGACCTTGCACCGAGACACAGACCTTGCACCGAGGCACAGACCTTCACCGAGACACAGACCTTGCACCGAGAGGCTGTGCACCGAGACACAGACCTTGCACCGAGACACAGGCTGTGCACCGAGACACAGACCTTGCACAGACCTTGCACAGAGAGACACAGACCTTGCACCGAGACACAGACCTTGCACCGAGACACAGACCTTGCACCGAGACACAGACTGTGCACCGAGGCACAGACCTTGCACCGAGACACAGACCTTGCACCGAGACACAGACACAGACCTTGCACCGAGACACAGACCTTGCACCGAGACACAGACTGTGCACCGAGACACAGACCTTGCACCGAGACACAGACACTTGCACCGAGACACAGGCTGTGCACCGAGACACAGACCTTGCACCGAGACACAGGCTGTGCACCGAGACACAGACCTTGCACCACAGAGACACAGACCTTGCACCGAGACACAGACCTTGCACCGAGACACTGTGCAGACCTTGCAGACCAGGCTTGCACCGAGACACAGACACAGACCTTGCACCGAGACACAGGCTGTGCACCGCACAGACCTTGCAGAGACACAGGCTGTGCACCCGAGACACAGACCTTGCACCGAGACACAGACCTTGCACCAGACCTTGAGACACAGGCCTTGCACCGAGACACAGACCTTGCACCGAGACACAGACCTTGCACCGAGACACAGACCTTGCACCGAGACACAGACCTTGCACCGAGACACAGACCTTGCACCGAGACACAGACCTTGCACCGAGACACAGGCTGCACCGCACAGAGACACAGACCTTGCACCGAGACACAGACACAGGCTGTGCACCGAGACACAGACCTTGCACCGAGACACAGACTGTGCACCGAGACACAGACCTTGCACCGAGACACAGGCTGTGCACCGAGACACAGACCTTGCACCGAGACACAGACCTTGCACCGAGACACAGACTGTGCACCGAGACACAGACCTTGCACCGAGACACAGACCTTGCACCGAGACACAGGCTGTGCACCGAGACACAGACCTTGCACCGAGACACAGACCTTGCACCGAGACACAGACCTTGCACCGAGACACAGACCTGTGCACCGAGACACAGGCTGTGCACCGAGACACAGACCTTGCACCGAGACACAGACCTTGCACCGAGACACAGACCTTGCACCGAGACACAGACCTTGCACCGAGACACAGACACCGAGACACAGACCTTGCACCGAGACACAGACCTTGCACCGAGACACAGACCTTGCACCGAGACACAGGCTGTGCACCGAGACACAGACCTTGCACCGAGACACAGGCTGTGCACCGAGACACAGACCTTGCACCGAGACACAGGCTGTGCACCGAGACACAGACCTTGCACCGAGACACAGACCTGTGCACCGAGACACAGACCTTGCACCACAGACCTTGCACCGAGACAGACCTGTGCCGAGACACAGACCTTGCAGACACAGACAGACTTGCACCGAGACACAGACCTGTGCACCGAGACACAGACCTGCACCGAGACACAGACCTTGCACCGAGACACAGACCTTGCACCGAGACACAGACCTTGCACCGAGACACAGACCTTGCACCGAGACACAGACCTTGCACCGAGACACAGGCTGTGCACCGAGACACAGACCTTGCACCGAGACACAGACCTTGCACCGAGACACAGACCTTGCACCGAGACAGACACAGACCTTGCACCGAGACACACAGACCTTGCACCGAGACACAGGCTGTGCACCGAGACACAGACCTTGCACCGAGACACAGGCTGTGCACCGAGACACAGACCTTGCACCGAGACACAGACCTTGCACCGAGACACAGACCTTGCACCGAGACACAGGCTGTGCACCGAGACACAGACCTTGCACCGAGACACAGACCTTGCACCGAGACACAGGCTGTGCACCGAGACACAGACCTTGCACCGAGACACAGACCTTGCACCGAGACACAGACTGTGCACCGAGACACAGGCTGTGCACCGAGACACAGACCTTGCACCGAGACACAGACCTTGCACCGAGACACAGACCTTGCACCGAGACACAGACCTTGCACCGAGACACAGACCTTGCACCGAGACACAGACCTTGCACCGAGACACAGACCTTGCACCGAGACACAGACCTTGCACCGAGACACAGACCTTGCACCGAGACACAGACCTTGCACCGAGACACAGACCTTGCACCGAGACACAGACCTTGCACCGAGACACAGGCTGTGCACCGAGACACAGACCTTGCACCGAGACACAGGCTGTGCACCGAGACACAGACCTTGCACCGAGACACAGGCTGTGCACCGAGACACAGACCTTGCACCGAGACACAGGCCTTGCACCGAGACACAGACCTTGCACCGAGACACAGGCTGTGCACCGAGACACAGACCTTGCACCGAGACACAGACCTTGCACCCTTGAGACACAGACCTTGCACCGAGACACAGACCTTGCACCGAGACACAGACCTTGCACCGAGGCACAGACCTTGCACCGAGACACAGACCTTGCACCGAGACACAGACCTTGCACCGAGACACAGACCTTGCACCGAGACACAGGCACAGACCTGCACCGAGACACAGACCTTGCACCGAGACACAGACCTTGCACCGAGACACAGACCTTGCACCGAGACACAGACCTTGCACCGAGACACAGACCTTGCACCGAGACACAGACCTTGCACCGAGACACAGACCTTGCACCGAGACACAGACCTTGCACCGAGACACAGACCTGACAGACCTTGCACCGAGACACAGACCTTGCACCGAGACACAGGCTTGCACCGAGACACAGACCTTGCACCGAGACACAGGCTGTGCACCGAGACACAGACCTTGCACCGAGACACAGACCTTGCACCGAGACACAGGCTGTGCACCGAGACAGACAGACCTTGCACCGAGACACAGACCTTGCACCGAGACACAGGCTGTGCACCGAGACACAGACCTTGCACCGAGACACAGGCTGTGCACCTTGCACCGAGACACAGGCTGTGCACCGAGACACAGACCTTGCACCGAGACACAGCTGTGCACCGAGACACAGACCTTGCACCGAGACACAGGCTGTGCACCGAGACACAGACCTTGCACCGAGACACAGGCTGTGCACCGAGACACAGACCTTGCACCTTGCACCGAGACACAGACCTTGCACCGAGACACAGACTGTGCACCGAGACACAGACCTTGCACCGAGACACAGACCTTGCACCGAGACACAGACCTTGCACCGAGACACAGACCTTGCACTGAGACACAGGCTGTGCACCGAGGCACAGACCTTGCACCGAGGCACAGACCTTGCACCAAGACACAGACCTTGCACCGAGGCACAGACCTTGCACCGAGACACAGACCTTGCACCGAGACACAGGCTGTGCACCGAGACTCAGACCTTGCACCGAGACACAGGCTGTGCCCCGAGACATAGACCTTGCACCACAGGCTGTGCACTGAGACACAGGCTGTGCACCGAGACACAGACCTTGCACCGAGACACAGGCTGTGCACCGAGACACAGACCTTGCACCGAGACACAGACCTTGCACCGAGGCACAGACCTTGCACCAAGACACAGACCCTGCACCGAGACACAGACCTTGCACCGAGACACAGACCTTGCACCGAGACACAGACCTTGCACTGAGGCACAGGCTGTGCACCGAGGCAGAGACCTTGCACCGAGACATAGACCTTGCACCGAGACACAGACCTTGCACCAAGACACAGGCTGTGCACCGAGGCACAGATCTTGCACCGAGGCACAGACCTTGCACCGAGACACAGAACTTGCAGTGAGGCACAGGCTGTGCACCGAGACACAGATCTTGCACCGAGACACAGGCTGTGCACCGAGACACAGGCTGTGCACCGAGACACAGACCTTGCACCAAGACACAGACCTTGCACCGAGACACAAACCTTGCACCGAGACACAGACCTCGCACCGAGACACAGGCTGTGCACCGAGACACAGACCTTGCACCGAGACACAGACCTTGCACCGAGACACAGGCTGTGCACCGAGACACAGACCTTGCAACAAGACACAGACATTGCACCGAGACACAGACCTTGCACCGAGACACAGACCATGCACCGAGACACAGACTGTGCACCGAGACACAGACCTTGCACCGAGACACAGACCTTGCACCGAGACACAGACCTTGCACCAAGACACAGACCTTGCACCGAGGCACAGACCTTGCACCGAGACACAGACCTTGCACCGAGGCACAGACCTTGCACCGAGGCACAGACCTTGCACCGAGACACAGACCTTGCACCGGGACACAGACCTTGCACCGAGACACAGACCTTGCACCGAGACACAGGCTGTGCACCGAGGCACAGACCTTGCACAGAGACACAGGCTGTGCACCGAGCCACAGACCTTGCACTGAGACACAGGCTGTGCACCGAGACACAGACCTTGCACCGAGACACAGGCTGTGCACCGAGACACAGACCTTGCACCGAGACACAGGCTGTGCACCGAGACACAGACCTTGCACCGAGGCACAGACCTTGCACCGAGACACAGACCTTGCACCGAGACACAGACCTTGCACAAAACTTGCAGTGAGACACAGGCACAGAGACACAGGCTTGCACCGAGACACAGACCTTGCACAGACACAGGCTGTGCACCGAGACACAGACCTTGCACCGAGACACAGGCACCGAGACACAGAGTGCACAGACACAGGCTGTGCACCGAGACACAGACCTTGCACCGAGACACAGACCTTGCACCGAGACACAGACCTTGCACCGACACAGACACACCGAGACACAGGCTGTGCACCGAGACACAGACCTTGCACCGAGACACAGGCCTTGCACCGAGACACAGACCTTGCACCGAGACACAGACCTTGCACCGAGACACAGACCTTGCACCGAGACACAGACCTTGCACCGAGACACAGACCTTGCACTGAGACACAGGCTGTGCACCGAGACACAGACCTTGCACCGAGGCACAGACCTTGCACCGAGACACAGACCTTGCACCGAGACACAGACCTTGCACCGAGACACAGACCTTGCACCGAGACACAGGCTGTGCACCGAGACACAGACCTTGCACCGAGACACAGGCTGTGCACCGAGACACAGACCTTGCACCGAGACACAGGCTGTGCACCGAGACACAGACCTTGCACCGAGACACAGGCTGTGCACCGAGACACAGACCTTGCACCGAGACACAGACCTTGCACCGAGGCACAGACCTTGCACCGAGACACAGACCTTGCACCGAGACACAGACCTTGCACCGAGGCACAGACCTTGCACCGAGACACAGACCTTGCACCGAGACACAGACCTTGCACCGAGACACAGACCTTGCACCGAGACACAGACCTTGCACCGAGACACAGACCTTGCACCGAGACACAGACCTTGCACCGAGACACAGACCTTGCACCGAGACACAGACCTTGCACCGAGACACAGACCTTGCACCGAGACACAGACACACAGGCTGTGCACCGAGGCACAGACCTTGCACCGAGACACAGACCTTGCACCGAGACACAGACTGTGCACCGAGACACAGACTTGCACCGAGACACAGACCTTGCACCGAGACACAGACTGTGCACCGAGACACAGACCTTGCACCGAGACACAGGCTGTGCACCGAGACACAGACCTTGCACCGAGACACAGACCTTGCACCGAGACACAGACCTTGCACCGAGACACAGGCTGTGCACCGAGACACAGACCTTGCACCGAGACACAGACCTTGCACTGAGACACAGGCTGTGCACCGAGACACAGACTTTGCACCGAGACAGAGACTTTGCACCGAGGCACAGACCTTGCACCGAGACACAGACCTTGCACCGAGACACAGACCTTGCACCGAGAGACAGGCTGTGCACCGAGACACAGATCTTGCACCGAGACACAGGCTGTGCACCGAGACACAGGCCTTGCACCGAGACACAGACCTTGCACCGAGACACAGACCTTGCACCGAGACACAGACCTTGCACCGAGACACAGGCTGTGCACCGAGACACAGACCTTGCACCGAGACACAGACCTTGCACCGAGACACAGACCTTGCACCGAGACACAGACCTTGCACCGAGACACAGACCTTGCACCGAGACACAGACCTTGCACCGAGACACAGGGTGTGCACCAAGACACAGACCTTGCACCGAGACACAGACCTTGCACCGAGGCACAGACCTTGCACCGAGACACAGACCTTGCACCGAGACACAGACCTTGCACCGAGACACAGGCTGTGCACCGAGACACAGAGCACCGAGACACAGACCTTGCACCGAGACACAGGCTGTGCACCGAGACACAGGCTGTGCACTGAGACACAGTCTGTGTACCGAGACACAGGCCTTGCACCGAGACACAGGCTGTGCACCGAGACACAGACCTTGCACCGAGGCACAGACCTTGCACCAAGACACAGACACCTTGCACCGAGACACAGACCTTGCACCGAGACACAGACCTTGCACCGAGACACAGACCTTGCACCGAGACACAGACCTTGCACCGAGACACAGACCTTGCACCGAGACACAGACCTTGCACCGAGACACAGACCTTGCACCGAGACACAGACCTTGCACCGAGACACAGACCTTGCACCGAGACACAGACTGTGCACCGAGACACAGACCTTGCACCGAGACACAGACTGTGCACCGAGACACAGACCTTGCACCGAGACACAGACCTTGCACCGAGACACAGACCTTGCACCGAGACACAGACCTTGCACCGAGACACAGACTGTGCACCGAGACACAGACCTTGCACCGAGACACAGGCTGTGCACCGAGACACAGACCTTGCACCGAGACACAGACCTTGCACCGAGACACAGACCTTGCACTGAGGCACAGGCTGTGCACCGAGACACAGACCTTGCACCGAGACACAGACCTTGCACCGAGACACAGACCTTGCACCGAGACACAGGCTGTGCACCGAGACACAGACCTTGCACCGAGACACAGGCTGTGCACCGAGACACAGACCTTGCACCGAGACACAGGCTGTGCACCGAGACACAGACTGTGCACCGAGACACAGACCTTGCACCGAGACACAGACCTTGCACCGAGACACAGACTGTGCACCGAGACACAGACCTTGCACCGAGACACAGACCTTGCACCGAGACACAGACTGTGCACCGAGACACAGACCTTGCACTGAGACACAGACCTTGCACCGAGACACAGGCTGTGCACCGAGACACAGACCTTGCACCGAGACACAGACCTTGCACCGAGACACAGACCTTGCACCGAGACACAGACCTTGCACCGAGACACAGACCTTGCACCGAGACACAGACATTGCACCGAGACACAGGCCTTGCACCGAGACACAGACCTTGCACCGAGACACAGACCTTGCACCGAGACACAGACCTTGCACCGAGACACAGACCTTGCACCGAGACACAGACCTTGCACCGAGACACAGACCTTGCACCGAGACACAGACCTTGCACCGAGACACAGACCTTGCACCGAGACACAGGCTGTGCACCGAGACACAGACCTTGCACCGAGACACAGGCTGTGCACCGAGACACAGACCTTGCACCGAGACACAGGCTGTGCACCGAGACACAGACCTTGCACCGAGACACAGACCTTGCACCGAGACACAGACCTTGCACCGAGACACAGGCTGTGCACCGAGACACAGACCTTGCACCGAGACACAGGCTGTGCACCGAGACACAGACCTTGCACCGAGACACAGGCTGTGCACCGAGACACAGACCTTGCACCGAGACACAGACCTTGCACCGAGACACAGACCTTGCACCGAGACACAGGCTGTGCACCGAGACACAGACCTTGCACCGAGACACAGACCTTGCACCGAGACACAGACCTTGCACCGAGACACAGACCTTGCACCGAGACACAGACCTTGCACCGAGACACAGACCTTGCACCGAGACACAGACCTTGCACCGAGACACAGACCTTGCACCGAGACACAGACCTTGCACCGAGACACAGGCTGTGCACCGAGACACAGACCTTGCACCGAGACACAGACTTGCACCGAGACACAGACCTTGCACCGAGACACAGACCTTGCACCGAGACACAGACCTTGCACCGAGACACAGGCTGTGCACCGAGACACAGACCTTGCACCGAGACACAGACCTTGCACCGAGACACAGACCTTGCACCGAGACACAGACCTTGCACCACTGAGACACAGGCTGTGCACCGAGACACAGACCTTGCACCGAGACACAGACCTTGCACCGAGGCACAGACCTTGCACCGAGACACAGACCTTGCACCGAGACACAGACCTTGCACCGAGACACAGGCTGTGCACCGAGACACAGACCTTGCACCGAGACACAGACTGTGCACCGAGACACAGACCTTGCACCGAGACACAGGCTGTGCACCGAGACACAGACCTTGCACCGAGACACAGACTGTGCACCGAGACACAGACCTTGCACCGAGAGACACCGAGACACAGACCTTGCACCGAGACACAGACCTTGCACCGAGACACAGACCTTGCACCGAGACACAGACCTTGCACCGAGACACAGACCTTGCACCGAGACACAGACCTTGCACCGAGACACAGACCTTGCACCGAGACACAGACCTTGCACCGAGACACAGACCTTGCACCGAGACACAGACCTTGCACCGAGACACAGGCTGTGCACCGAGACACAGACCTTGCACCGAGACACAGACCTTGCACCGAGACACAGACCTTGCACCGAGACACAGACCTTGCACCGAGACACAGGCTGTGCACCGAGACACAGACCTTGCACCGAGACACAGGCTGTGCACCAAGACACAGACCTTGCACCGAGACACAGACCATGCACCGAGACACAGACCTTGCACCGAGACACAGGCTGTGCAACGAGACATGGACCTTGCACCGAGACACAGGCTGTGCCCTGAGACAAAGACCTTGCACCAAGACACAAACCTTGCACCGAGACACAGACCTTGCACCGAGACACAGGCTGTGCACCGAGACACAGACCTTGCACCGAGACACAGACCTTGCACCGAGACACAGACCTTGCACCGAGACACAGGCTGTGCACCGAGGCACAGACCTTGCACCGAGGCACAGACCTTGCACCAAGACACAGACCTTGCACCGAGGCACAGACCTTGCACCGAGACACAGACCTTGCACCGAGACAAAGGCTGTGCACCGAGACTCAGACTTGCACCGAGACACAGGCTGTGCCCCGAGACATAGACCTTGCACCGAGACACAGGCTGTGCACTGAGACACAGACCTTGCACCGAGACACAGGCTGTGCACCGAGACACAGACCTTGCACCGAGACACAGACCTTGCACCGAGGCACAGACCTTGCACCAAGACACAGACCCTGCACCGAGGCACAGACCTTGCACCGAGGCACAGACCTTGCACCGAGACACAGACCTTGCACTGAGGCACAGGCTGTGCACCGAGGCAGAGACCTTGCACCGAGACATAGACCTTGCACCGAGACACAGACCTTGCACCAAGACACAGGCTGTGCACCGAGACACAGATCTTGCACCGAGGCACAGACCTTGCACCGAGACACAGAACTTGCAGTGAGGCACAGGCTGTGCACCGAGACACAGATCTTGCACCGAGACACAGGCTGTGCACCGAGACACAGGCTGTGCACCGAGACACAGACCTTGCACCAAGACACAGACCTTGCACCGAGACACAAACCTTGCACCGAGACACAGACCTTGCACCGAGACACAGGCTGTGCACCGAGACACAGACCTTGCACCGAGACATAGACCTTGCACCGAGACACAGGCTGTGCACCGAGACACAGACCTTGCAACAAGACACAGACATTGCACCGAGGCACAGACCTTGCACCAAGACACAGACCATGCACCGAGACACAGACCTTGCACCGAGACACAGACCTTGCACCGAGACACAGACCTTGCACCGAGGCACAGACCTTGCACCAAGACACAGACCTTGCACCGAGGCACAGACCTTGCACCGAGACACAGACCTTGCACCGAGACACAGACCTTGCACCGAGGCACAGACCTTGCACCGAGACACAGACCTTGCACCGGGACACAGTCCTTGCACCGAGACACAGACCTTGCACCGAGACACAGGCTGTGCACCGAGGCACAGACCTTGCACCGAGACACAGGCTGTGCACCGAGACACAGACCTTGCACTGAGACACAGGCTGTGCACCGAGACACAGACCTTGCACCGAGACACAGGCTGTGCACCGAGACACAGACCTTGCACCGAGACACAGGCTGTGCACCGAGACACAGACCTTGCACCGAGGCACAGACCTTGCACCGAGACACAGACCTTGCACCGAGGCACAGACCTTGCACCGAGACACAAAACTTGCAGTGAGACACAGGCTGTGCACCGATACACAGACCTTGCACCGAGACACAGGCTGTGCACCGAGACACAGTCCTTGCACCGAGACACAGGCTGTGCACCGAGACACAGGCTGTGCACCGAGACACAGGCTGTGCACCGAGACACAGACCTTGCACCGAGACACAGACCTTGCACCGAGACACAGACCTTGCACCGAGACACAGACCTTGCACCGAGACACAGACCTTGCACCGAGACACAGGCTGTGCACCGAGACACAGACCTTGCACCGAGACACAGACCTTGCACCGAGACACAGACCTTGCACCAAGACACAGACCTTGCACCGAGACACAGACCTTGCACCGAGACACAGACCTTGCACCGAGACACAGACCTTGCACCGAGGCACAGACCTTGCACCGAGACACAGGCTGTGCACCGAGACACAGACCTTGCACTGAGACACAGGCTGTGCACCGAGACACAGACCTTGCACCGAGGCACAGGCCTTGCACCGAGACACAGACCTTGCACCGAGACACAGACCTTGCACCGAGACACAGGCTGTGCACCGAGACACAGACCTTGCACCGAGACACAGGCCTTGCACCGAGACACAGACCTTGCACCGAGACACAGACCTTGCACCGAGACACAGGCTGTGCACCGAGACACAGACCTTGCACCGAGACACAGGCTGTGCACCGAGACACAGACCTTGCAACGAGACACAGACCTTGCACCGAGACACAGACCTTGCACTGAGACACAGGCTGTGCACCGAGACACAGACCTTGCACCGAGACACAGACCTTGCACCGAGACACAGACCTTGCACAGACACAGGCTGTGCACCGAGACACAGACCTTGCAACAAGACACAGACCTTGCACCGAGACACAGGCTGTGCACCGAGACACAGACCTTGCAACAAGACACAGACTGTGCACCGAGACACAGACCTTGCACCGAGACACAGACCTTGCACCGAGACACAGACCTTGCACTGAGACACAGGCTGTGCACCGAGACAGAGACCTTGCACCGAGACACAGGCCTTGCAGTGAGGCACAGACCTTGCACCGAGGCACAGGCCTTGCACCGAGACACAGACCTTGCACCGAGGCACAGACCTTGCACCGAGACACAGGCCTTGCACTGAGGCACAGAGCTTGCACCGAGACACAGACCTTGCACCGAGACACAGACTGTGCACCGAGGCACAGACCTTGCACCGAGACACAGACCTTGCACCGAGACACAGACCTTGCACCGATGACCTTGCACCGAGACACAGACCTTGCACCGAGACACAGACCTTGCACCGAGACACAGGCCTTGCACCGAGACACAGACCTTGCACCGAGACACAGACCTTGCACCGAGACACAGACCTAGCACCGAGGCAAAGACCTTTTACCGAGTGACAGGCCTTGCACTGAGGCACGGACCTTGCACCGAGACACAGACCTTGTACCGAGATACAGGCTGTGCACCGAGACACAGACCTTGCACTGAGACACAGGCTGTGCACCGAGGCACAGACCTTGCACCGAGACACAGGCTGTGCACCGAGACACAGACCTTGCACCGAGACACAGACCTTGCACCGAGACACAGACCTTGCACCGAGACACAGACCTTGCACCGAGACACAGACCTTGCACCGAGACACAGACCTTGCACCGAGACACAGGCTGTGCACCGAGACACAGACCACAGACCTTGCACCGAGACACAGACCTTGCACCGAGACACAGACCTTGCACCGAGACACAGGCTGTGCACCGAGACACAGACCTTGCACCGAGACACAGACCTTGCACCGAGACACAGACCTTGCACCGAGACACAGACCTTGCACCGAGACACAGACCTTGCACCAAGACACAGACCTTGCACCGAGACACAGGCTGTGCACCGAGACACAGACCTTGCACCGAGACACAGACCTTGCACCGAGACACAGACCTTGCACCGAGAGACACAGGCTGTGCACCGAGACACAGACCTTGCACCGAGACACAGACCTTGCACCGAGACACAGACCTTGCACCAAGACACAGACCTTGCACCGAGACACAGTCTGTGCACCGAGACACAGACCTTGCACCGAGGCACAGACCTTGCACCGAGACACAGGCTGTGCACCGAGACACAGACCTTGCACCAAGACACAGACCTTGCACCGAGACACAGACCTTGCACTGAGACACAGGCTGTGCACCGAGACACAGACCTTGCACCAAGACACAGACCTTGCACCGAGACACAGACCTTGCACCGAGGCACAGGCTGTGCACCAAGACACTGACCTTGCACCGAGACACAGACCTTGCACCAAGACACAGACCTTGCACCGAGACACAGACCTTGCACCGAGGCACAGGCTGTGCACCAAGACACTGACCTTGCACCGAGACACAGACCTTGCACCGAGACAAAGACCTTGCACCAAGACACAGACCTTGCACCGAGACACAGACCTTGCACTGAGACACAGGCTGTGCACCGAGACACAGACCTTGCACCAAGACACAGACCTTGCACCGAGACACAGACCTTGCACCGAGGCACAGGCTGTGCACCAAGACACTGACCTTGCACCGAGACACAGACCTTGCACCGAGACACAGGCTGTGCACCAAGACACTGACCTTGCACCGAGACACAGACCTTGCACCGAGACACAGACCTTGCACCAAGACACAGACCTTGCACCGAGACACAGACCTTGCACCGAGGCACAGACCTTGCACCGAGACACAGTCTGTGCACCGAGACACAGACCTTGCACTGAGACACAGGCTGTTCACCGAGACACAGGCTGTGCACCGAGACACAGACCTTGCACTGAGACACAGACTGTGCACCGAGACACAGACCTTGCACCGAGACAGAGACCTTGCACCGAGACAAAGACCTTGCACCGAGACACAGACCTTGCACCGAGACACAGACCTTGCACCGAGACACAGACCTTGCACCAAGACACAGACCTTGCACCGAGACAGAGACCTTGCACCGAGACACAGACCTTGCACCGAGGCACAGGCTGTGCACCATGACACTGACCTTGCACCGAGACACAGACCTTGCACCGAGACATAGGCTGTGCACCGAGACACAGACCTTGCACCGAGACACAGACCTTGCACCGAGAGACAGGCCTTGCACCGAGACACAGACCTTGCACCGAGGCACAGACCTTGCACCGAGACACAGGCTGTGCACCGAGACACAGACCTTGCACCGAGACACAGACCTTGCACCGAGGCACAGACCTTGCACCGAGACACAGGCCTTGCACTGAGGCACAGACCTTGCACCGAGACACAGGCCTTGCACCGAGACACAGGCCTTGCACTGAGGCACAGACTTTGCACCGAGACACAGAGCTTGCAGTGAGACACAGGCTGTGCACGGAGACACAGACCTTGCACCGAGGCACAGACCTTGCACCGAGACACAGGCTGTGCACCGAGACACAGACCTTGCACAGAGACACAGGCTGTGCACCGAGGCACAGACCTTGCACCGAGACACAGACCTTGCACCGAGACACAGACCTTGCACCGAGACACAGACCTTGCACCGAGACACAGACCTTGCACCGAGACACAGACCTTGCACCGAGGCACAGACCATGCACCGAGACACAGGCAGTGCACCGAGACACAGACCTTGCACCGAGACACAGGCTGTGCACCGAGACACAGACCTTGCACCAAGGCACAGACCTTGCACCGAGACACAGACCTTGCACCGAGGCACAGACCTTGCACCGAGACACAGACCTTGCACCGAGACACAGACCATGCACCGTGACACTGGCAGTGCACCGAGACACAGACCTTGCACCGAGACACAGGGTGTGCTCCGAGACACAGACCTTGCACTGAGACACAGGCTGTGCACCGAGGCACAGACCTTGCACCGAGGCACAGACCTTGCACCGAGACACAGACCTCGCACCGAGACACAGACCTTGCACCGAGACACAGGCTGTGCTCCGAGACACAGACCTTGCACTGAGACACAGGCTGTGCACCGAGGCACAGACCTTGCACCGAGGCACAGACCTTGCACCGAGACACAGACCTCGCACCGAGACACAGACCTTGCACCGAGACACAGGCTGTGCACCGAGGCAGAGGCTCTGCACCGAGACAGAGGCTTTGCACCGAGACACAGACCTTGCACCGAGACACAGACCTTGCACTGAGGCACAGACCTTGCACCGAGACACAGACCTTGCACTGAGGCACAGACCTTGCACCGAGACACAGACCTTGCACCGAGTCACAGACCTTGCACCGAGACACAGACCTTGCACCGAGGCACAGACCTTGCACCGAGACACAGACCTTGCACCGAGTCACAGACCTTGCACCGAGACACAGACCTTGCACTGAGGCACAGACCTTGCACCGAGACACAGACCTTGCACCGAGTCACAGACCTTGCACCGAGACAGAGACCTTGCACTGAGGCACAGACCTTGCACTGAGACACAGGCTGTGCACCGAGACACAGGCCTTGCACTGAGACACAGGCTGTGCACCGAGACACAGACCTTGCACCGAGGCACAGACCTTGCACCGAGACACAGACCTTGCACCGAGACACAGGCTGTGCACCGAGATACAGACCTTGCACCGAGAGACAGACCTTGCACCGAGACACAGACCTTGCACCGACCTTGCACCGAGACACAGGCAGTGCACCGAGACTCAGACCTTGCACCGAGGCACAGGCTGTGCACCAAGACACAGACCTTGCATCGAGGCACAGACCTTGCACTGAGACACAGGCTGTGCACCAAGGCACAGACCTTGCACCGAGACACAGACCTTGCACCGAGACACAGACCTTGCACCGAGGCACAGACCTTGCACCGAGGCAGAGTCTCTGCAGTGAGACAGAGGCTTTGCAGCGAGACACAGACCTTGCACCGAGACACAGGCTGTGCACCGAGTCACAGACCTTGCACTGAGGCACAGGCTCTGCAGTGAGACAGAGACTTTGCAGTGAGGCACAGGCTGTGCACCGAGACACAGACCTTGCACTGAGACACAGGCTGTGCACCGAGACACAGACCTTGCACTGAGACACAGGCTGTGCACCGAGACACAGACCTTGCACCGAGACACAGGCTGTGCACCGAGTCACAGACCTTGCACCGAGACACAGGCTCTGCAGTGAGACAGAGGCTTTGCAGCGAGACACAGACCTTGCACTGAGACACAGGCTGTGCAGTGAGACACAGGCTGTGCAGCGAGACACAGACCTTGCACTGAGACACAGGCTGTGCACCGAGACACAGGCTGTGCAGTGAGACACAGACCTTGCACCGAGGCACAGACCTTGCACTGAGGCACAGACCTTGCACTGAGACACAGGCTGTGCACCAAGACACAGGCTGTGCACCGAGACAGAGGCTGTGCACCTTTGCTCAGGGGCTGCCAGGGGGCAGGGTTGGTGTCCCCCCTGCGGAGGGAGTGCACGTTGGAAGTTCTGCCTGCAATTTCCCTCCTGTGACCAGGACTGCAAACAAATCAGAGCAGAGCATCATCCATCTTCCTGTGAAGACAAATGCATGAATAAGGAGCAGCCAAGCCAAGCCTGCAGCAGCTCAGGGGAATATTAAAGACTCTGTTTGTCTCCAGAATCTCCTCAGAATGCTGTGGCACAAACAAGAGCTTTTGACCCAAATGAAAACTTGTGTGGGAAATGTTAATCTTTGCTTAATTTTTCCATTCCTTCTCCAGCATGAGAATCCTGTTAGCTGCTGGCAGGCACGGGCTGGGCCTTTGCTTTCATCCAAGTCCCTATATGCTTGCTGAAAATTGGTTTAAATGAAGCCTCAGTCTCGAGTTTAATGAATTAAAGAGCAGACAATGAGAATCTCCTCAGAGGGCAGGGGATGGAAATCTGCAAGGCTGAAATGACGCTTTCAGAAATGGAGGCCCTCGAGCAGAGAACCAAGGGCTGCTGCACCAGGCTGAGAGGTCCGAGGCAGGGATGGCTCCTGGCAAGGGTGCGAGGTGGACCCCATGACTGTCCAGGCTTGTCACAGAGTGCTAGGGGCTGGAAGGGACCTCCAGAGATCACCCAGCCCAACCCCTGCCAGAGCAGAGTCACTCAGGGCAGGTCACACAGGAACACATCCAGGGGGGCTTGGAAGTCTCCAGAGAAGGAGACTCCACAACCTCTCTGGGCAGCCTGCTCCAGGCTCCAGCAGCCTCACTGTAAAGACAGCAGTTCCTGGGTGAAGCCACAGGGGAGTTTGAATCCAGTGTGATGGTGCCCCAGGTGTTGGGGAAGCCATGCGTGTTGGTGGAGCTGCTCCACTGCTAGTTAGCATAGGCTCAGGAAAGGCAACTTTCTGTCTTCATGGTCCATAGGCATGGGGAAAGTGCCACTGAGGCAGCATGGATCCTTGGAGGACTTTGCTGAGCTGTTTGGTCCTCCTCTTCCTTTGTGGATCCTTATGGTCAGCACAGGAACAGTTACTGAGATTCATCTTAGCAGTTTGTTCGTGCTCCAGGATGGCCACAAGCTTTGGATGTGCTGCAGCTCCCAGCCATGCTCTGCTCCATGGCACAGGATCACAGAATACATCTGGTTGGAAGAGACCTCCAAGCTCATCCAGGCCAACCCTCCACCCAGCACTGCAGGCTCAGCACCAAACCATGGCCCTCAGCACCAGGGCCACAGCTGCAGGAACATCCCCAGGGATGGTGACTGCAGCACTGCCCTGGGCAGCCTCTTCCAATGTCTGAGATCCGTTCCAGGGCAGAAATATCTCCTCAGATCCAGCTTGAGCCTCCCCTGGAGCAGCCTGGAACCTTGCCACCAAGGAGCAGAGGCTGCCCCCTCCTCACTCCAACCTCCCTTCAGGGAGCTGTAGAGAGCAGTGAGGTCTCCTTCAGCCTCCTCTTCTCCAGCCTGAGCACCCCATGTCCTCACACCCTGCCATCAGTGAGACTCAGATGGACCTCAGGTCTTTGTCTCCTTGCCTCTGCAGGGACTGTGGTGGCAGTGTGGTTGTGCTGTGGTGAGTGTGGCCACCTGGAGAGAAGCATGCATGGGGGGAGCTCAGCCACATCACTGCTGCCTTCAGCTGCCCCAGAGGGTGGAAAGCAGAGCCCAGGCAGCTTCATCAGCAGAAGGAGAGGGAGACCTTGTCCTGGTTGTGATGAGCCTGAGCAGCCTCAGAGACAGCAGCCTGCTAGGACTGGAGCATGGAAAGCTCCACCTGCCTGGGACTAGCACAGAGGGGCTGTAGAGTCTCCTCTGGAGCCTTTCCAGTCTGCTCCAGATGTGTTCTGTGCGCCCTGTGCTGGATTCTGTGGTCCTGCTCTGGCAGGGGGGATGGACTGGAAGATCTCCAGAGGTCCCTTCCAACCCTGAACATCTGTGATCCTGTGAACCAAGCAGCAAGGGAGGGTCCGTGTGAGGGCACTGCCCACGCAGCAGGGAGGGACAGGGCCCTTGTGCGCCTTGGCAGCCCTGGCACGGGAGCAGGGACGGTGGAGCGAGCGACGGCTGCGCTGCTGGCACCCAGCGCCTGCTGGCTGGCTCCTGAGGGAGCTGCTGGCTCCTCCTGCAGTGGAGATGTCTTCTTTCTAATAAAAGCTGTGCAGGAGGGGATTGCTAATTGCTATGGCTTCCAGACAGCTCTCTGCTTTCTTCTGGAAGGAGAGAAGCTGAAGGCCTTGGCATGGAGCTGTTGGTAATTATACCAATTATACTAAACAAAAACCAACCCAACAGCTCTCTCCTTTCTTCAGTGTGTGACTCTGGCTCCCGAAGTGTTTGGAGTTATGATTTATACCTAAGATAATTGGGCCCATTAGTGGGTAAGTGGGGCAGCACAGGCTGGGGCTGGCTCCTCACCTTCCATGGAGATGTTTTAATCTTCCTTTCACCAGACCACTCAGTTGGTTTCCCTTGCAAGCTTTAACCTGCTTGGTGCTAGCAGAGGAAGAAGCCTCTCTGAGGGAGCTGCTGCCTGGCTCAGGAGTGGGGCTGCTTCTCACACCTGCTGGCAAGCAGTGCTGTAGGTCTGGGAAGTGGATCTGCAGGGCGACAAGGTCCCCAGGTGACTTCACAGGCTGAAGCTCAGCACTGCAGAGCCTTGTCCTGTCTGGGGCAGGCTGAAGATGCTGATTTGAAGTGGGACATTCAAGAACAACAGAGTGTACAAACCATCACCTGCTCAAAGGTCTCAGCTTTAGAACTGCCCCTACTGCTGAGAGCTGATTTCAACATGAGACTCAGCCAAAAGTCATACAAGTGCCTGGAGTCACCCCAGATTTTACCCTGTTTTCTGTTTTAAGGACTTCAGGGGTGAGGAGAGAGTGATCTGCTGGGGAAGAACATCAGAAGTCTCTTGGCTTTCAGTCTGAGGCATTGCCCATAGCCTCTGTGCTCCCTGAGCAGATCTCCTCTGTCTGAGCTGTGCTGAGAGGAGCAGGCCAGCAGCCCAGGCGCCACCAGCTGGTGCCCTCCCTGCTGCTGTGGGCAGTGGCAGCTCTGGGGAGCCAAAGGAACCTGTGTGAAGTGGGAGGGGAAGCCTGCCCCTGGGCAGGACAGTGGCAGGGTGGTTTTGTGTGGGTGCAGGATGAGAGCCCAGGCTGCCTTTGAAGAGCCACTTCACTGCTTTGAGCATTGTCTGCATTTGATAAAGGCTGGAGGAGGAATCGCCTGTCCTGGTGCCAGCAAGAGGCCAGAGGTGATGCTAGGATCAAAAACATTCCTAGAAGGAACCAGGTAGGCAGGGAGGTCCTTTTCCAATGAGAGGAGGTCAAGAGTGGGAGATTCCTCCTTCCCAGTGTGCAGAAGAGAAGCCACTCAGGAGAGCTGGGGGCTGTGTACAGGTGCCCTGAGCACAGCTGGAGCTGTGATCTGGGGTCCCTGGGCCTGGAGCTGTGACCTGGGGTCCCTGGGTGCCTGTGCCACACACCCAGCAGTTTCCTAGAGCTGCCTTGCTCCCAGCAGTGCTTCCAGAGCATTTCAGAGGAGGAAGAAGAGCATTGAGTTGTTGGCCATTGGGATGTGCTGCCCAGGCAGGTGGAGTCCCCATCCCTGGAGGTGTTCAAGAGGGGATTGGATGTGGCCCTTGGTGCCATGGTTTAGTTGTCAGGAGGTCTTGGGTGACAGGTTGGACTTGATGATCCTTGAGGTCTCTTCCATCCTTGATGATTCTCTGGGTCTATGATGTCCTAGGCCCCTGTGAGCACAGGGATCCTGCTGTATGTGGTGTGACTGGCAGGGCAGGTGGAGAACCAGTGGAGAACCACTGGAGGACCAGGGACAGCCTCTGTTCTCCAGCAGATGTGGTGCAGATCTCAGGCTCTCCTGTGCAGGAGCAGCCTTGCTCACAGCCTCCCAGTCCCTTTCTGGCTTTGAAGCTCCCATAGGGGCACCTGCAGCCTGGAAACCACCAGTGCTGCAGAAAGCCCTGCTGCCAGGAACTGCTCCTGCTGCTGTTCCTCCTTCCCTAGCCCTGGCAGAGCCAAGACCATCTGCCTGGCTGGATGCCTTACTGAGCTCTGGGCAGTAACCAGTCTGGGGGTTGGACTGCATGATCCCCAGAGGCCCCTTCTGACCCCCACATGCTGTCATGCTGTGAGTCTGTGTCTCTGCACTGCCCACAGCAGTGCCACAGCAGGGCAGCAGGACCTCAAACTCCTCTGCACCTCTCTCTCAGGACATTTTCCCATTTCCTGAGTTGTTATTTGCCTTGATAAAGTTGGAGCAGGCTTGCAGCCTGGGCTGGGCTGTCTCCAAACTGGAGAGCTCTGCATCCTGATTGTCCACAGCAGAATGCAGGACATACAACAAGGGTGGTCTGGAGTGAGAGAGCTGCAACCCTTCAAGGAGTAAGTGGGTAACTCTGGTTGCCCACCCACCCCTGAGCCCAGCCCTTCCTCAGGGAGTGAGGTGCTGGCTGTCTTGCCTGGCCCCGGCGTGCAGAGCGCTGGCTGCTCAGAGCTGAGCTCACCAGAAAGGTCTAATTGGTGCCCGCAGGCAATCCTCTCTCTTCCTGTCTGAGTTTATCTTGAAAGGCTCAATTGAGTTACCTCCTATCCCATAATAGGATCTAAGTTCCTTGTAGTAACACAAGAAGATGATGTCACTGCAGCTAAACTTCTCTGATAAGTTGCTAATGACTGGGGCCAGCACCTCAGCTCCTTTCTCAGGCAGGACTCCCAGATGCACTGAGTCAGTGCCTGGCTCGGGAGCTCCTGGGGAGCTCACCCCGAGAGGAGCTGAGGCTGCAGGGAGGGAAGGTGGCTCTGGAGCCCTGCAAAACACTTTCCCCCCGTCTGCCACACTCCCCTGCGAGCCACCTCCATGTGTGCTGCTCTCTGCCAGGCACAGCACCTGCTGGGGCTTGGGCACACAGAGGCAGGAGGTGCTGGGGCTCTGGGCCTGCCCGGGTAAGCCAGGAGAGGATCAGGGCTCCTTCCATCAGCTGGATACCAAAAGGGGCAGCAGAAGGGCAGCCTGGCACAGCAGTGCTAACCTGGGCAGTGGGAAGTGGGGTTCAGGTTCTGCTCTGCCTGTCCTCTCCTTGTGCTTGTGAGGAACTGCAGATAGAGTGGGAGGGAGGAAGGACCTGGGGGAGCAGGTCCAGAGGAGGCCACAAAAATGGGCAGAGGGCTTTAATCCCTCTGCTGTGAGGACAGGCTGAAGGGGTTGGGGTTGTTCAGCCTGGAGAGGACCCCAGGAGATGAGCTGGCCTCTCAGCACTTAAAGGCAGCTCACAGGAGATGGGGACAGACAGCAGCGACAGCACAAGGAACAGAGGGGAGATTCAGACTAGGTGTGAGGAAGGCACATTCCACAGCGAGAGGTGGTAGAAGCCCCATCCCTGGAATCATTCCAGGTCCGGTTGGACAAGGCTCTGAGGAATGTGATCTCCTTGCAGGTGTCCCTGCTCACTGCAGAGGGACTGGATGAGGTGAGCTTTCCAGGTGCCTCCCAGCCCAAGCCACCCTGTGTTTCTACAAATGACACACAGTTGAACAGGTCAAACACTGCCTTGAAGGGCTGCTCCAGAGCCTGGGCTCTCAGGCCCTGGCCCTGCAGAGCTCACAGCCCTCCAGCAAGACTTGCAAGAGCTCCCTAACTCCATTTCCAGGCTGAAACCTCCTGTGACAGCCATCCCAGGCCATGAGTGAAGGTTCAAGATGCAAACATGTTCCCAGCTGGCTGTGGAACAGGACCTGGTGGGAAGGTGCAGGGCTCTGCTTGGACTGCACTGAGCCTTCACTCCTCACTCCGCGGGCTGTGCAGCTCTGGGAAGGCCTCCACGAGGGATGCTCAGGAAATGAAATCAGAGCCATACCCAGACTCCACACAGAGTGCCTCTGGTGCAGACAAGAGGTCTTTGTTATCCCCACTTGCAGACACCTCCAAAAGCCCTCAGGTCAGAACCAGGCAGGAAGGTTTGCCAAAACCTCTGTGGAGCTACAGCAGCTGCTGGCAGTTGGGCAGCTCCACTCCCACTGCTGTGCCAGCTCCCCTGCCAGCCCTCTGCCTGGGTGCCTGCCTGCAGGGGTTGGACCCCATGTTCTCCAGAGGTCCCTTCCAGCCCCTACCATTCAAGGACAGTCTCCCTGGCTGGGGTTTGGAGGAGCCCCTGCTCTGCCACGGGCTCAGTGTGGTCCTGGACAAGCTGCTGGGTTTCTCTTTGCCTCCTCCTCCCCCTGCACACTGGGGCAGCAGCCTTGCCAGGGGCTGCTGAAGGAGCTGCTGAAGGAGCTGCCTCCATTCAAGAGCTGTTAGGAGATGAGCTGCATACCATATGACACGATACAACACAATACAACACACCAGGTTGGAAGAGACCTTCAAGATCATCGTGTCCAACCCATCAACCAATCCAACCCACCCAAACAACTAACCCATGGCACCAAGCACCCATCAAGTCTCCTCCTGAACACCTCCAATGGAGGTGACTCCACCACCTCCCCAGGCAGCCCATTCCCATGGGCAATCACTCTCTCTGTGTAGAACTTCTTCCTAACATCCAGCCTAAACCTGCCCTGGCGCAGCCTGAGACTGTGTCCTCTTGTTCTGGTGCTGGCTGCCTGGGAGAAGAGACCAACCTCTGCCTGGGGAGGTTGCTCCCTTCAGGTAGTTGTAGAGAGCAATGAGGTCTCCCCTGAGCCTCCTCTTCTCCAGGCTCAGCAACCCCAGCTCCCTCAGCCTCTCCTCACAGGACTGTGCTCCAAACCTCTCACCAGCTTCGTTGTCCTCACACCGCCTACAGCCTGGGCTACACACCACCTACAGATCTCAACACTGAGCCCTTGCTGCCAAAGACACCACATCTGGGCCTGTCCTGGGCAGGGATGGCTTCTGCTGCTCCTAAAATGCTGTCTCTGTGCATCACATCACTTTGCTGGAAGTGTTCATCCTCCCTCCACTCAGTGCTTATCCTCCCAACACAGCGAGGGACTCCTGTGCCTGACCTGATAAGGTGAGGCAGTTCTGAGCTCTTCTTCCCTGAGTCTCCCTAGCTGACCTGCCTGGGGCAGGAGCCTCTTGAAGTCCATGAGGTTGTGGAAGAGGCAGAGAGGGGAAGGTGAGAGCAGGCTGCTGTGTCTGGCGGAGCACTGAAAGCTGCCTGGATGAGCACAGGTTTAAAGATGTGAATCACAGGATCACAGAATGGTTTGGGTTGGAAGGGACCTCCAAAGCTCATCCAGTCCAACCCCTGTAGGCAGCAGGGATCAGGCTGCCCAGAGCCCTGTCCAGCCTCACCTTGAGTATCTCCAGGGATGGGCCCCAACCCCCTCCCTGGGCAACCTGCTGCAGTGTTCCAGCAGCCTCCTGGTTGTCTCCTATCTCCAGTTCAGCTGAAGCTCCTCCATGGTCCATCAGGAGTGCTTCTACATGGAACATCTGAGAGCCACCTGCCTCCCACACTGGAACATCTGGGACCCATCTTCCCTGCTGTGTGCCTGCCTCTGCTGTGTGGAGCACCTGGGAGCCATTGTGCATCCTCTCTTGAGCTGTCAGTGGGGATCTGCAGCGTGCCCTGGGTGCTGGTGTGTGAGGCAGAGAGCTAAGGTTCAGGAGTCCTCATAATAAAGGTCAAACACCTTGGGGCTCCAGCATGACTCATGCAGAGTGTGAGGGGACCTGGCATGGGAGCTGTGCTAGAGATGTCTCTGGTGTCTGCAATGTTCTAGGCACTGGGAGGGAGCCCAAGGCAGCCTGAAAGCTGGGGCAGCCTGAGGGGCAGCTCACAGTGTCCATGAGAGGGACCTGGAGGTGGGGTTAGGTCTTTGTTTGTCACAGGGACATTTGCTCCTGAGGGACATTGCTCTGGCAGGGGCTTGGACTCTATCTCTTGTGGTCCCCTCCACCCCCTAATGCTCTGTGATCCTGTGAGAGGTCAGCACTGTGGTCCTTGCAGTGTGGCCTTGCAGGTAGGAGCAACACAGATGGAGAAGTGGCCACCAGGGTCAGCTCAGCTGAATGCTCTCTGGAGTGTTTGTCCAAAGGGGGTCCTGGCTGCCCCCTGGGATGCTGGCAGTCAACACAGAAACCTGTGGAGGTGACTGCAGACAGGCAGAGCCCTGCAGGGGTCCTGGGCTTCATCCAAAGCAGTGTGGCCAGAGCTGGAGAGAGGATCCTGCCCCTCTGCTCTGCTCTGGGGAGATGTCCAGCTCTGGATCCATCAGCACAGGAAGGACCTGGAGCTGAGAGGGAGGGTCCAGAGGAGGCTATGAACGTGATCAGAGGGCTGGAGAACCTCTGCTACAGGGCCAGGCTGAACCTCTGCTACAGGGCCAGGCTGAGGGAGCTGGGGGTGTTCAGCCTGGAGAAGGCTCCAGGGAGACCTCAGAGCTGCATTTCAGTATCTGAAGGGAGCTCCAGGCAGGCTGGGGAGGGGCTGGTCAGAAGGGGCTGTGGGGACAGGCCGAGGGGTTTGAAACTGGAACAGGGCAGAGTCAGGTTGGACATCAGAGGAAGTTCTGCACAGGGAGGCTGGGGAGACACTGGCACAGGCTGCCCAGGGAGGTGGTTGAGGCCCCAGCCCTGGAGACATTCAAGACCAAACTTGATGTGTCCCTGGGCAGTTGGGGATGTCCCTGCTGACTGCAAGGGGGTTGTGCAAGATGACCTTCGAGGGTCCTTCCATCCTGATGCATTCTGTGGTTCATCCAAAAGAGTCAGAGATGTGTTGCTGAGGGACACGGTTTAGCACCAGCCCTGGTGGAGCTGGAGAATGGTTGGACTGGATGGTGACCTCCTAAAGGTCTTCCAAACGACTCTGTGGTTCTGCATAACCTCTGTCAAGCTGCTGCACAGACACAGCTGGAGCCACCCTGCCTGTGCTGGGGGAGCACAGCTGGAGAACCCTGGAGGTGCTGGGGGGCAGCAAGGCTGTCATGCACCATCACACTCTTCCAAAGGCCAACCACAAGCTGGGGAAGTTAGAAAGTGAAGTCTCAAGAGAGGAACTGACTCAGGGGTTTATCATGACCCAGAGGTGCCAGCTCCAGGTCACTGGGAGCTGAAGATGCATTCCAGGAAAGAATTCCAATAGCTGGAAACAGATTAAACTGCTCCACCTCCAGTCCTGCCTCCAGCTCTGCTGTCCCAGCAGCAGGACACAGAGCTGCTGGAGTGAGGCCAGAGGAGGCCACGAGGATGATCCCAGGGCTGGAGCAGCTCTGCTGGGAGCACAGGCTGAGGGAGCTGGGGCTGTGCAGCCTGCAGAGGAGAAGGCTCCAGGGGGACCTCAGAACTGCTGCCAGGACCTGAAGGGATACTGCAGGGAGCTGCAGAGAGACTTTTGCTGAGGGTGTCTGAGCCAGGCCAAGGGGGAAGGGTTTGGAGCTGAGGCAGAGCAGGGTCAGAGTGGAGCTGAGGAAAAAGTTGTTCAGCAAGACCCTGGAGCTGAGACCCTGGCACAGGCTGCCCAGGGAGGCTGTGGCTGCCTCCTGCCTGGGGGTGTTGAAGGCCAGGCTGGATGCGGCCCTGAGCAGCTGAGTGTAGCTGAGAGGTGTCCCTGCCCATGGCAGAGGAGCTCTGAGGTCCCTTCCAAGCTGAGCCACTCTGGCTTCACACTGTGCACACAGGGGAGGCCTCTGGTGCAGGCAGGGCAGCCTCTGTGTGCTGGCACTGTGCCTGGGTGGAGATGGCAGCTCAGGCAGACACCCAGCTCTGTACTGTCTGCCAGTCCTTCCACACCATGGCTGAGGGTGCCTGCAGGTTGCTAAGCTTTGGCTGTTGCTCTCTAGGCAGCACACAGCTCTCCTGTCTCCCAGGGACCCTTCACAGCATGCATGAACCACAGGGACATCTTGACACAAACTTCACAGCCCCCCCAGGGAGCAGTGGGAGAAGGACAAATGGAGGCAGGGATTTCCTGGGGCACTCTTGAAGGGAGCTGTTCCTTGAGGATGATTCCTTCAACAGCTTGTGCGTGGTCTCCAAATTTTCCTCTCAAGCAAAGCCACTGAGGCCATGGCAGAGGAACAACCACAGTGCCTGCAGTGCTTTGTTACTCCCAAGCACAACAGCTCTCATCTGACCAAAGGAGTTCCTGCTACTGACAGGGAAAGCCCTGAAGGAAAGGCCTTGGAGGTGCTGGGGGAGGAGAAGCTCAGCAGGAGCCAGCAGTGAGCACTGGCAGCCCAGAGAGCCAAGCAGAGCCTGGGCTGCAGCAAGAGAAGTGTGGCCAGCAGGGCAGGGAGGGGATTCTGCCCCTCTGCTCCACTCTGCTGAGACCACAGCTGCAGCTCTGGGTCCAGTTCTGGAGCCTCTGTGCCAGGAAGGCTCTGGAGGGGCTGGAAGGTGTCCAGAGAAGGGCCACGAGGAGGAGCAGAGGGCTGGAGCTGCTCTGCTCTGCAGACAGCCTGAGAGAGTTGGGGCTGTGCAGGCTGGAGAGGAAAAGGCTCCCAGGAGACCTCATTGAGGCCTTCCAGGAGCTGCAGGGGGCTCCAGGAAAGCTGGGGAGGGACTTTGGAGGGTGTGAGGGAGGGATAGGACTGGGGGGGGATGGAGCAGAACTAGAAGTGGGGAGATTGAGATTGGCTGTGAGGAAGTTGTTGCCCAGGAGGGTGGTGAGAGCCTGGCCCAGGCTGCCCAGGGAGGTGGTGGAAGCCTCCTGGCTGGAGGTGTTTGCAGCCAGGCTGGAGGTGGCTGTGAGCAACCTGCTGTGGTGTGAGGTGTCCCTGCCCATGGAACTGGCTGATCCTTGAGGTGCCTTCCAGTCCTGACAGCTCTGTGGCTCTGTGATCTCTGTGATGTACCTGGGGCCATGCCTGAAGCCTTTCTCATCTCTGACAACGGTTACAAATCCCAATCCCTCCAGCTCTGGACTGCAGAGCAATTCCTCTCTGGCTCATGGTTCCTCACCTGCTCCTTGCACTTCTGTTTCTGAGCAAGATGACCTCTGATGAAGTCTGAGGACTACCCAAGTGTGTGGTGGGTCAGGTGCACAGGGCCCCTGGGGAGCAGAGTTGCTGGGCTCTGCTGTAGTACCAGTTCTGTGCTGGGTTCTAGCTTGGGGATCTGTTTCTGCCAGATAAAAGCAGAGGTGGGGAGAGGTGCAGAGGTGGGGTAGCAAAAGCACACCTCAGCCAGCCCTGCTCACACAGAACCTGACAGCAGTGTGGGGTCTTTCCACAGCCAGAAGAGAAAAGCAGAGAGTGATTCAAGCCCCAGACAAGGCCCTGAGCTCCCCAGGATGACTCAGCCCCTGGAGCTGCTGATCCTTCTCCAGCGCTGGGATGAGTAATGCTGAGATGGCTCCGGTCAGAGGAGACAAACCCACCTGGTCTGCCCCAGGGAGATGTGGGCACAGCAGAAGCTCTCCTGCAGGGAGGGATGGTTGTGTAGTGAGGCCATGGAAGATGACTCAGAAGAATTTGCTTTCATTCCTGGTGGTATCTGAAGGATACCTTCCAGCAGGAGGGAGGGAACTAGCCCTGCAGTCAGAGCAGCTCACAAAGCCTCCTTGGCCCAGCCACTCCACCTCCCACCTGCAGACCTGGCCCAGGCTGCTCCCTGGTCACGCCAGGAGCTGGCAGATCTCCCTGCTGCTTCCTGAGGGCTGCAAAGGGCAGGCAGTGAAGCTGCTGGTTGGGCCCTACCAAGAACTTGGTGGCTGAGCCCCAGTCTTTGCCCCACAGAAGAGGCAAAGCATCTCCTGCCAAGTGGCTTTGCCAAGGGCTTTTGAAATGCTGGTTTTCTCCTCCTTGCAGTGCAAATGTCACTGCTCTGCAAGCTGGATGGCACAGGAAGCTGCTGGAATGAGACAAAGTTCAGCCACTCATTTTGCCTCCTGGTCTGGAATTCTCTGAACCCAGCCAGGGGTTTGGATCAGGCCAGAGTGAGCAGAACAGCAGCTCCAAGATCTGAGTCTTGAGCTGGAGTTGAATTTTAATGCATTTTTTGCTCCTCAGGCCTGGTCTGCTGTTGCCAAGCCACTGCTGCCTGTCCTGGGGCCAAGCAGAGATCTTCAGTCACAGCTGGTGCTGGGTGAAGAGGGGAAAAGAGCTGGCAAGCAGCAGGGTGTGTGGCAGCTTGTGGCACAGGAATCCAGAAGGATCTTCTCTGCCTAGAGCCCAGAGCCCAGGAGCTCCTCTGGATTTGGCTTCACATTCCTGAACCAAACTGATGTGGCCACGAAGGAGGAAATCTCCAGTCCCTTCCAGGGACAGCAGCACACCTGAGCCCAAGGGAAGAAGCCACAATGCTCCCATGCTGCTCTGTCCATGCTCTGGGTCAGGGAGCTGTGGAGGGTGGGTCTCAGGCTGTGCTCACTGCAGCTGGGAGGCTCATGGCACACGGAGCCAGAGAGGCTCCTGCTGCCACCCAGCCAGGGAGGGCTCAGCCCAGCACGGCTGCATCACCACCAGCAAGTTCCCTGCGGCCCAGGCAGGTGTGAGGCATCCCTGCCCCCTGGACCCCTGCTCTTGGACTCTTCTTTCCTCTCTGTAGCAGCACCAATGAAGACTGGAGAGCAGACTTCTGACCACAAGAGTGAGGACAGATGACACCAAGCTGAGTGGTGACTGTAGGACTGTTGATAAGACTGAAGGGCAGGATGGAACCACCCAGAGGGACCAGGACAGGCTGCAGATCCTCCTGAGGTTCAGCAAGGCCAAGTGCAAGGTCCTGCACCTAGGCTGGGGCAATCCTAGGTATAAATACAGTTTGGAGGATGATGAGATTGAGAGCAGCCCTGCAGAGAAGGACTTGGGGGTGCTGAGGGGGAGAAGCTGGACCTGAGCCATCAATGGGCACTAGCAGCACAGAAGGCCAAGGGCAGCCGGGGCTGCATCCAGAGCAGTGTGGCCAGAAAGGGAGAGAGAGGATCCTGCCCCCCTGCTCTGCTCTGGGGAGACCTCACCTGCAGGGCTGGGTCCATATATGGAGCCCCCAACACAGGAAGGACCTGGAGCTGATGGAGAGGGTCCAGAGGAGGCCACAAAGATGATCAGAGGCTGCAGAACCTCTGCTGTGGGGACAAGCTGAGAGTTGGGGCTGTGCAGCCTGGAGAAGAGAAGGCTCCAGGGAGATCTCAGAGCAGCTTCCAGGACCTGAAGGGGCTACAAGAAGGCTGCAGCCTGCAGGGACAATGGTTGGAAATGAGAGTAGAGCAGATTGAGATTGGATGTGAGGAACAAGTTCTGCACCAGGAGGCTGCTGGAACACTGCAACAGGTTGCCTGGGAGGTGGCTGAGTCTCCATCCCTGGAGGTATCCAAGGTGAGGCTGGACAGGGCCCTGGGCAACCTGCTCTAGGGGAGGATGTCCCTGCTGAGGGCAGGGGTTTGGATTGGATGAGCTTGAGAGGTCCCTCCCAACCCAGAGCCTTCTGTGCTTCTATGACTCCAGGCCCACCAGCACCTCTCCTGCTGACAGCCCCTTCCCATTTCTGGGGCCTGGGTGCCAGCAGCCTCTGCCCTCTCCCCATTGGTCCTGCAGGAGGACTCCAGGCTGTCACCAGCTGCTGGGATGCAGCCTGGAGCACGTCCTGCATGCTGGGCATTGCTCTTGAAGACACTGCAGGCATTCCCCTGTCTCCTCCAAGCACCATTTCCCATCACATTCTGATTTCACTCCAGCTCCCCTTGGCTCACAGCACCACGCCAGCCCTGACGTGCTCACTGCCTGCACACGGCTCAGTTTTCCCTCGGGCTTCCTGCAGCCCCTGCCCTGATGCCTTTAGCAGGAACCTTTGGGAGTCTCTGGAGGTGCAAACAAAGACCACTCCATGCCCTGGCCCTCAAGGCAGCTCATCATTTTTCCACATATGGCCAGAGACTGCAGTGCAAAGGATGACTCCCAGCCATGTGGGACACGTGGGCTTTGATGTAGGCCGGGAAGGGAAGCTCTGCCCCCCCGATCCCATCCTCACAGGCACATCAATTCTTTCTGACAGAAGGAAGAAAAGAAAGGACTTGGGGATCAGCATGGCCTGAAGAGCTCAGTCAGTTCATTCCTCTTTTCACTTCTTTGATCTGCTGGAGGTTTTGGTGTCTGCTGTTAGCAGCAATATTGTCCTCTATAAATCACCTGTGGGGCAGGGAGCTTGGAGCAGGCTGCTGCTGCTGGCTGCCCAGAGGGGAAAAGCTAAGGGAGATCAGAGCTCTGTCAGTAACACCATGGGGCAGCGAGCTACCCTCTGCTGCCACAGCAGCTCCCTGCTGGCAAGACCACCTCAGCCCTGGGAGGAGGTGTGCTGGCTGCAGGGGATTTCTGGGGCTCAGTGGGAGAGAGGCCAGGGCAGGGCTCTGGGCTGGCTGCCGGTGGCAAATCTGACGACAGATGGGAGCAGGGAATGCCCAAAGTCTCTGCACGGTCCTGCCCTGGCCCTGTGTGCAGTTTCTCTCCAGTCTGGGGGAGAGTCCCAGGCAGAGGAAGTTCCATGAGAACATGAGGAAGAATTTTGTCCCTGTGAGGGTGGCAGAGCCTGGAGCAGGCTGCCCAGGGGGGTTGTGGAGTCTCCAACCCCACCTGGACGTGTTCTGTGTGCCCTGCCCTGGTGACCCTGCTCTGGCAGGGGTTGGACTGGATGGGCTCCAGAGGTCCCTTCCAGCCCCTGGCACTATGTGACTCTGTGAATTGCAGAGCTCTGGGACTGCTGGCCCTGGGCTAGCACCAGCTCCCCATGCTGACAGCCGGCACAGGCTGGTGCTGTGCCCCTGAGCTGTGCTGGCACCTCTGGGACAGCTGCCCACTCAGGTTTCTCCTGCTGGAGCCTCAGAGCCAGGTGAGGGAAGCTGTGCTGACTCTCCAGGGGGCACCACACAGCCACCCATGCTGCAGAGGCTTTGCCACTCTGCTGGCTGGCACTGATCCTCCTTAAGGCCCCCTCCTACGTGCTGCAGGCAGCACCCTGCCAGGAGAGCCGGGCACACGCTCAGCACCTGCCCAGAGCGCTGATCCGCAGGAGTCCGCAGCCGGGGCCCAGCCGTCCTCAGCCATCCCACCAGGGTTTGTAAAAGCAAAGTGGAGTCAGTCTTGATCTCCTAATCCATCAGGTTTCTGTTCTCTGTGCTCTCTCCCCTGCCAGCCTGGCAGTTACAGCTCACAGCACCTGCTCGCCTTGAGAGCCCGGGACTGCTGCTGCCTGGCACAGGAACAGACACGGTGCCCATCTGCTCTGGTAAGTGCTCCCAAACCACAGGGCTGTTAATGAGGCTGCCACACGACTCTGCCAGCACTCACAGCCTGTGCTCTTCCTGCACCTCTAAACCACCAGCAGCCGGGTCCTGTGCCAGGGGATCACAACTGGAGCGGAGCATTATGCAAGGCCTGGCGGCCCTGGCAGGGCTCAGAGCTTCCATTACCCTCCTGTTCTCCCTAATCCTCCCCACTGGGCTTCCCAACATGCTTCCCAGACAAAGCAGGCCTGCTGGGAAGCAACTCCCTCACACTTGGTAGGAGGCTCAGTCTCCAGAGCCTTGTATTCTCTTCTTCTGAGCTCCAAATTCCTTTGGCATTCATCTGCTGCTCCCTGCCAAGCTCCTCACTGACGGCTCGGGCTCGGGGCGCTGATGCCTCCACATCCTGGAGCTGACAGGGAGCAGGCCAGCTCTGATTCTGGCCCCACAGGCATGGCTCCAGCTGCAGGGGGCTGTGCTGAGGGCTGTTTGCAAGGACAGGAGTGGATGGAGGCCTTTGGGTGGACTTGACACTTGCCTGCCCAGATTGGCTGCCAGCTACGGGGCAGAGCGAGGCAGGAACAGCTCTGCTGGGGAGGTGCTGAGCCCCTGCACTGGATGCCTCCCTCTGCAGAGAGGTTGCCCAGACCACAGCAGGCCCCTGGTGAGTGACATGCAGCAAGCCAGCAGGAAGCAGCCAGGCTCTGGGTCAGCACAAGTGAAGGGGAAGGGCTGTCCTGGGAAGGGCTGTCCTGGGAAGGGCTGTGCCAGATCTTGGCACAGAATCATGCTGGGTGACTGGAGGCCTCCATGTGCTTTGCCAGTCTTTCCAGAACCTGGGCAGGGTGTGCAGGAGGAGGCCCTGGCACTGTCTCTGATCTATGATTCACCAAAATTCACCCAGAACCACAGAATGTGAGGAGCTGGAAGGGACCTTGAAGGATCATCCAGTCCAGCCCCCTGCCAGAACTACATCTTCCTTGGTTAGAGGATGTGAGGGGCATCACTAAGGACATCCTCTTGGAGACTCCACAGAGGAAGATCCTGACCCTCCCAGCTTGCCTGAGTCTGAAGTCAATGTCCTGGCTGTGGAGGACTTCGGTCACTGAGGTTTGCTGGGGGCCAGCAAGCCTGCTCTGGGTGGGTTAAGATGAGCACCCTCCTTTGCTCTGGGTGATGCCACAGCTGCCATGGAAAATCCTGGACATGAGGCCCATGAATGGCAGCTGTGAGAAGGATCCTTGTCTGCAGACAAATCCTTGTCTTAAGCAGTTCCAAAGGGAGGAGCAGGAGGAGCCCCACAGGAGAACAGTGTGGGCATGGCCCCTGGCACACCCAGCAGCGCTTCTCCTTCCTCACTGCTGGTTTCCTACAGACAGATGTGTGAGCAAGGCCCAGGCCATGGTAACCAAGAGCTGCTGCTGCCTCTCTCTGGAAGCCTTTGTTCAGGCTGCCACAAAGCAAAGCTGCATGGGAAGGAGTGAGTGGTGCATGTGCAATGCAAGAGGGCTGCAGGGTGGCACAGGCTGCTCTGCGGAGCAGAGCTCATGCCCAGACTGTGCCATGCACTCTGATCATGCTGGGCAGGAGACTCCTGCTTCCCTGTGCATCATCCCCTGCAGAGGAAGAGTAACTCTGCTGCTGCTCTCTCAGTGACAATGTTTATTGGAGGTCCTTTCTGCCTGGGCTTTCCTCACCTGCAGCATACCCTTGAGTTGATCTCCTGCTGACAGAGACTCTCAGACTTACTGCAGGCATCCCAGCTGGTGCCATGACCCTCAGGAGTGTCTGGCACCCTCAGCCAGCAAAGGACCAACAGTGCTACCAAGGCTTGGGTGGATGTGCCCCAGCCCAGGGAGCATCCTCTCAGTGCTCACAAGGCAGCACAGCTGCCACCTCTGGAGACAGCTCCAGCTCAGTCATCATTTCTGTTTGCTTTCCTGCCTTGGAGACTGCACTGGCAAGGGAAGGGTTTGCTGCATTTCAGCTCTGGCTGGGTGCTGTGCAGGCAGCAGGCACAAACCTCTGTCTTACAGTGGCTCTATAGAAGCATCCCTGTGGAAAAGGACTTAGGGTGCTGGGGGGAGAAGCTGGACAGGACCCAGCAATGGGCACTGGCTGCCAGTGTCCACTGCCAGAGCTGGAGAGAGAGGATCCTGCCCCTCTGCTCTGGGGAGACCTCACCTACAGGGCTGTGTCCAGCTCAGGAAGGACCTGGAGCTGATGGAGAGGATCCAGAGGAGGCCATGAAGATGACCAGAGGGCTGGAAAACCTCTGCTATGGGGACAGGCTGGGAGAGCTGGGGCTGTTCAGCCTGGAGAAGAGAAGGCTCCAGGGAGACCACAGAGCTGCATTTCAGTGCCTGAAGAGAGCTGCCAGCTTGGCAGGGACTGCTCAGAAGGGCTGTGGGGATAGGCCAAGGGGCAAGGGTTTGCACCTGGAGCAGGGCAGAGTTAGGTTGGACATCAGGAGGAAGTTCTGCACAGTGAGGGTGGGGAGACACTGAGGCTGCTCAGGGATGTGGCTGTTGCCCCATCCCGGGAGGTATTCAAGCTGAGGCTCTGCAGGGCTCTGAGCAGTGGAGGATGTCCCTGCTGACTGCAGGGGGTGGACTGGATGACCTTTGGAGGTCCCTTCCAACCCAAACCATTCTGTGTTTGCCTGATCCCTTTTATCCCTCTTGTTTAGCCACCTCAGCCCTTCCTTGCCAGGTAGAAGCTGTGCTCAAAGCAATCATTCCCAGCTCACACCTAGCCTGGCTGCTTCTGCTGTGAGCCTGAGACCTGAGTACTGACAGCTCTGGTTTTCCTCCCAGCTTGCCCAGCACTGACACTTTCCCTTTAAAAGCTGCCTGAAGCCCAGGGTGAGGAAGGTGGACATCAAAGGCAAACATCTGAAAGAGCAAGAAAATAAGCAGCAGACAATCCCCCTCTGATCCACCCCACTCCTCCTGGCTCCCATCTTCACCCCTGTTTTCAGCTCCCCTGCCTGCTCAGGCTGTGCTGTCTGCTTCAAGGCAGGTGGTTGATGTTCCCCCAGTGCCACAGCAGCCTGGTAACTCATGAGCTGTCAGGATGTGCCACAGAGCCACTTCCCCTTCTGAATGGAAAATGGCAACCCCTGGGCACCAGGAGCACACTGGGGCTCAGAGAGCCTGGCCAGTGCTGCTTGGAAACCCTGCTGTGGGTGCCCCCTGGGTGTTCCAGGCTGGAGAAGTCTTTGGCAACAAATACAGAAGAGTCTCATAAACTTGTGGAAAATTACTCAGAGGGGGGAGAAAGCTCTCAAACACAGGTCTGGCCTGGAGGCTCTGGGCCTGAGGTTAGTAACTGCATTAGGAGAAGCCATGGCAGCAGCAGTGAAAGCTAAGCAGAGCATCCCAGCTCTTTATCTGCCTCAGAATGACTGTCCATGGACACACTGTGCCACTCCTGCTTGCCACAGCAGGCCTCAGTTATCTTTGTGGCACATTTCCCTCTTTGAAGGAGAAGGTGACTCTGCCTGGAATATTGTGTTCAGCTCTGGGCCCCTCAAGTCAAGAAGGACCTCAGGGAAATGCTTGAGAGAGTCCAGCACAGAGCTGCTGCAGGCAGTGGAGCATCTCCTGTGAGCACAGCTGAGGCAGCTGGGGCTTGGAGCAGAGCAGCCTGAGGGCTGCCCTCAGTGCTGGGGCTAAAGCTGTGCAGGGCTGGAGCCAGGCTCTGCTCAGGGGTGGCCAAGCACAGCACAAGGGGCACTGGGGGCAAGCTGGAGCAGAGCAGCTGCCAGGGGAACAGGAGGGAAAACTTTGTCCCTGGGAGGCTGCTGGAGCCTGGAGCAGGCTGCCCAGAGAGGTTGTGGAGTCTCCTCTGGAGCCTTTCCAGCCCCAGCTGGATGTGTTCTGGGTGCCCTGCCCTGGCTGCCCTGCCCTGGCAGAGGCTTGGGCAGCAATGTGCCCCACAGCTTGCTGTGACCACCACTTCACACCAAGCTGCTGCCTGTGGCTGAGCTCTTTCCAGTCCCTCTGACCAGGAGAGATGTGATGAAGCAGCACAGAGTGGTAGGGGCTGGAAGGCACCTCCAGAGATCATCAAATCCAATCCCCTTACCAGAGCAGGGTCACCCAGGGCAGGGCACACAGGAACACATCCAGAGGGATTTTGATCCAGAGGAGGCTCCACAACCTCTCTGGGCCTGGAGACTAAATCTTGTGAGGAGCAACTGAAGGAGCTGGGGATGGTTAGTGGGAGGAAGAGGAGGCTGAGGGGAGACCTCACTGCTCTCTGCAGCTCCCTGAAAGGAGGTTGTGGAGAGGTTGGTGCTGGTCTCTTCTCACAGGTCATCAGTGACAGAACAAGAGGCAATGGCCTCAAGCTGCAGCAGGGCAGGGTTAGAATGGGCATCAGGAACCATTTTTCCCACCAAGAGTGGTCAGCCACTGGCACAGGCTGCCCAGGGAGGTGGAGTCCCCAACCCTGGAGGTGTTTGAGGGCCATTTGGATGTGGTGCTTGGGGATATGGGTCAGGGGTGTACTCTGCAGAGCAGGGCCACTGGTTGGACCTGGTGATCCCAGGAGTCCTTTCCAATCTGAAGGACTCTGTGATTCTGTGAACCCAAGCTTCAGAAACAGAGGCTGGGTCTGTCCAGGCATGGCTCTGGTTGCCACACCCTGGGCACAGGACAGGCTGAGGCAGTGGTCCTGGGGCAGCCTCGTCACAGCCACCCTCCCTGTCACACTGCCCAAGGGAAGTCCCTTGGGAAGCACTCTCCAGATCTCTGGAGTGAGAGCTCTTGGCTCTGGCACTGGTGCTGGTCTCAGCACACTTCAGCAACAGCCACAACCCTGTGCCCAGGATGCTTCTCCTAGAAAAGCTTCAGATCTGTGCTGGAAGGTTCACAGCCTGCAAAGCCAACCCCCTGCTGGGAATTAATTAATAATGAAAGGAATGATTGAATGAATACCTGCAGACCCTCTGCTTGGTGCTGGCAGGGGCACAGGTGGAGAGCTGTGCCCAGTGCAAGAGGGATGAAGAGGAACCAGACAGGGCCAGTGCAGGCCTGGCAGCGCAGTCAGGGCTGCAGAGCACCTCCCTGTGAGCAGAGGAGGAAGGAGCTGGGTTGGTTTCACCTCTCAGAGAGGAGGCTAAGAGAAGATCTGCTGAAGACCCACAGCTGGAGATGATGGCAGCAGCCAGCAATGGGCACTGGCAGCCCAGAAGGCCAAGGGCAGCCTGGGTTGCATCCACAGCAGCTTGCTCAGGGATGGAGAGAAGGATCCTGCCCCCTGCTCTGCTCTGGGGAGACCTCACCTGCAGGTGTCCAGCTCTGGAGCCCTCAACAGAGGAAGGACCTGGAGCTGATGGAGAGGGTCCAGAGGAGGCCATGAAGATAATCAGAGAGTTGGAGCAGCTCTGCTGTGGGGACAGGCTGAGTTGAGGCTGTTCAGCCTGGAGAAGAGAAGGCTCCAGGGATACCTTAGAGCAAACTTCCAGTACCTGAAGGGGCTACAAGAAGGCTGCAGAGAGACTGTTCCCAAAGGCCTGCAGGGACAGGATGAGAGGCAGTGGTTTGAAATGAGAGCAGAGCAGATTGAGATTGGATGTGAGGAACAAGTTCTGCACCAGGAGGCTGCTGGAACACTGCAACAGGCTGCACAGGGAGGTGGTTGGAGCCCATCTCAGGACATATTCCAGGTGAGGCTGGACAGGGCTCTGGGCAGCCTGCTCTAGTGGAGGATGTCCCTGCTGAGTGCAGGGGCTTGGACTGGATGAGCTCTGGGGGTCCCTTCCAACCCAGACATTCAGTGGTTCTGTGGTGGAGCCAAGCTCTTCTGGGTGGTTCTAAGTGATCAAACAAAGAGCAGTGACCACAAACTGTGCTCTAGGAGCTTTAGGTTGGGCTTGAGGAAAAGCTGCTCTTCCAGGAAGAACAACCCCAGGCCTGGCCAACATCTAGAGAGGAACTGCTGCCCTTGGAGGGTTTCAAGGTTTGGGTAGGCAAAACCGCAGCTGTCTCACCTGGTACTGGTGATTGGATTGCTCCAAGCAGGAGACTGTCCTGGGGGCACCCTGACAGCCCTGCCAGTAAACACTGTGGTAGACAGCCACAGGCACCCCAGGGCTGAGCTCAGCTCAGTTTTGCAGTGATTCAGCCCAATTCCACGTGCTCCTGCTGCTGCTGAGCTGTTCCCAAGCAGCCCTTCCCAGGTGGCAGTACCAGGAGCTGTGTTCCTCCTCAGGAGAGCTGGGACTGGAGGGAGTCCAGCAGCATCAACCTGCTGCAGAGATCCTTCCTTTGAAGGGACAGCACTGCCACAGCCTCAGCTTCCTCTCAGGGATGAGTCACTGCGAGGGTTTTACAGCATCTCTGCCCTGCCACGGCCACCTTCTGTGTGGGCAAAGCAGCCCCGAGTGGGCTCTGTGCTCCCTGGCGGGTCCCTGCCCCGCAGCGGTGCACAGCAGAGAGCACAGCAGAGGGCACAGAGTCCCTCCGGGCTGGCTCTTTACCAGCACCCCTTGAAGGTGCTGCTGCCGCTGCCGCTGGTGCCGGTGCCGGTGGCCTTTCCACCAGAGGCACACGCGGGGAGCTAAGATTTCAACATCCCTCACCCAGCCAGTGCTGCTGCCCCCACACTGCCCTCCCTCCCCGCCCTGCCGAGCGACAGCAATTCTTGCTTTAACTGGAGAAGAAAAGGAAGCAGGGACGGAACATCCCTGACAAAGGAGCTAACGACTCAACGCTGGCAAGCCCGGGCCCCCCGCGGCACTCCGCAGCCCCCAGCTCCCACTCCTAATGACTTACAGAGACTGGAGGTTGGGAAGATCTCTCAGAGCCTCCGCGGGGATGCGGCTGAGCTGATTGTTCTGCAGCATCCTACAATTAGAAAGAAGAAAACCTCCTTAAGAAAGGAAAAACCAGAGAGAGAACGGAGCTGCTGCTGCTGAACCTGTCCTGGACTCTAGCTGGAGAGCTGGGAGGGTTGGAAAGCATCATGAGGGGCACCCAGGAGCACCATGAGGGTCACAGTGAGGGGCACCCAGGAGCACCATGAGGGTCACCGTGAGGGGCACCCAGGGACCTTAATCAAGCTTGAGGCTGTGGCAGGTGAGCTGCAGCCCAGGCTGGCTCAGTGTCCTGCAGCAGAGGGTGCCAGGGGTGAGCTTGGTGTGCCAGTGAGGGACCCAGCAGGGTGATGGGAGCTGCAGAGGCCACTCCACTGCACATCTGTGAGCAAAAGCAGAGCCTGCAGCTGGGCTGTCCGTGGTTGTGCTGGGTAAGATGTCCTGCCAGGGCCTGGCCCTGGTGGTCACCTCTGCAGGGGCTGTGGAGAGCAGCCTGAGGGCTGTGGGACAGCTGCAAAGGCAGTGGCTGGGGAGGCACTCCCGAGCTACTTGCGGAGGGACACAAGCTGCACCAGCAGCTGCCGTGGGAAGAACCCAGACTGGCCCAGGGGGACTGGAGCTGTTGGGCTGAACGTGCAGGACCCAGGAGGAATGGAAGTGAGGGCCCCAGGGCACTGAGGTGACTGCACAAGTGGCTGGAGAGGGAGACACTGGGTGGCAGGGGACAGTGTCTGAGTGGCTCTGATGATTCCAGACCCCAGAGGTGTTTCTGACCTAGTCAGCTGCTGTCACAGAATCACAGAAGGTTAGGGGTTGGAAGGGACCTCTGGAGCTCACCCAGTCCAAGGCCCTGCCAGAGCAGGGTCACCCAGGGCAGGGCACACAGGATTGCATCCAGGTGGGGTTTGAAGGCCTCCAGAGAAGGAGACTCCACAGCCTCTGGGCAGCCTGCTCCAGGCCTCCATCAGCCTCAAACCAAAGAAGCTTCTCCTCCTGTTGAGGTGGAACCCCCTGGGCTCCAGCTTGTACCTGCTGCTCCTTGTCCTATTGCTGGGCACCACCACAAGGAGCCTGGCACCTCCATCCTGACCCCCACCCCTCAGGTATTTATAGCCATTGATCAGATCCCTCTCAGCCTTCTCTTCTCCAGACTCAACAGCCCCAGGGCTCTCAGCCTCTCTTCATGGCAGTTCAAGTCCTCTCTCACTGAGCTCCTGGAGCAGCAGGCATGTGAGCTGGCAGGATTGATCACCTCTGCAGCTCTGGAAAGGCTGAGTGGCTCTCAGTGGCTCTCTGGGATCTGAGCTCAGTGTTCAGAGCTGATCAGTGGAAGTATCTGGAGCCAGCAGTGAAGGAAAATCCATTGGGAATGTCCTGCTGGCTCCTGCTGCCTCCCAGTCCCTTCCCCAACCACTGACTCCTTCTGTCAGAGTTTGCAGCCCACCAGCAGCAAAGGCTGGATCCAAAGTGAGGCTGTTCTGGTGCAGACAAATGGTCCTGAAGGAAGGTGCTTTGGAGGCCTCTGCAAGCTGTGGAGTGCTGGACACTGCTGTTTGTCACAGCAGGGCAGCCAGAGCAGGGTTTGGGTGCTGGCACAGGGAGCAGAGCAATGCTTCCTGCCTTGGCACCTCCTTACTGCAGCAATTCATCACCAGGGCATGGCAGGGAGTCTAGCATGGAGCTCCAGACAGGGTTAGATCACTTTCTGGGGACAGTGCCACCCTGCTGTTAAACAAGAGGCTCATTCAGCTGTGAGCTTAGGAAAGCCACAGGTCTGCATGCTGGGAGATCAGGTTGGAGCAGGAAAAAACATGCTGCAGATACCAGTGGGTGGCCTGGGCTGGCTTTTCTTACAGTCTGGGACTGAGGAAAACCCCACCAGGCCCCAGGGATGAAGGAAAACCCCATCAGGCCCCTGGTCACTGCAGTCAGTCCTCACATGCCACCTTAAACCCTTCCACATGCAGCCCTCAGGCAGCTGCGTGCTGGCTGCAGCCAGAGCAGGGTGGGCAGCAGGGCAGCAGAGGGGATTCTGCCTCTGGGCTCTGCTCTGCTCAGACCTCACCTCCAACCCTGCCTCCAGCTCTGCTGTCCCCAGCAGCAGAAGGACACAGAGCTGCTGGAGTGAGGCCAGAGGAGGCCACAGAGATGCTGCCAGGGCTGGAGCAGCTCTGCTGGGAGCACAGGCTGAGGGAGCTGGGGCTGTGCAGCCTGCAGAGGAGAAGGCTCCAGGGGCACCTCAGAGCTGCAGCCAGGACCTGAAGGGATCCTGCAGGGAGCTGCAGAGAGACTTTTGCTGAGGGTGTCTGAGCCAGGCCAAGGGGGAAGGGTTTGGAGCTGAGGCAGAGCAGGGTCAGAGTGGAGCTGAGGAAGAAGTTCTCCAGTGTGAGGCTGGTGAGGCTCTGGCACAGGCTGCCCAGGGAGGCTGTGGCTGCCGCAGCCCTGAGGCTCCAGGTCACACTGGCCTCAGGTTTCATTCTCTGCCTTTGTTCCTTCCTCTCCCTCAGCTCCTGGCTTCATTCCAGACAAAATTCCTGGATTTTATTAGCTTGCTACTGCAACCTGCTGCTTCACAGCAGCCTGGGGACAGCCTTCATCAAAGCCTGACTTCTTGTCAGCAACCTCCCCCCAGCCAGCCTCTGGTGCTGCAGTTCCTCAGTTCCCAGGCACAGTTTGCTGTCTTCAAGCAGCTGCATCAATGAGAAAAGAGCTCTGGAACTGCAGAGCCAAATGCAGGCCCCTGGGCAAGCTGAGGATGCTGATGAGCACAAGCAAAGATCATTGAGGCCAGCAAGTGCTCAGGAGCAGCTGTGGGCAGAGCACTGCCGCCTCGGGCTGGCACTGCTCAGCTGAGCAGACCCTGGCAGGCATGGGCACACAACCTGCTGCCCACAGCAGCCTGAGTGGAAGCAGCAGGAGCCACAGCCCTGCAGAGGTCTTGCTGCCTGTTCAGCTGATGTTTGTTGGCAGAGACCACGCCTGAAGGACCAGAAGAATGCTGGGATCAGGTCCCATCACACCAGGAGCCTTGCACAAGACAAACTTCCAGCCTCAGAGGTGCAGGCCTGTGCATGATCAGATGTCCCCATCCTGGGAGGCTGAAGTGACTCAGCCAGCACACTCAAAGGGCTGTTGTTGCTGCAGGCAACTGTGCCTGGAGCCTGAGCATGGGGATTAAAGACATTCCAACCTCCAACGTTCCTCCTTCCTCCCCATGGGAGCGCCTCTTGGATGTGCCACACCATTCCCTTTGTCTCAGAGACATTGCTCTCTGCACAGGCTCGGGGCTGGCAGAGCCAGGGGCTGCCTGGGGATCCCTGCAGCACCCCAAGCTGCCTGCAATGCCCTGGTCTGGGTCATTGCTTGGACTTGGTGACCTTGGAGGTCTCTGCCATCCCGGTTGATTCTGTGATTCTGTGTGCACAAGCCAGGCCAGACAGCACCCCTGAGAGACAGGGAGCTGCTGAGGAGGGTCCAGGGGAGGCTGTGAAGCTGCTGAGGGGCCTGGAGCAACTCTGTGAGAGCCCTGGGGTGGAGAGCCTGGAGGAGAGCAGCCCCAGAGGGGATCTGAGCAATGCTCAGCAAGGGCTAAAGGCTGGGGGCAGACTCTTGTCAGTGGTGCCCAGGGACAGGACAAGGGACAAGGGGCTCAAAGCAGAACCCAGGAGGTTCCACCTGAACAGGAGGAGAAGCTTTGGGGTGAGGCTGCTGGAGGCCTGGAGCAGGCTGCCCAGAGAGGTTGTGGAGTCTCCTATGTGGGGACTTTCAAAACCCACCTGGATGTGTTCTGTGTGCCCTGCCCTGGGTGACCCTGCTCTGGCAGGGACTGGATGAGCTCCAGAGGTCCCTCCAGCCCCTACCATGCCGGGATTCTGTGCCCTGGACCACACGAGGTGCTGAGAGTGCAGCTCAGGGAGCTGGAGAGGAGGAGGCATCAGTAGGGGATGGCCACTGGGTAGGGTCCAGCCCAGCCAGGGGATGTGGCATGTGCAGAGCAAGGCCACTCCTGTCCAGCCCAGCCTGTGCTGATGGCCACCAGCCCTGGGCAGCAGCAGGGCAGCCTGTGGGTGGGAACAGCTGCAGGCAGCACTGGGACACTGTGCCTGGGTGGCAGCCTGTGGGCAGCACATGCCAGGGACTGGGCAGGCTGTGGGCAGGGATGTGCAGGCTGTGGGCAGCACATGCCAGGGACTGTGCAGGCAGTGGGCAGCACAGGGGCCATGCAGGCAGGCTGTGGGCAGCACATGCCAGGGACTGGGCAGGCTGTGGGCAGGGATCTGCAGGCTGTGGGCAGCGCATGCCAGGGACTGGGCAGGCTGTGGGCAGCACAGGGGCCGTGCAGGCAGGCTGTGGGCAGCACATGCCAGGGACTGTGCAGGCTGTGGGCAGCACAGGGGCTGTGCAGGCAGGCTGTGGGCAGCACATGCCAGAGACTGGGCAGGCTGTGGGCAGCACAGGGGCCATGCAGGCAGGCTGTGGGCAGCACATGCCAGGGACTGTGCAGGCTGTGGGCAGCACAGGGGCTGTGCAGGCAGGCTGTGGGCAGCACATGCCAGGGACTGGGCAGGCTGTGGGCAGGGATCTGCAGGCTGTGGGCAGCACATGCCAGGGACTGGGCAGGCTGTGGGCAGGGATCTGCAGGCTGTGGGCAGCACATGCCAGGGACTGGGCAGGCTGTGGGCAGCACATGCCAGGGACTGTGCAGGCTGTGGGCAGCACAGGGGGACTGGGCAGGCAGGCTGGGGCAGCACATGCCAGGGACTGTGCAGGCTGTGGGCAGCACAGGGGCCGTGCAGGCAGGCTGTGGGCAGCACAGGGTCTGCAGGCTGGTTGAGGCTTGCTGAGGTACAGAGCAGAGGGGGGGGCTGCCCCAGCTGGCTGCTGCAGGTGCAGGGGCTGCTGCCAAGAGGATGCAGGGAGGCATTTTGCCCTTCACATTCCGGGGTGAGGCAGCTCAGGCTGCGGTTGGTGTAGAGGTTGCTGTGGGCTCCCTTCTGGGCCAGCGGGCGCTGCTGCGGGGCGTTCAGCCAGGGCAGCGGGAGGCCTGGCAGCGCAGCAGAGCATCTGCTGAGGGACGCGGGAGCCAGGGTGCGATGTGGTGTGGAGCCTTGGCAGCGGCAGCTCAGCCACGGGCCAGCTGGGCTGATGCTTCCCTGCTGGTGGAGCTCCAGACAGAGCACCCAGAGCTGAGGAGCATCCAGGCAGCTCACAGGGAAGTCTGGAAGGACAGGGAAGCTTCCAGTGCCCCAGAGACTGACGAAGCAGCAGGTTTTGCCACACTGGGAAGCACCAAGGCTGGGAGAGCACGGGCTGGGGAGTTAGTTCTGCAAGGCAAGGATCTGGGCACGGAGCAAGCCTTGGGGCTGGTCTCTGACGACCCTGGCACCGAAGCACGGATTCAGCAGCAGCTGCCTCCATGGGGTGCTGAGGGCTGGGCAAGCTGCAGAGCAGAGCCCCCAGGAGAGGTGCACTTGCAAAGTCTCTTTGCAAAGGGCTGAATCCATCAGTCCTGAAGGCCTCAGAGCTGCTGCTGCTGAGGGGACCTGGGCAGGGCTGATCCCTCCTGGCCTTTGGCTGAGGGCTGGACGCAGGCCTGGGGCATGAAGCTCTCGGCACCCTCCCGTGCTGTGATGCTTTGCTGCTGGTGGGGCAGCCCAGCTCCCCACTTGCTCTGCTGCCAGGCTGCACACACCTGCTCCCCAGCTGCAGCCCTGCATGCCTCCTGCACAGCCCTCCTGGCTGCTCTCCAGGTGGTTTTTGTGCACCGGAGCAGCCAAGAATCTGCTCCTGCTCCCAGCGGCTCTGGGATGCACTCTGAGGGCAGGGAGAGGACCATCTGCACAGGCAGGTTTGTGGAGGAATTCCCAGGGTGTTTCCCATCCTCTCTTAAACATAAATTAATTCTCTGGAGGGACTGGGCAGGCACCAGGCCCCCTGACAAGCCCAGATGCAAGCAGGAGTTTCCTTGTGGACAGGCACCTGAGCACAGGCAGCTGCAGGGCCCCAGCACAGTCACATCAAACTGGGGATGCAGTTACCCTCCCCAGCTGCCAGCCTGTCTCCGGGGGGGACACAGCCCTGACACCAGAGGGAAGATCTCTGATGCTGCTGGGAGTCAGGTTTCAGCTGCTGAGGCCTGGGGCAGCCGTTCCCAGCCCCAGCCAAGCCTCTCACCTGCCGGACCTCAGCCAGCCTGTGGCAGGACGTCCACAGCTCCTTGTGCAACCTGCCTGAACATCCTGGTGCCAGCTGCTCCAAAGCCTCCTAGTCCTGTCTGCAGGTCTGTGCATTCCCTTCCTTACTGCATCTGCCTCTCTTAAAGCTTGCTGTCCGCTTTCCTTCAACTCACTTCCACCTTAAGTAGCCTCAGCTGACTGAGTCTCTGTTTGATTCCCTGTTTGGCTCCAGATACTTCCACTGATCAGCTCTGAACACTGAGCTCAGATGCCAGAGAGCCACTGAGACCCCTTATAGACACTTCCTTGGTGCCACTCCAGAGCCCTTGGTGCTCAGCTGTGCATCTGCTGGAGCTGCAGCAGCCTGGCTGGTTGTGCTTCTGCCCTGCTGCAGCAGCCAGGCTCTGATCTGCCCAGCACAGCACAGCACACAAACGCAGCCACAGCAGGACCAGCACCCCCACGGCTGCCTTTGGCCTCTGTCCTCCTTGGGCCTTCCCCAGAAGTGCTGCTGGTTGCTGTGTGGCAGCTGAGCCCCTGGATGAGCTTCCCCACCCCGGAGGGCTGCAGAGAGCACTCAGCAGGTGAGTCCCTGGGGCTCACATTGCACCTCCACAGGCATGGATGGAGGCCATGGATGTGCCAGGACACAGCTCCAGCAGCCCCGTGGTCCTTGCTGGGGGAGGGCTCTCAGGGGGTCCCAGCAGCCTTGCAGCAGTACCCTGTAGGAAGGGGCTGTGGCTGCATCTGCCAGGAAGCTGCTGGTGCTCTGTGGGCCCTGGACCTGGCCTGTGCCCATGCAGAGCAGGCAGAGGATCTGACCTGCACAGAGAGCATTGTGTGGAGCAGCTCCTGAGGTGCTCTGCAGTGTGGCTTCCCACAGTCCCATAGGGCACAGGTGGGACTGGGGTCAAATGTGTCCTGCCTGCCCCTGTGGGTGCCACCTTGCACTCACACTGCTGCTCTGAGGAGGTGAGGGCAGCCCAAGGCCCTCCAGCTAGCTAGAGGCAGGCAGGACATTTGCCCCCAGTCCCTGGGGAGGTGAAGCAGATCCTGCTGAGGTGCTGCAGTCACCAGCCCCAACCAGGTCACTGCTGCAGTCACCTCAAGGACCTGAATCACAACATATGGAGGCCTTCACCTGCCTCCCAAAGCACCTTGTGCTTTTGGAATGGAATGGAATGGAATGGAATGGAATGGAATGGAATGGAATGAATAGAATAGAATAGAATAGAATAGAATAGAATAGAATAGAATAGAATAGAATAGAATAGAATAGAATAGAATAGAATAGAATAGAATAGAAGTTAACCAGGTTGGAAAAGACCTTGGAGGTCATCCAGTCCAACTTCTCACCCAGCACCATCTGATCAACTCAGCCCTGGCTCCAGTGCTCTTCCTAAACACTTCCTCAGTCTTTTCTCAGCTGACTATCTGCTCAGCAGGTTTGCTGAAGATTCCAAACTGGGAGGCTTGGCTGAGACCCCTGGAGGCTGTGAGACCATTCAGAGCCTGCACAGACTGAGAGCTGGGCAGAGAGGAACCTGCTGAGGCTCAGCAAGGATGAGAGCAGAGTCCTGCAGCTGGGAGGGAAGAATCAGCTGCAGCAGGACAGGCTGGGAGGGGATCTGCTGGAGAGCAGCCCCAAGGAGAGGGACCTGGCAGTGCTGCTGGGCAGCAAGTTCTGCATGGGGCAGCAATGTGCCCTGGGGGCAAGAGGCCAATGGGCTCCTGGGCTGCACTCAGCAGAGTGTGGCCAGCAGGGCCAGGGAGCTTCTCCTCCCCCTCTGCTCTGCCCTGCTGAGACCTCCCCTGGAACACTGCATCCAGCTCTGGGCTCCCCAGCTCCAGGGGGACAGGGATCTGCTGCAGAGAGGCCAAGGGAGGCTCCAAGGATGCTGAAGGGACCTGGAGCACTGCCTGGGGAGGAGAGGCTGAGAGCCCTGGGGGTGTTGAGTCTGGAGAGGAGAAGGCTGAGAGGGATCTGATCAATGGCTATCAATAGCTGAGGGCTGGGGGTCAGGAAGGGAGGGACAGGGACAGGCTCTGCTCACTGTGCCCTGGGACAGGACAAGAGGCAATGGATGGAATGTGCAGCACAGGAGGTTCCAGCTCAGCATGAGGAGGAACTTCTTGAGTGTGAGGGTCCCAGAGGCCTGGAGCAGGCTGCCCAGAGAGGTTGTGGAGTCTCCTTCTCTGGAGACTCTCGAAGCCAGCCTGGGTGGGTTCTGTGTGCCCTGCCCTGGGTGACTGCTCTGGCAGGGGCTTGGACTGGAAGATCTCCAGAGGTCCCTTCCAGCCCCTGACACCTATGACCTGTGAGCTGTGATCCAGAGCAAATCAGTGAGATTTGCCTTACACTGTGATCAGGCCTGATGCTCCCAAGCTCTCTCCTGGCAGGATCTGTTCCTTTCCAGCCAATTCCCAGGGACCAACCTCTCTCTTCCATGTCCCTCACTGCTGGCCTCACTCTGCAGCTGCATCTCCTGATGGTCTCATTCTACGGTGCCCACAGCATGGTCACAGAAAGCAATCAGAGCAGCTCCTACAGCAAGGGGAGCTGAGAGCCCAGCACAGCCCTGTGAGGAGCCAGGGAAGCAGCAGCAGCTCTGGAAAGTGAAGAGCTCCCACTGGAATGAGGGCTGGCACTGTCTCTGCTTTTGGGAAGCAGGAACTTTAAGCAAGAGGCCCGTGGCAGGAGCTGGCTGGGCAAGACACTGTGAGCACCAAGCCTGCCTCCCCTGCCCGGGGCTGGGCTGCTCCTCTGCACACTTCCATGGCAAAGGGCAGGGCAGCAGAGCCAGCTGAAGGCAGGGCTGCAGGCAGGGGGGTGGCCTGAGAGCTCAGGTGCCACTCTGTGTCACTGGGCACAGCCTGGCTGGCAGCAAGTCCTGCTCCACAAGGACATCAACTTCAGCTGTGCCAGGGCAGCCTGGTGCAGGATTCTCCCCGCTGGAGATACACTGAGCCCTCAACCTGTCCTGGCTGTGGGGCCACTCCTGAAGGTGCCACAGAATCACAGATTGGGAGGGGCTGGAAGGGACCTCTGGAGACCAACAGGTCCCATGGGTGCAACCCCCTGCCAGAGCAGGAGCACCCAGGGCAGGGCACACAGAACACATCCATGTGGGGCTGGAAAGTCTCCAGAGATGGAGACTCCACAACCTCCCCTGGGCAGCCTGCTCCAGGCTCTGGCACCCTCCTGGTAAAGAGCTTTCCCCTTGTTGCAGACAGAACTTCCTGTGATGCAGATTGTGCCCAGTGCCCTTTGTGCTGTTGCTGGATAGTGCTGGGCAGAGCCTGGCCACATCTCCTTGGGCCCACTGCTTGTGGATCTAAGCACTGAGAAGATCCTCTCCCAGGCTGCTCCAGGCTGAGCAGCTGCAGGTCCCTCAGCCTTCACCACGGGAGAGATGCTCCAGTCCTGCAATCATCTCTGTAGCCCTCCCCAGTAGTTCCTTGTCTCTCTTGAACTGGGGAGCCCAGAACTGGACACAACACTCCAGGTGTAGCTTCACTAGGGCAGGGTAGAGGGGAACCAGAATCTCCCTCGACCTGGATGTGTCCTCCCAGAGCTGCCCCCACGGGTGCCCAGGAGCTGCCTGCAGGGGGTGTGGGGGCAGGGGCAGCTCAGCTCAGGCGGCCTGGCTGCTGTGCTCCGCATCGGCCCTCCCCTGGGCCTGACACCAACAGAGAGCAATCAAAAGCAGCTTGAGCAGGTCCCACATTCCCCTGCAGAAGGTTCCTCTGGTGGAAGCTGGGTGGGAGAGCTGCGGTTTTGCCTCAGTTCCTTTGATTTGTTGCCTAATGCAGGGGATGGATAAATCTCTAAGCCCTGAGATTTAGGGCAGGATTCATACTTCACATCTTCAGAAGACACAGTAAACAGCCCTCTCCTCTCTAATCCTGGGAGCAGGTACAAACCTGCTCCCTCTCTGCTGACTGGACCAGCTACAACAACTTCTGGTTGTGGCTGAGTTCAAAACATCCCTTGGGGATGAAATGTTTATTGCAAGAGATCTTGCAGATGGTTCCTGCAAGGGGCAGGGGACTCCCAGCTCAGCACCCTGCCCAGGCCCTGCAGGACTGTCCCTTGGCTGCAGACAGTGCTGTGACTGTGAGCAGCAGACAGCCTGGCCCCAGCACAGCACCCTGGGGAGGGACCTGCGGGGCACCTTTGCCACCCAGCCCCTCCCCACTGGCAGGGGTGGGTGTCCTGCCCACAGTCACAGGGAAGCCTTCATGTACCAAGACTGGCAGCTCCCAGGCATGGTCTGATGGCTGCAGGGATCCTGGATCCCTGCAGGATCTTGGATCTCCTGCACCGGTAAGGCATCCCCCGAGCCCCGGTGGGCAGACTGCCCTCAAGCTGAGGCCTCACAGTCCAAGGCTCCCAGCCTTGGCAGGGCAAGGTCCCTCCAGAGCCTCGCAGGAGCCTGCAGCACTCTGCAGCGAGGGCAGGCAGGGGAGGCAGCTGAGCTGAGCAGAGCACCTGCTGGGGTGCAGAGGGCTGAACCTTTGTGCTGCTCCAGCTCGGCCCCAAGCCTGCAGCAGAGCAGATGGGGCTCAGCCTGTGCTCCAGACACCACCTCTGGGGCACACCGCAGCTGGGCACTGGGTGAGCTAAAATGTGAACCTCTTCAGGTGCTTCTGTGGCAGACAGCATGGAGGGCCCTGGGGACCTCTATTCTATTCTATTCTATTCTATTCTATTCTATTCTATTCTATTCTATTCTATTCTATTCTATTCTATTCTATTCTATTCCATTCCATTCCATTCCATTCCATTCCATTCCATTCCATTCCATTCCATTCCATTCCATTCCATTCCATTCCATTCCATTCCGCTAGGGCAGAGCTGCAGATGGGGTGGGACACAGAACAGAATCACAGAAACAGAGAGCTGCTGAGATGGGAAGAGGCCTTGGGGATCATCCAGTCCCAGAGCTCACAGCCACTGCTGCTGAGCCACTGCCACCAGCCCCCATCCCTCAGCACCACATCCAGGAGGCTTTTAGACACCTCCGGGGCTGGGGACTCCACCAGCTGCCTGGGCAGCCTGGGCCAGGGCTCCAGAGCCCTTTCTGTTGAGGAATTGTTCCTAATGTCCAACCTGGACCTCCCCTGGCAGCCTCCTCTTGTCCTGGCACTTGTTGCATGTGAGAAGAGACCAACCTGGCTCCAGTCTCCTCTGAGGCAGCTCTAGAGGCTGATGAGGTCTCCCTCTCACCAAGGGGCTCCCCACACACCAAGGAGCACATGAAGCAGCAGGAGGTTAACAGCTGCCACCCCACCACCTCCTGACTGCATGCTGCCCTGGATGGCTGCATCCTGCCCTGGATGGCTGCATGCTGCCCTGGATGGCTGCATCCTGCCCTGGATGGCTGCATCCTGCCCTGGATGGCTGCATCCTGCCCTGGATGGCTGCATGCTGCCCTGGATGGCTGCATCCTGCCCTGGATGGCTGCATCCTGCCCTGGATGGCTGCATCCTGCCCTGGATGGCTGCATCCTGCCCTGAATGGCTGCAACCTGCCCTGGATGGCTGCATCCTGCCCTGGATGGCTGCAACCTGCCCTGGATGGCTGCATCCTGCCCTGGATGGCTGCAACCTGCCCTGGATGGCTGCAACCTGCCCTGGATGGCTGCATCCTGCCCTGGATGGCTGCATCCTGCCCTGGGTGGCTGCAACCTGCCCTGGATGGCTGCATCCTGCCCTGGATGGCTGCAACCTGCCCTGGATGGCTGCATCCTGCTCTGGATGGCTGCATCCTGCCCTGGATGGCTGCAGGGCCTCATGCACTGCCTGTGCCAAGGGGCTGGGGGCCATGGGCAGTGGTGGCTCTGCAGGGGGGCCATGGGCAGTGGTGGCTCTGCAGGGGGCAGTGAGCTACTTACAGAATCTTCAGGCTGTAGAGGCCAGAGAAAGCTTCCCCTGGGATCCTGGAGATCTGGTTTCCAGAGAGGCGTCTGCGGAGGAGAGAAGGGGCAGTGAGGAGTCAGCATTGCTGCAGGGACAGCTCCGTGGCTGCAGGGGCTCAGCCCTTCCTGCATCGTGCCACAGGACCCCGGGGAGGAGGCTGCAGCTCCTGCAGGCTGAGCCATACTTGTGTGCTTGGGCAGCCTTTGTGCCCAAGCTCCTCTCACAGCCTGGGGAGAAGGCAAAGCAGCTAGCAGCTGATTGCTGCTGCCAGACCTGAACCCAGAGTCCTCAGACCCAGTGACAGCTCCTGGCCCTGGTCACTCCTGGGGTACCCACGGGGGACCCCACTCCACAGAAGTGGCAGCACAGGCTTCTGCTGGAGGACACTGCCCAGCCTACAGAGCCTGCTCTGTGCCAGCTGCCTGGCATGAGGGTGGAGCAGGGGCAGAGCTGCTTTCTGCTCCTGCATGGCCTGAGAGGACTACCCTAAATCACAGACCTTTATCTGTCCCTTTGGTCTGCATGTGGACACCTTCACTCTGAGGATTCTCCTTTGTCCTCCTCCACCACAGCCTGATGGCCCTTGGTTTGCTTCCCTCCTCATTCCCAGCCCTGCTCTGCTCTGTGTGGTCCCAGCTGAGGCCCTGCTCAGGACACGTTGGGATCACTTCAACACATGAGACCTTGGTGTCAGTGCTGTGGGGGGAAGGGGCTGGAGGTGGAGGTACCACAGAGGTGCCACAGTAGAATCAGCTCAGGGGACTGTGGTCTACAAAGGCAGTGTAGAAAAGTTCAGTGGCTCTTGGACAAGTTGTGCCTGGAGAAAACTGAGGGAAGGTGAGGATGGGGACAAAGCAGCCTGGGAAGGCTGAGGAAGGAGGAGGAATGTGAAGGAAAACCAAGAGCATCACAAAGGGATGTGGGACCACTGAGGACACCGAGCAGAGAGCAGGGGACAACATCCACAAGTGTCTGACTTAGTTAATCCCAGGAAACCTCTGGGACTGGTTCATCAGCTGCCCAGAGCACTCAGGTCACGGCAGGCCCCAGGGCAGGCTGAGGCACCAACAGGCATTTGGCTTTTCCCCTGGCACTGGAAACTCCATCAGCATGAACCAAGGAATCACAGAGTGGCTCAGGTTGGAAGGGATCTCAGGGATCTGCTCCAGCCTCCCTGCCATGGGCAGGGACACCTCTCAGCTGGACTCAAGGCCTCATCCAGCCTGGCCTTCAACACCCCCAGGCAGGAGGCAGCCACAGCCTCCCTGGGCAGCCTGTGCCAGAGGCTCAGCAGCCTGACACTGAAGAGCTTCTTCCTCAGCTCCACTCTAACCCTGCTCTGCCTCAGCTTCCAACACCCTGATGAAAAGTCTGCAGCCTTCCTGCAGGATCCCTTCAGGTCCTGGCAGGCAGCTCTGAGGTCCCCCTGGAGTCTTCTCTAATGAGGACAGCAGTCCTGAGAGCCCATGGTGGGAGCCTGTGGTGGAGCCAGCACTAAAGCTTGACCCAAGGAGAATCTTCTTCTCTTTCCCATCCTTTCCCCCATGGGATGAACATGGACCAAGCCTCAGTGCCCAGCAGCCAGAAACCACCAAGAAGGATTCAAGAACCTGCTGCAGAGCCCAGCTTAGCTCTGCACTTGTGCTTTACCTCCTGAACCCAGTGTGGCCAAAGAGAGGTCCAGGCTGGGCCTCTGCACAGCCCCAAGTGAAGGCATTTGCCCTTTCCTGCTTCCCTTGGAGTGGATCATTGCACCTATGACAAGGAGGCAGCACACCCCAACAGCCTCAGCTTTGCTCTCCCAGAAGTCCAGAGCAGGCTCAGGAGGGCTCCTTGCATTCATCTGGCACCAGTGGAACTCTTTCTTCTTCGACCTTTTGCCTGCGGAGGGGCAGCAAGAGCCGAGCTGGGGGCAGAGGGCACCGCAGCGGGCAGGGAGAGCCTGGGAGCCGCTCTGGGCAGCCCCAGTGGCTGGTGGCAGGCAGGGCCGTGCAGGTGCCCCATCTCTCTCCCCCTCGTCTCTCCCCTCGGGAGTCTGGAGAAAATCGCTCCCGTCATGAGGCCTCCGAGAGCACGAACAGCGCAGGGTCGCTCCTTTCATGTGCGGGAGCAGGTCGGAACCCGCCGCAGCCTGCAGCCGCCTGCCGGGCTGCGCTCTGGCACTCGGGGGCTGGGCTCTGCGCTAATTGCTCCTTTGGATTGCCGATTTCCACAGGGGAGGGAGCCTCGTCCGGGAGCGCAGAGTGCTCCCCGGCAGCGGAGATGCTCCTGCACAGGCTCCCGGCGGCGCGGGGCTGTCTGTCCTCACCTCCCTGCCTGCCCTTCCGCCTCTGCTGGCACAGCCTCCCCCTGCTCCTGCTCACTGTGCCTCTCCAAGCTCTCCTGGCAGCTCTGAATCTTTATGCTCACCTTCCTGGGTGTGTTTGGGTGCTTGCCAGCTCCCTACACGGCTCTGGGACCTCCAGGATTAGCAGGAGAGGAGTGTGGAGCTTGGATGGAGTCCAGGCTGGGCTCCTGTCCTCAGAAGAGAGGAGCAGCAAGCCAAATAGAGGTGCTGGTGGGATGTGCTGAGCCAGCTCCTAGCATCTCAGCACCGTGGGCAAAACAGAGCAAAACAAGTCTGCAGGAGACAGCCTGGTGGCACTGGGCACCAGCTCTGTGCTTAGTGGCCAAGTGTCCTCCAGCTCCAGCCACAGCTCCCTGCTGTGGCTGTCCTGCCCTGGGCTCTGCCACACTGGACTGTGCTGAGTCCCTGCCTCACCTCTGGCCTCTGGCTCTTCTCTCTCTCCTTTTCCCTCCACCACACTGCCAGGGCAGCCCAGTTCCTTTCTGCAAGGTGTGGTGCTGAGCCAAGGAGCAGCACAGAGGGAGGGACCAGCTGCAGCCACTTCACTTCATCCACCTCCCAAGCTCCACTCTGGAGTCACAGAACCACAGAGCTGTCAGGGCTGGAAGGGACCTCAAGGCTCAGCCAGCTCCAACCCCCTGCCATGGGCAGGGACACCTCACACCACAGCAGGTTGCTCACAGCCACCTCCAGCCTGGCTGCAAACACCTCCAGCCAGGAGGCTGCCACCACCTCCCTGGGCAGCCTGTGCCAGGCTCTCACCAGCCTCCTGGGGAACAACTTCTTCCTCACAGCCAATCTCAATCTTGCCACTTCTACTTTTGCTCCATCTCCCCTAGTCCTATCCCTCCCTCACACCCTCCGAAGTCCCTCCCCAGCTTTCCTGGAGCCCCCTGCAGCTCCTGGAAGGCCACAATGAGGTCTCCCGGGAGCCTTCTCCTCTCCAGCCTGCACAGCCCCAGCTCTCTCAGGCTGTCCTCACAGGAGAGGTTCTCCAGCCCTCTGCTCATCCTCTGTTCTTCCTGGGTGCAGGAGGGGCTCTGCCTGCTTGCCTGCATGCAGGGACTGGCAGAGGGGAGGTGGCTGTGTGTGTGCACACAGGCTGAGGATTTCCTTTCCTGGAGGGGTGCTCGGCTGGGATGTGCACACAGGGTCTGGAGGTGCTGGTTTGAAGGTTTGTTATGCCTCCAGGACAGGAGCTGCTCGGTGCTGAGTGGTGTCCAGCCCAGCAGGAGGGCTCGCTGGGCAGGGATGCCTGCTCTGCTTCTGTGTTCTCCTGCCTGCTCATGTCAGAGACCCAAGACAGAAAAGATTCCCTGTGTGACCCTTCCTGTGTCCATGGCCAGCTGGCAACCTCTCTTGTGCTCTGTTCCCTCTCTACCTCTCACTCAGACTCTGGAGATCTCCCAGCCCAGGCACTCATTGAACACATCTCCAGAAGGCAGATCCCACAGGAAATCCACTGAGATGGTTCCTTCCTTTCTACCTCCAAGGGCACAACAACATCTGAAGCAGTGCTGCCAGCACGACATCCCCTGAGACAGCTCCCAGTGTGCTGCTCCTTGGGAGAAGGCTGAGGTAAGGCATCAGGAAGGCCTGAGAGGGGCATTGCCTTGTGCCCTAAGCACATGAGGGCAAGAGGAGCCGCTCTTGCCAGGCTGATCCACAGACCATCAGCTCTGCTCAGGACTCAGCCGTGTGCTCTGCTGCCCTGGAGCTCACATCCTGAGGTAGGGTTGGGAGAAAGAAAGCTCTGGCTTGAGGTGACTGAAGGAGAAGAGGGAGAGAAGGGGCAGGGGGAAGGGGAGGCTGGGAGCTGGCCCTGGCTGCCTGCCTTGCTCGTTTGGGGCACTCTGCCCCCCCAGTTCCCCACTCCTCTGATTTCTGGGAACATTCCTCCAGGCTTTGATCTGCACTCCCAATACTCTCCAAGTTGGAACAAACTCATGGTTTACTACCTCATGGTTGCTGCAGTGCAGTTACCACAGGCTCCCACCCCCTCCTGTATCTTGGGCTTCTTGGTCATGCCACAAGCTCCACGGCAGCCCAGGGGCTGTTTGCTGGGCATGATTGCTCATGCCACGCTCCAGACAGCAGGAGGCTGCTCTTATCGCTCGCACTGGGAGGCAGGAACGTTGCCCACTGGCAGGACAGGACAGTGTCCACATCCCCGAGGAATTTTCCCCATGCCAGGTGGTTATTGAGCACATCAGCCTCCCCCTTTGATCTCCTGCTTGGGTTCATTTCTCAAGCACTGACACTGTCAAGGCAGAGCCTGTGCCCAGGCAAACCCTCCGTGCTCCTCCTGCCCGGGCTGTGCCATCCTGCCAACGCCGTGCCATGCCCTGCACGGGGACCAGGGGCTCCCTGTCCTGCTTGGCTTTGTCTTGTGCTGGTGCAAAGCAGGAATGAGGCCAAGGAAGCAATGCAAGTGAAAACATGGCACAGGAGAAGAGCCAGGCCTGGACTCTCCCTTCCCACACAGGAATCTGCAGCTGGCCCTAGCATGGGATCACCTGGAGGTGCCTCTGACGTGGTCTTCCCTCCATGGCTGAGCAGGAGACTGCAGGCCTGTTTCTAGCTCTGCTCCCCACCCCCCACCAGTGCCTGTTCCAACTCGATTATTGATGGCATTCCCTCCTCCTGTTTATGGTCCTCAAGCCAGCTCTCAGCCCACACGGAGCTTCATCTGCAAGCTGCTCTGGCTCCAGGTGCCGGGGAGCTTGGCTGAGATGAGCCTGCAGTGAACCGCCCAGCACAGGACACTGAGCCCCTGCTCTGCCCCCTGACTGCAGCTCTCAGGGAACATTTGTGCCCTCCAAATGGTCAGAGCAGCTCTGAATTTGACCCTGCCCTGGGTGCTCCACTTGGGGTACCCCAGACCAGAGCCTGTCACCTGGAAGGCAGTTTTCATGAAAATTTGGGTCAGCTCTCCTCTTTTGCAAGGAGTTTTCAGTTGCTGAGCACCATCCCAAGCCTAAATGGAGTGGATCCAGGCTGGGCAGAGACTGGCTGGAGAGCAGCCCTGAAGAAAAGGCCTTGGGGGTGCTGGGGGAGGAGAAGCTCAGCAGGAGCCAGCAGGGAGCACTTGCAGCCCAGAGAGCCAAGCAGAGCCTGGGCTGCAGCAAGAGAAGTGTGGCCAGCAGGGCCAGGGAGGGGATTCTGCCCCTCTGCTCCACTCTGATCAGACCACAGCTGGAGCTCTGGGCCCAGCTCTGGAGCCTCTGTGCCAGGAAGGATCTGGAGGGGCTGGAAGGTGTCCAGAGCAGGGCCACGAGGAGGAGCAGAGGGCTGGAGCTGCTCTGCTCTGGAGACAGCCTGAGAGAGTTGGGGCTGTGCAGGCTGGAGAGGAAAAGGCTCCCAGGAGACCTCATTGTGGCCTTCCAGGAGCTGCAGGGGGCTCCAGGAAAGCTGGGGAGGGACTTTGGAGGGTGTGAGGGAGGGATAGGACTGGGGGGATGGAGCAGAACTAGAAGTGGGGAGATTGAGATTGGCTGTGAGGAAGAAGTTGTTGCCCAGGAGGGTGGTGAGAGCCTGGCCCAGGCTGCCCAGGGAGGTGGTGGAAGCCTCCTGGCTGGAGGTGTTTGCAGCCAGGCTGGAGGTGGCTGTGAGCAACCTGCTGTGGTGTGAGGTGTCCCTGGCCATGGCAGGGGGTTGGGGCTGGCTGAGCTTTGGGGTCCCTTCCAGCCCTGACAGCTCTGTGGTTCTGTGAAAAAGAACTGAAATTTCTAACCTTTCCCAAGGGGTTGAAGTTGATTTGCAGATATTTGGCTTCATTTTTCAAAGTGCACAATGGAGAAGCCCTTAGGAGCCTCTCTGGTGCCCTCCTGCCTCTTAGGCAGCCTCTGCCCCTGTGCCAAGGTAGATTGCACGGCAGTGCCCTTCAGCAGGCTTCATTGGAGTCATTATCCTTTAACCTTTGCTGTGCTTTTGCCCACCCACAGGACCGGTGCTGTCCTCTGCCAAGGCCCAGTGCCAAGCAGGACAGAATGTCCTGGATGAGCCAAGGCTACTCCACTTGTTGCTAGCAAGTTGCATCCTGGTGCCCTCTCAGACACAGCACCTTGGCAGGGACAGTGTCCAAGCTCCCAAAGGAGCTGCAGCTCCTCACCTGCAGCCTTCTGGAAGTGCAGAGCTGTGCCAGGCAAGGTGGCTACCAAGGCAGCAGCGTCTCAGCATGGCAAAGCAAGGCCATGGCCCTGCAGGCATTTGTCTCCCGTCAGAGACCTCTGCAGGCTGTTGTGTCACAGCAACAAACCAGAGCTGCTCTCCAGGAGCACCCTGCTCCAGCCATGCTCCTGCACTGCTCCACATAAGGCTTTCCACTGTGCTGCCAGCACCCCTGGGCTTTGCCCACAGATGCTAGCAGCTCTTCAGGGCTGTCACTGCAGGAGTCATGCCCCCAAGTCAGCATCACTGCACTGCTGCTTCTGGCACTCTTACTGCTGCCTTGGGGTGAGACCCTGTGCTGGGAATGCCACCAAAGATCACAGAATGGCTCAGGTTGGAAGGGACCTCAGAGCTCATCCAATCCAACCCCCTGCCATGGTAGGGATGGCTCTTAGTTAGCCCAGCTTGCTCAAGGCCTCATCCAGCCTGCCCTTGAGCACCTCCAGGGAGGGGACACCCACAGCCTCCCTGGGCAGCCTGTGCCAGCGTCTCACCACCCTCATACTGAAGAACTTCTTCCTAAGATCCAGTGTAAACCTACTCTCCTTCAGCTTCAAACCATTCCCTCTTGGCCTGTCTGGAGCTGATCTGGGTGGCCATGGCTGCTCCAGCCCCAGGCAGGGGCACACTGCAGCAGTGCTGCTGCGGCTCCAGCAGTCGTTGCTCCCGCAGGGGAAAGAGGAGAGAGCAGGAGGTTCCCCGCGGTGCAGGGCTCTGCGTCCACCTTCCCAGCACGCACTGCTGCCTCTGCTTTCCTTTGGCTGTTCCGTTTCCCCTCGAGCTGCAGGAGCCGCCTGGGAAGGAGCAGACTGCGGGGGAGGCTGCGCGGGGAGAGGCTGCGGGGGGACGCTGCGGGGGAGGCTGCGTGGGGAGAGGCTGCGCGGGGAGGCTGCGCGGGGAGGCTGCGGGGGGATGCTGCGGGGGGAGGCTGCGCGGGGAGGCTGCGGGGGAGGCTGCGCGGGGAGGCTGCGGGGGGACGCTGCGGGGGGAGGCTGCGCGGGGAGGCTGCGGTGTGGTCCCGAGCGCGGCGCAGGGGCAGGGCACTCCCCGTGCCGGGGAGCCCCGGTGCCCTCGGGGGCCGGGAAGAGGCAGGTGAAAGAGCCGGTGGCTGGGAAGGGTCTGATCTTGCCGCGGCGCCCCGCGGCGGGAGGCGCATGGCAATGAACACCTGCCTCTGGCTGCAGTTCCTGCTCTTGGCAGCAGGCTCCGGCGCTGGGATTCAAAGCGCAGTAACAAAGCCCTTGCCGGCGAGCACATTTCAACACGTTATTATTCTCAGGCTGGCTTTCAAGATCCTCTTTCTATTCCTTCTCTACTGATTGCTCTTGTTTCTCTTGGCTCCCAGCTCTGGCTTTTCAGGCTTCATTAACTGGAATTTATTAGCAACTTTAAACAATCTTCCTAGTGCCAAAAAGGGGGAAAAAAGAGAGAGAGAGAGAAAGAAAGAAGAGGGAAGAAAAGAAAGAAAGGGAGGGCACAAAGAGGAGACAAAACTGCAGGCTGCTCCTGCCTGTGTGAGGCCCAGGTCTGAATACCTCTGCCACTGACTGGGGGTTTTCCTGGGAGGGAACAGTGAGAGCCTGTGCTGGGATCCTGCCTGCCCGTGGCACAGACTGCGCTGTCTCTGCTCTGTGTCCCCGCTGCCGCCGGGGGCTGGTGGTGACAGAGGAGAGTGCAGGCTGCTGGACAGCTGCCGGAGAGCTGCCGGAGAGCTGCCGGAGAGCTGCTGGAGAGGTGTCCTCTGTGGTGCTACCTCTTCAAAGCCTGCTGAGGCTGGAGGGTCTGGATCTGGTCTCTTGGCAGCCTCCAAGCACGAGTGCTAATTGCATCTGCAGCAGCTCCTGAGCAGCGTGCAGTAAAAGGCAATGACCAGCAGGTCCCAGCAGACCTGAGAGGCCCACTCCCATCGTTGGATGGGTGGCAGATAGAGGCACTGGCAGGGAGAAGCACTTTGCCAAGTCACAGTGAGTGAGCAATTTGAGCTGGAGCAGTGCTGGTGCCCTCAGCGGTGCCCTGAGCCCCTGCTCCCTTGTGGAACACAGCTCTTTGGCCTCCAGAGAAGAGCTCTTCCGTGGGGCACAGCCCAGCTGCACATGGTGTTGTGGCCTGGGTGATTGCTTCCCTGTCCTGCAGACCCTCACACATCCCCCTGCTCTTGCCCTGTTCCTCACATGCCCCCAGCTGGCCTGGGAGCATGCAGAGAGCTAGCACACAGGGCTCAGGTGGATGCAGCAACCTGGACTGCAGTGCTCCGCAGCAGCCTGAAGAATGTGCACCAAGGCACATCTGTCCTCCTGGGCTTCAGGTACCCCTTTCTGCAGCTCTCCTGCTCCTTGGCTGGACCCCAGCTCCATGCCCGATGAACCTCTGACTTCCAGGACCTGCTGGCCTCTGACTTCCAGGAAATGGCATCTGCAGAAGGAGCCTGAGACAGTGCTGAAATGGAGGCACTGAAAGCAGAAGGATCATAAAAGGTGTGAACCAGCAGCCCTGCTCCCAGCTGCTGTGACCCTGAGCTGCTGGGATGAGATCTAACCAGAGAGAAGATTGGCAGCAGCAGAGCAGCAGAGAGGAGCTGTGAGCAGCTTGTGGAGGAGGCAGAGAACTTCAACTTGCTCTGCCTGTTGAAGGGGATGGTTCTGGACCACATTCAGGGTGTCCAAGGGCCAGGGCTGTCAGGAGAGTCTCCTGTTCCTGAACATGAGAGCAAGGTGAAGATGTCCCTGAAATGTCCAGGGAGAACCTGAGGAGGGAGTTTGAAACCCTGTTAAATCTGGCAGCTGCCTTTGGCTGAGCAGCTGAGAGGTTGCTCAGAAGGGTCAAGCATCTTCCCCAGGGCATCTCTGCAATCAAGCAGAACCCATTTGGAAGGCTTCTGTCTTGTCCAGGGTAAAGGCAAAGAGGAAACCTGAAATGATCCAAACTTTCCTCTTTCAGCTTAAAAGAACTTTTTGTTTAGGCTGGTTTGTTTGGCTTGACCAAAGCCCCAGAAGCTCAAAAGTGTTGTCTTCAGTTGCTCCAGGCTGGCTCTCACCCAGGATGTAACAGAGAACACAGCAGGGGCTGGAAGGTCACCCAGAATCTTCAGAGATGAGAAACCTGCTGAAAGGTCTCCACCTATGTGGATACAGCAAGGATGAGCCGCGGCAGGGATGAGCCGTGGCAGGGGTGAGCCGCGGCAGGGGTGAGCCGAGGCAGGGATAGCTGCAGCAACGATGAGCCGCAGCATGGATAGCTGCAGCAAGGATGAGCCGCGGCAGGGGTGAGCCGAGGCAGGGGTGAGCCGAGGCAGGGGTGAGCCGCAGCAAGGATAGCTGCAGCAAGGATGAGCCGCGGCAGGGGTGAGCCGCGGCAGGGATGAGCCGCGGCAGGGATGAGCCGCGGCAGGATGAGCCGCGGCAGGGATGAGCCGCGGCAGGGATGAGCCGCGGCAGGGATGAGCCGCGGCAAGGATGAGCCGCGGCAGGGATGAGCCGCGGCAGGGATGAGCCGCGGCAGGGATGAGCCGCGGCAAGGATGAGCCGCGGCAAGGATGAGCCGCGGCAGGGGTGAGCCGCGGCAGGGGTGAGCCGCGGCAGGGGTGAGCCGCGGCAGGGTGAGCCGCGGCAGGGGTGAGCCGCAGCAAGGATGAGCCGCGGCAGGGATGAGCCGCGGCAGGGGTGAGCCGCGGCAGGGATGAGCCGCAGCAAGGATAGCTGCAGCAAGGATAGCTGCGGCAAGGATGAGCCGCGGCAGGGGTGAGCCGCGGCAGGGGTGAGCCGCGGCAAGGAGAGCTGCAGCAAGGATGAGCCGCTGCAGGGGTGAGCCGCGGCAGAGTTCTCTTCACTGTCAGCCCTCCTCTGCCTGGAGGTCAGCAGACAGACAGACAGACAGACCTTCCTCCTGCCAGGAGGCACTGAGATCCCTGGGTCGTCCCTCAGTGCTCAGTGGTCTCCATTCAAGCAGCAGGCCCCAGCGTGGGCAGCTCTCCCGTGGGGATCAGGCAGCAGGCTTTGGTCTCCTGTGCTGCATCTCACCTCAGCAGAGCCAGGGGATGTGTTCTGGGGAGGTGAAGTCTGCAGGGTCTTGAGCTGTGGAACCTGAGCAAAGCCCCAGTGAGGATGTGCCAACAGGCAGGACCTGACTGCTTGACTCTGGAGCAGGTCCTGGCAGAGGGCTGATCCCATCCTGAGAGGCACGGTGCTGGTGTGGGGTTTGGGCATGGAAGTTTGGTGAAGATGGAAGTGGAAGGACCAGAAGAGATGCCAGGCAAGTGGAGTTGCACTGCTGGTTGATGACAGCTCTGTGAGTGATGTTCACACTGACCCTGTCTGCAGGTTGCTGCTGACAGAATCACTCTCAGCTGCTGATAATCCATGACCCCCCCCCCCCCCGCCCTGCTTGGTTTCACGTGAATGATTTGATTTCCCCACAGCCTTGTTGCTGTCAAACCCCAGCAGGAGCCTGGCTGCTGACAGCTTTATCATGCAGCAGCTTCCATTCCCTCTCCTGCCTGTGGTGGCTTTTCCTACTCCAACCAGCCCTGACCTCTGAAGGAGGACCTGTGACACTTGGAACCTTCTCTGACAACTTCCAGCTCTTGTTCAGATTTTCCTCTTCACATTTCCCCTCTTGGTTTCGCTCATCACTGGGGTGGCTGTGGCTCTCTTGGAGCCTGTGGATGTCTGTTCCCTGCTAGCTGAGGCTGTGCTGTTTGTGCACGACCTGAAACCAGGGCAGGATTGCTGCAGCCAGAGAGCTGTTAGCTCTCCACAGGAGCGTGGCTCTGGGTGTGAGAAGCTGCACAGCCCCCAGGGAACGCTTTGGGTGCCCACACCTGACCAGAGATGTTGACAACATGGGAAGAGAAAGTCTGCAAGGTCTTGAGAACCCTCAAGCTCCAAAGCTACAGGAGGGTAAAAGCTGCCTGCTGCTCAGCTGTGTCTCCTGGGGTGGGCAGCTGGGTCCCCACAGAAAGATGAGAACAGCTCACAGGAGCATTTGAAGCTAAAAACCTGCACCAGGAGTTGATAATTATGGGATTTAGCCTGGGTGGGAGTGATGCACATCAGCAGCTGCAGCTCCCTGCAGCCCTGGCAGTGCTCAGAGAGCTCAGCTGGGCTGTCTTTGGCCACACAGCTTTGACCACCTCCCTGCAAACTCTTTTCTAACTCACAGGCAGGATCTTTGCTCATGGAACTGCAGAGTGCACTGGGTTGGAAGAGACCTTTAAAGGTTATCAATCCCAAGCCCCCTGCAGCCACCAGGGACATCCACAGCTAGATCAGGTTGCTCAGAGCCACCTCCAGCCTGACCTTGAATGTCTCCAGGGTTGGGGTCTCTGCCACCTTCCCTGGGCAACCTGTGCCAGTGTCTCCCCACCCTCACTGCAAAGAACTCCTTCCTCATCTCCAGTCTCAGTCTCTCCTCTCTCAGCTCAAAGCCATTGTCCCTCAGCCTGGCACTCCCAGCCCTTGTCCAAAGTCCCTCCCCAGCTGTCCTGGAGTCTTTCAGGTACTGGAAGACTGCTTTGAGGTCTTCCTGGAGCCTTCCCCAGGCAGAACAGCCCCAGCTCCCTCAGCCTGTCCTTTTCCAGCCCTCTGCTCATTTTCTGGCCCTGCTCTGCCTCTCTGCATCAGGTCTATGTCCCTCTTGTGTTGGCCCCGTGGCAGTGGTGCCTGCCCCACAGTGCAGGGGCTGCTGTCAGGAAGGTGTCAGCACCGTGACCCCTGCCCCACGAGCACTGGCCTTGCGCTGCGCTGCTGGATGCTGCTGGGCTGCTTCACTGCGAGACGTGGGGCTGGTACAGCTGGCAGAGGGAAAGATCTCAGTCCAGGGCAGTGCAAACACCTCCTCTGGGGGAAATTCTGGCATCTGGGAAAGCACCACTTTGGAATGTCAGTGCCATGCCTGGAGGTGGCTGCAAGAGCTGCTGCAGGGACTCAGAGTGCTGCACTGAGGCAGATGAAGCTACAGCAAGTGTCATATGGACAGAGTCTGCAGCACACATCAGGTGCAGCTCACAGGGAGTCTGCAGCACAGCATAGAATCCAGCACAGGTCACAGGAACACATCCAGGCAGGGCTGGAAAGGCTCCAGAGAAGGAGACTCCACAACCTCTCTGGGCAGCCTGCTCCAGGCCTCTGGGACCCTCACACTCAAGAAGTTCTTCCTCATGTTGAACCTCCTGTGCTGCAGTTTCCATCCATTGCCTCTTGTCCTGTCCCAGGGCACAGTGAGCAGAGCCTGTCCCTGTCCCTCCCTTCCTGACCCCCAGCCCTCAGCTATTGATAGCCATTGATCAGATCCCTCTCAGCCTTCTCCTCTCCAGACTCAACACCCCCAGGGCTCTCAGCCTCTCCTCCCCAGGCAGTGCTCCAGGTCCCTTCAGCATCCTTGGAGCCTCCCTTGGCCTCTCTGCAGCAGATCCCTGTCCCCCTGGAGCTGGGGAGCCCAGAGCTGGATGCAGTGTTCCAGGGGAGGTCTCAGCAGGGCAGAGCAGAGGGGGAGGAGAAGCTCCCTGGCCCTGCTGGCCACACTCTGCTGAGTGCAGCCCAGGAGCCCATTGGCCTCTTGCCCCCAGGGCACATTGCTGCCCCATGCAGAACTTGCTGCCCAGCAGCACTGCCAGGCTGAGTCTCCAGCACACATCAGGTGCAGCTCTCATATCAGTGTTTCTTAGGCTCTACCAAAGGGCCTGGGAGCTGCTGAGTCTCTGGGTTGCAGGGGGCTGTGAGGGTGTGCAGAAGAACCCAGAAGGGCTCAGGGTGGAAGGGATCTCACAGATCACCTGCTCCAACCTCCCCACCACTGGCAGGGACACCTCTCAGCTACACTCAGCTGCTCAAGGCCTCATCCAGCCTGGCCTTCAACACCTCCAGGCAGGAGGCAGCCACAGCCTCCCTGGGCAGCCTGTGCCAGAGCCTCACCAGCCTCACACTGAAGAACTTCTTCCTCAGCTCCACTCTGACCCTGCTCTGCCTCAGCTCCAAACCCTTCCCCCTTGGCCTGGCTCAGACACCCTCAGCAAAAGTCTCTCTGCAGCCTTCCTGCAGGATCCCTTCAGGTCCTGGCAGCAGCTCTGAGGTCCCCCTGGAGCCTTCTCTGCAGGCTGCACAGCCCCAGCTCCCTCAGCCTGTGCTCCCAGCAGAGCTGCTCCAGCCCTGGCAGCATCTTTGTGGCCTCCTCTGGCCTCACTCCAGCAGCTCTGTGTCCTTCTGCTGCTGGGGACAGCAGAGCTGGAGGCAGGGTTGGAGGTGAGGCCTGAGCAGAGCAGAGCCCAGGGGCAGGATCCCCTCTGCTGCCTTGCTGCCCACCCTGCTCTGGCTGCAGCCAGCACACAGCTGCCTGAGGGCTGCAGGAAGCACTGCTGGCTCCTGGGGAGCTGCTCAGCACCCAGCACCCCCAAGGCTCTTTCTTCAGGGCTGCTCTAAACCCACTCTGCACCGAGCCTGGATTTGTGCCTCTGCTGTTTTGCTTTTGGCTCATGCAGCAGCTCAGCCTAAAGCTCTGAGCTCTGTCAAAGCCCTAAGCCAGAGCAGCAAACAACCCCCGAGTGCAGCCTCCTTCAGCCTCAGCCTGATGCCTGGGGCATCACTGGAGGTTGCTAGCAGAGCCAGAGGCATTATCCCCAGGGTCCCCTCCGCCCCCTCCCCACCCCGTGTCGGGGCCAGCTGCTACTCACAGCTCCTCCAGGAAGCGCAGGGGCCGCAGGCTGCGGGGCTGCAGCTGGCTGATGTTGTTCATGCTCAGGTCTCTGGTGGGGAAGAAGAGAGAAGGCTCTGATCAGCCCCAGGTGGTCAGCAGACAACCAGCCCCGGGGCTGTCCCCTCTGCCAGGGGGAAGCAGGGAAAGAGCAGAGCTCAGCTGGTGAGGGGCCCTGGGCTCAAGTGCTGTGCGGGCAGCTGAGGCAGCTGGGGGCTGAGTCCGGAGGAGGCTGAGAGGAGACCTCCTTGCTCGCCGCAGCTGCCCCAGAGCAGGCTGGGGCCGGGGGGGTTGGGCTCTTCATGTGCAACAAGTGGCAGGACAGAGGAGATGGCCTCAGGTTCAGGCTGGGTGTTGAGGAAGGGTCCTCAGGCACCGGCCCAGGCTGCCCGGGCAGTGGTGCAGTCCCCATCCCCGGAGGCATTGCAGAGCCGTGTGGAAGTGGTGCTGAGGGCCTGGCTCAGGGGCAGAGGCTCAGCAGCAGCGGCAGTGGGGTGGTGAGCTGCGGGTGAGAGCTGGACTGGATGCTCTCCAGGCTCTCCGCGGTGCCGTGGCTCTGTTCTGCCAGCAGCGTTCCAGCACCGGCAGCTTCCCACAGCCTGGAGCAGCAGCCAGAGCCAGGCACTTGCTGCTTCTTCTCCAGGCTGTGGAGCTGGGTAGGACGTTCCCAGCAGCACGAGCAGTGTGTGACAGCTTCAGGAGGGGCAGCAGGGAGCCCGGGGGGGCAGTGTGTCCCTGGGCACAGAAGTACCTTTCTGTGACCACAGCAGCACAGAGAGCTGTGCCAGGGCAGCTGCTTGTGAGGGGACAGCCCTGAAGAAGCTGCTGGACAGGGCTGCTGAGGCCAAAACATCCAGGACCAGGGGCAGAGGCTGGCTCTGGGGGTGACAAACTCTCTGGCTGTGCTTGTCTCAGTCTTTGCCACCTCCAGCTGAAGCCTCACTTCTGATCTGCTAGCTGGAGGAGACCATACTGCGGCCCAAGGGGGTCAGGGAGTGTTCTGAGTCTGAAGCCCTTAGCACATTACAGAGTCACTGCCAGCTGCCTGCTGCAGAGCTGGCACCAGCTTAGGATGCAGAGTGCCAAAGCCTGCAGCAAGTGGTGCAGGGGAGATGGTAGGTCAGAAAACCAAGAATGCTTCTGGGCTCCAAGGATTGCAGAAGGGAATATTTTCTGGGGCCCCCAGCACAAGAAGGACCTGGAGCTGCTGGAGAGGCTCCAGAAGAGGCCACAGAGATGCTCAGAGGCTGCAGAATCTCCCTGTGGGGCCAGGCTGGGAGAGCTGAGGCTGTGCAGCCTGGAGGAGAGAAGGCTCCAGGGAGACCTCAGAGCAGCTTCCGGTACCTGAAGGGCTCCAGGAGAGCTGGGGAAGGACTGTGGGCAAGGGCTGGGAGTGCCAGGATGAGGAACAATGGCTTTGAGCTGGGAGAGGAGAGACTGAGACTGGAGGAACTCTTTGCAGTGAGGCTGGGGAGACTCTGGCACAGGCTGCCCAGGGGGCTGTGGCTGTCCCCTGCCTGGAGGTGCTGGAGGCCAGGCTGGATGAGGCCTGGAGCAGCCTGGGCTGATGGAAGTGTCCCTGCCCATGGCAGGGGCTTAGAGCTGGGTGACCTTGAAGGTCTCTTTCAGCTGAAGACATTCTAAGGTTTTATGGTTCTGTGATTCCAGGTCTGAGAGCTGACATCTGCAGCCCTAACCCGGCCTCCCGAGCAGCTCTGATAGCCTGAGCCTGGCACAGGCTGTGCCCAGCTGCCGTGGGCAAACCAGCAGCAATGGGTGGGACACATGCCCTGCTGGGCACAGCAGTGCTGGTGAGATGTCCTCTGAGGCTCTGGACAGACCCATGGGAGGCCCCAGGGGCTGCTTCTGGTCGCTGTGTGCAGCCAGGCCGGCGCTGAGCCCTGGCACTGCTCGAGCAGCTGGCAGGGCAGGCAGGTGTCTGTCTCATGGAAGCACAACGTCAAAAGGAAGAACCTGACTTTGTCTTTCCTCCTGTAGACCTCAGAGAGCTGTGAGCCTGGGCAAGGCCCTGCCCTCCCCACACCGTGCAGGGGGAGGCTGTCCTGCTGCCATTGCAGGAGCAAAGCTTGTGCCAAGGACAAGGACTGAAGCACGAAGGGGAGAAGTCCCTCAGCATAACCCAGAGGTGCAGGAGAGACCTCCCTGAGGTCCTGCTGCCCCAGGAGAGGAGACTGAAGGTCACAGGAGCATCACAGACTGCTTTGGGACTCTGGGTAGGAGCCTGCTTCAGTGGAAAACCAGAGACCCATTCTGGCTGGCAAAGCCCTTCAAGCATTCCCTAGCTCTCCCAAGGCTGGGGCCAAGCCATGGCCCTCAGCACCACAGCTCTGCCCCCTGGGAACCCCTCCAGGGCTGCGGAAAGTAGAAGCACTGAAAACATTGCTGCAGCTCGGCTGCGTTGTGCGAAGTCCCCAAGCTCTGCAGGGAGGTCCCCCAGGGCTGCAGGCTCAGCACCATTGCCCAGCACAGCCCCGGCGCTCCCTGCCCAGGTGGGTTGGGCAGTGCTGGAGGCAGGTTACGCCTAGGGGGGTCTGGATCCTGTCTTCACACCTCCCCTGCAGCTGTGTCCCGTGACAAAGCAGTGCAGCCTCATCAGCCCTGCTGGAAGATGCTCCTGCAGCAGCCTGGGGGTTGTCTTTCTCAGCTTCTCCTCTGTGAAGAGGTGGTGGAGAAGCCCCCAGAGGAGCTCAGAGAGCTGCACACACTCTGATCAGAGCTGATGCCAGAGGCAGGTGGTTGCTCTGTGCAGGGCAGCAGCCTGCAGCTGGGGGTCCCAGGGTGCAGCAGAAGGGTTAAAGCAGGACTTGCTGCTGCTTCTGTTTCCATTTTCCAGTCCCCGAGGGCAGTTGCTGCTGCTCAGCACCCAGGGAAACAGCATCACGGTGTCTGCTGCAGTGAATCACCTGGATGCTTTGACAGGTTGGGAAGCAGTGCAGGAAGGAAAAGCAGCACAGCTGGAAGGCTGAGGAACAACCCAGAGCTGAAGCCTGCAGCTCTGGAGCACTGGGATGGGTTGCCCCAGGAGCTGGTTGGGTTGCCCCAGGAGCTGGTTGGGGCCCCATGCCTGGAGATGTTCAAGGTGAGGCTCAGCAGGGCTCTGGGCAGCCTGATCCAGTGGAGGATGTCCCTGATGACCTCAGGGGGTGGACTGGATGACCTTGGGGGTCCCTTCCAGCCCAGACCCTTCTGTGACTCTGTGATCATCTCCTGCAAACTCCAAGGCATGGTCCTTAAGTTGCCTCCTGCTTGGCAGAGCAGGGCACGCTCCCAGCTCCCCCAGCAGACACCTGGAAACCCTCATTCAGCTGCACTTTGGGTGCCCATCCCTTTCCAGGCATGCTGGGGGGTCACAGCCTGGGGTGGGCAGGGGCTGCAGGGCTGTGCAGACCCTCAGCATCAGCCCTGCCCAGCAGCACAGCAGAATGTGGCTGGTGGCAATCATAGGCTCACAGCATGGGTTGGGTTGGGTTGGAAGGGACCTTGAAGCTCATCCAGCTCCAAGCCCCTGCCATGGGCAGGGACCCCTCCCACCAGCACAGGCTGATCAAGGCCTCATCCAGCCTGGTCTTGAACACCTCCAGGCAGGGGACAGCCACAGCCTCCCTGGGCAGCCTGTGCCAGAGTCTCCCCAGCCTCACAGCAAAGGATTTCTTCCTCATCTCCAGTCTCAATCTCCTCTCTCATCCTGGCACTCCCAGCCCTTGTCCAAAGAGCTGGGGTTGTGCAGGCTGGAGAGGAGAAGGCTCCCAGGAGCCCTCATTGTGGCCTTCCAGGAGCTGCAGGGGGCTGCAGGGAAGCTGGGGAGGGAGTTTGGAGGGTGTGAGGGAGGGATAGGACTGGGGGGGGATGGAGCAGAACTAGAAGTGGGGAGATTGAGATTGGCTGTGAGGAAGAAGTTGTTGCCCAGGAGGGTGGTGAGAGCCTGGCCCAGGCTGCCCAGGGAGGTGGTGGAAGCCTCCTGGCTGGAGGTGTTTGCAGCCAGGCTGGAGGTGGCTGTGAGCAACCTGCTGTGGTGTGAGGTGTCCCTGCCCGTGGCAGGAGGGTGGAACTGGCTGAGCCTTGAGCTCCTTTCCAGCCCTGACAGCTCCGTGGTTCTGTGACTCAAGCACAAGCCTTCTGCACTCCCAGCAGTGGGCAGGGGAGCTCCATGGGGCAAGCCCTGGTGGTGGTCTGCTGGCTGCTGAACAGCAAGGCAGAGCTGGTGGCACAGAGCCAGCTTCACCATGAGCAGCCTGGGGGTTACCCCACAGCAGCTGCTCTAGAGCAGGGGTGTCCCACGGGCCTGCCATGGCCTGGGCAGAGCATGGGGGGATGCAGTAGGGACATGTGGTGTGAAGGAAGAAAGAGTTCCTCCAAGGGCTGGGAGTGAACTTCCTGGGCACAGCCTGGCCCCAGCGGTGCCAGCAGCCACACAAGTGCAGGATTTCCCCACAGGCTCTCCCTGCCTGTGGGAGAGCTGAGGCAGAGGGCTCTGAGGTGTGGGGGCAGTAAATACTGCCCTGGCAGAGAGGTTGCTGCCTCCTCACTGTGCCTTCCCAGGCTCAAGCTCCTCTTCTCCCTAACGCTGCTGCTGTGGTGTGCCCCCCTGTGCATGCAGCAGGGCAGCCAGAACAGCTGCTTCTCTCCTCACTCTCTGGGGCTGGTTCCTTCAGCCAGCCACACTGAGTTCCCCTCAGAAGGAGCCCCTGCTCTGTGACCCTCTGGGCTTATTTCTCAGCAGCTGTAGAGTGCCTCAGGCTGGAAGAGACCTCAGAGATATCTAAGCCAAGCCCCTGCCGTGGGCAGGGACACCTCCCTCCAGCACAGCTTGCTCAAGGCCTCATCCAGCCTGGCCCTGATCCCCTCCAGGGAGGGGACAGCCACAGCCTCTCTGGACAATCCATCCCAGGGTTTTGCCACCCTCACAGTGAAGGATTTCTTCCTAAAGGAATTCCCATCTAACCCCCTGGTAGAAGGGGAGAGATCCACGGACTGAATGGACTGGGGACTCCTCTGACCTTCCTCAGCTCTGTCATAGCTTTGTCTTTCAAAAGAGCTCTCTGGGTGAGCAGCACCCAGGGGAGCCCCACAGGTGGTGAGTCGCTCCTGGCTGCACTCATTTGTGCTGGAGCAAGCCCTGCAGGGCTGGGGGCAGCAGCACAGCAGGCAGGATGGCAATGCACCAAGGGCACAACTCGGGTCCCTCAGTCTCTTGAGCTCTAAGAAAACCATTAGAAAGGTAGGAGAGGACTGGAGGTGCTGCAGCTTCACCCAGCAGAGGAACTGTCCAGGATTTGGCCTTCAGGTCGATGAGACCACACTGCATTGGTCACAGAGCCACAGAACTTCAGAGGCTGGAAGGGACCTTCAGAGATCACTGAGTCCAAGCCCCCTGCCAAAGCAGGGTCAGACCATCCCTCTCCAGCCCCACAGCTCCCATGCTCCTCTTTCCCCAGGGACTGCTCCTTCCTCCCCTCTGCAAGTTAGCAAATTAAACCTCTTGCTGTCAAATCGTGTTCTGGGCTCAGTCCTGGGCCCCTCACTCCAGGAAGGACACTGAGGGCTGGAGCAGGGCCAGGGAAGGGCAAGAGAGCTGGGGAAGGGTCTGGAGAAGAGGGTTGGGGAGGAGCAGCTGAGGGAGCTGGGGGGTTGAGCCTGGAGCAGAGGAGGCTGAGGGAGACCTCCTTGCTCTCTGCAGCTCCCTGAGAGGAGGCTGCAGCCAGGGCGGGGTTGGGCTCTGCTCCCAGGTGACAAGTGATGGGAGAGGAACTGGCCTGAAACTGTGCCAGGGGAGGCTGAGGTTGGAGAGGAGGCCAAATGTCTTTGCTGGAGGAGTGGTCAGGGCTTGGCAGAGGCTGCCCAGGGAGGTGGTGGAGTCCCCATGGCTGGAGGGGTTGCAGCAAGCTGTGGCCATGGGGCCCTGGCTTGGTGGCCATGGGGCCCTGGCTTGGTGGCCATGGGGGGGTTGGGTTGGGGTTGGCCTGGGGGATCTCAGAGGGCTTTGCCAGCTGAAGCTCTGTGGTTCTATGAAACCCTTGTGCATGGCTGTGGCCTGAAGTGGTGGCACTGAAGTGTCCTACTCTGCCCCCCCCTGGAAGTGAAGCTGTGTCCTGGCATCACCCCCACTCACCCACCAAGCAAAGCCTTTCAAGACCTCTTGCAGGAGGTGTTGAAATCACCTCTGCTTTCGAATGGCTCTGCACCAAAGCCATCGTGGCTGTAATTAGTGTGATTTACCCCCCCCCCAGCTCGTTCTAAACATTTATTGTAAGCATTTCTAACTTGTACCTGCAGGAAAACTGAGACACAGTTCATGGAAACGGAGCTCATGTGATTCAGCCTCAGCCCTTACAACTGCTCTGCCCCTCCAGGGGTTCCTTAAACGATTTGCTTTGATGTCGCCTCCTTTCATGAGCAACCTTTGATTCTCCCCTGATGAGCCGATCCTGCCCAGCAGAGGAGTGCAGTGACACTGGGCGAGCTGGGGGCACCCCGGCGGGGCTGGCCGCCACGCTCTGCACAGAGCTCTGGGACGGTGCCTGCCGCAGGCATGGCTGGAGCTTTACAGATCAAAGGGATTTCTCCCCGGCAGGATTGCTCAGGCAGGTGGGATGCAGGCTGTGGTGCTCTGAAACACGGAGCCACAGAGCATGGAAGCACAGCAGGGCTCAGGTTGGAAGGGACCTCAGGGATCATCTGCTCCAACCTCCGTACCACGGGCAGGGACAGCTCTCAGCTACACTCAGCTGCTGGCCTTGAACACCCCCAGGCAGGAGGCAGCCACAGCCTCCCTGGGCAGCCTGTGCCAGGGTCTCACCATCTTCATACTGAAGAACTTCTTCCTCAGCTCCACTCTGACCCTGCTCTACCTCAGCTCCAAACCCTTCCCCCTTGGCCTGGCTCAGACACCCTCAGCAAAAGTCTCTCTGCAGCCTTCCTGCAGGATCCCTTCAGGTCCTGGCAGCAGCTCTGAGGTCCCCCTGGAGCCTTCTCTGCAGGCTGCACAGCCCCAGCTCCCTCAGCCTGTGCTCCCAGCAGAGCTGCTCCAGCCCTTCTGCATGCTCTGAGGGGAGCAGCACAGCCCCAGCAGGCTCAGCTCTGGTGAAGGCAGCTGTGGGGCCCTGTGGAAGTGATGTATGCTCCAGCACGTGGGGCTGGGTGCAGGGCACTCTGTGCTACTTGCCCAAGGTTGGCTGTCCCCAGGAGGTACCTCCAAGGCCAGCAGGCCTGAGGTATCCTGCACAGGCTCAAGATGCCTAAAGCTGTGCAGCATGGGGGAAATGAAGCCTGCCCAGCACTCCCCAGCTCCTGACCTGCCTCCTCCCAGCTGCCAGCAAAGTGTTCCCCAGAGATGTACCTCAGTGGGAATGGGAGCAGGCAGAGCCAGCGGACCCAGGGCAAAGCAGGTGGAAGCCACACCAGAGCACCACAATGAGCTGATGGCTGCTGGGTCAGGAGGGCTGGGGGTGGGACCTGCAGTGCCACAGCTTTGGAGGGGGCTGAGCATGGAGCCCTCAGAGCCCAGGGTCTGCAAAGGGCACATGGCTGGTGGAGAGAAGGTTTTCTCCTGCAAGCCATCAGAGGGCTAGAAGGTGTCCTACAGAAAGAAGGACTCCAGGCTGTGGGAGGGAGAAGTCACTCCCCAGACATTTCTCTTCTGCCATCCAGAGGGGCAGAAGTCTGCTGACTGCCTGCAGCAACCTGAGCTGCTCCCCATGGGTCCCTCTGCGACTCGGCATGAGGAGCAGCCTCTGTCCTCCTGCCGTGGGAGCAAGGGGAAGCAGCTGCCCTCCGGCAGGTCTCTGGTCCCCAAGGCTCCTGCAAGCCTGTGGCTCCAGGGCAGCTCCTTGGGGAGCCAGCAGCGAGGTTCTCTGTGGGCTTCTGCTCTGTCACACCTGGGCTGGAAGTGATGCCAGACACCGCCAGCCATGGGCAGGACTTCCAGCACCTGGGGACGAGGACCTCAAGCTCCTCTTTGCTAAGGTGGCCCCAAAGAGCATCCTGCTGACCACAGTCCTCAGGGTTTGAGCCTGCGGGAACTAACTAAAGGCACCCAGCTGGTAACTGCCTTCTCAAGCCCTAGACTGCTCCATCCCCTGAAGACCTTTGCATGTACCAAGATGTTGAGATGCTGATGTGCCCTGTTCCAGCACAGAGTGAGCCCAGCTCCTGCCTGTGCTGGTGCTGAGCACTTGGATTGGACCTTCCTCACCCCTGGGCAGCTGAGCAGGAATGGTGATGGCTGTGGAGCAGAGCTAATGAGCTGCTGCCGTCCTTGTTAATTGATTGCACAGTTACAGGGCTCAGCCCTCCTGGTCCAGCAGGCTGAGTTCTGAGGGAACCTTACAAACCAGACCACAACTCCCATCCTTGCCTCGGACGGGTCCAACTCCAGAGCTGTTCCTGCAAGGCAGGGAAACTCCTGGGAAAAGGGCAATGTCTCTGCCTATCACAGCATCACAGTCTCACAGTATCACCAAGGTTGGAAGAGACCTCGAAGATCATCAAGTCCAACCTGGCACCACAGACCCCATGGCTAGCCCATGGCACCAAGTGCCACATCCAGTCCCCTCTGGAACCCCTCCAGGGATGGTGACTCCACCACCTCCCTGGGCAGCACATCCCAATGGTGAATGACTCTCAGTGAAGAACTTTCTCCTCACTTCCAGCCTAAACCTCCCCTGGCACAGCTTGAGACTGTGTCCTCTTGTTCTGGGGCTGGGTGCTAGGGAGAAGAGGCCAACCCCTTCCTGGCTACAACCTCCCTTCAGGGAGCTGTAGAGAGCAATGAGTTCTCCCCTGAGCCTCCTCTTCTCCAGGCTCAGCACCCCCAGCTCCCTCAGCCTCTCCTCCCAGGGCTGTGCTCAAGGCCTCTCCCCAGCCTTGTTGCCCTTCTCTGGACACCTTTAAGTGTCTCGATGTCCTTCTTAAACTGAGGGGCCCAGAACTGGACACAGGACTCAAGGTGTGGCCTGACCAGTGCAGTGTACAGGGACACAATGACCTCCCTGCTCCTGCTGGCCATTCTCATTAGCATCCAGTGGAGAGGCACAACTGCACCACCTTCAGAAAGGAAGCCCAAAGGCAGTGAATGAAGGCTTTGGGAATGCTTCAGATGATACTGCAGTGATTCACAAAGCTTCTGTTATCTGCTCTCCTCTTTATCTGCTGATCTCCGAGGTCACCACAAAATGCCTGCAGTGCTGGGGTGAAGCTGGGGCTGAGTGGTACTTGGAGCCATAGCACCAGCTGAAACTTCTCCTAAAAGCCTGCAGGTTGGAAGCTGCACTGAAGGTCTCCTCCATAAAGAACAGGAGAAAGGGAAGATAACGAGATCAAAGCTGTGAGCCCTCATTTGCATCACTGCATATCTGGAGGCACCAGCCCTGCTCCAAGCCGGTATCGGCGCGATGGGCAGGAGCAGGACGTGTCTCTACTCCCACCCCTCCCTGTTTGCAAAGAGGTTAAGTCATCTGAGCTCATCCCCCACGTGCAGGCCTTGCCCTCAGCTCCACACAGTTCCAACGGGAAAGCCTCAGCCAGGGCCAGGCTGCCGAGGTGAGGCTGAGCCCAGCCCTGCTCCAGCAGCTCCTCAGAGGGGTGCTCTGTGCAGGACAGCTCTGCTCCTGCGGCCCCCGGGCTCTGCACCGCGTCCTGAGCCCGGCACACATGGCAGCAGCAAGCGGTGGGGCAGAGGAGAGAGACACATTCCTGCCCCTGGGAATGGTTGGGGTGAGAAGAAGCAGGAACTTCCAGAAGCCATCTGCCAGCTCAGGGCTGTCAGTGATGACGAACTCATCCCAGGGGCCTCAAGGGCTGCCAAGGAAGGGCTCTCACTGCACAGCAGAGGAGAAGGGAAGGTGTGGGGTGCATGGGCAAGGGCAGCTTGGCAGAGTGGGCTGCAGCCACATGAGAGGATTAACACACAGTTTGGGCAGAACCAGAGCAGGGCTTAGGTTGGAAGGGACCTCAGAGATCATCTGCTCCAACCTCCCCACCGTGCCCAGGGACACCTCTCAGCTAGACTCAGCTGCTCAAGGCCTCATTCAACCTGATGCTGAACACCCCCCAGGCAGGAGGCAGCCACAGCCTCCCTGCAGCTGAGAAGCAGCAAGGAGCTGCCTCCAGAGGCCACCTTGGCACAGGGCAGAGCTGGAACTTGGCTCAGGTGAGGGCAAAATGTGACCCTTGCTGCCCTGCTCTGCAGGCTTCTTCCTGGGCTCTGTCTCCTGGCTGCAGCCATCCTGGCTGCTAGAGGAAAGCCCACATGGGCTGCAAGGGGAAAGCACTTCTGCTGTGAGCAGAGAGGATGGCTACAGCTCTTGTGAGCATGATGGGCACTGACCTCTCTGGCCCACAGGGCTACAAATGCCCTGATGCTGCCAGTGCCCTTCAGCAGAGCTGCTCTGAGTGCAGCAGGGGAGGCTCACACACACCCAAGGGAGAGGGAGGCTGATGGAGCCTCACAGAATGCTCTGGGTTGGAAGGGAGCTCCAAAGCTCAGCCAGTCCACCCCCTGCACCCAGCAGGGACATCTCCAACTAGATCAGGTTAGAATCATAGAATCATAGAATCAGTCAGGGTTGGAAGGGACCACAAGGATCAGCTAGTTCCAACCCCTGCCATGGGCAGGGACACCCCACACTAGATCAGGCTGGCCAGAGCCTCGTCCAGCCTGGGCTTAAACACCTCCAGGGATGGGGCCTCAACCACCTCCCTGGATAACCCATTCCATGGCTTATAGATATAGGTTGTCCAGAGCCCTGTCCAGCCTCACCTTGGATAGCTCCAGGGATGCGCCCCAACCCCCTCCCTGGGCAACCTGTTGCAGTGTTCCAGCAGCCTCCTGGTGCAGAACTTGCTCCTCACATCCAACCTCAGTCTGCTCTGCTCTCATTTCAAACCACTGCCCCTGGTCCTGTCCCTGCAGGCCTTTGGGGACAGTCCCTCTGCAGCCTTCTTGTAACCCCTTCAGGTACTGGCAGGCTGCTCTAAGGTCTGCCTGGAGCCTTCTCTTCTCCAGGCTGAACACCCCCAGCTCCCTCAGCCTGTCCCCACAGCAGTTGCCCTGAGGATCTTTAATTCTACAGCTTCATGGTCACTGCAGCCAAGGTTGTCCCTGAGCCTCACACTGGTCACCAGCCCTTCCCTGCTGGTGAGCACAAGGTCCAGCACAGCCTTTTCTCCTTGGTTCCTCTGCCATTTGGAGGAGGCAGTTGGCATCTCTGCATCCCAGCAGCATTCTGGCATGCTGTACCCAGCTGTGTTGTCCCTCCAGCAGAGGTCAGGGTGGTTGGACTCCCCCACGAGGAGCAGGGCCTGTGAGCCTGAAGCCACTTCTGTTTGCCTGAGGAGAGCCTCATCTGCTTGGTTCTGCTGGTCAGGGGGCCTGAAGCAGACCCCTGCAGCAACATCACCTTCCCCTGGCTTCCCCTTCATCTACACCCACATGCCCTCCACCAGCTCATCACCCTTGCCCAGGTGGAGCTCCACTGATGCCAGCTGGTCACTGGCACAGAGAGCAGCAGCTCCTCCCCTCCTGCCCTGCCTGTCCTTCCTGGAGAGCTTGTGCCCATCCATCCCTGCCTTCCACGCATGGGAATCATCCCACCCGGTGTCAGTGACAGCCTCTATGTCCTGGCACCCCAGCAGCACAGTGCCCTTCATTCATCCTGTTTGCTGCCCCAGCTGTGTGCATTGGCACAGAGGCTCTTCAGCTGGGCTGGCAGTGCCACCCTCTGAGGTGAACCCCCTGACTCCCTTGGGGTGCCCCAGTGCCTCATCCTTGCCTTGCCTCAGGGCAACAAGTGGAGAGCCTTTGCTAGCATCCATCCCCCTGCCTCTGGGGAGCTGCCCTGATGTCTGCCACAGGCAAGCATGAGGTTAACAACCCTTCCCCCTTCCAATCGAGTTCAAAGCCCTATCAATGAGCCCTGCTAGCTCCTGCCCTACGATCCTTTTGCCCCTCTGGGCCAGGTGCATCCCAGAGCCTGCAGCCAGGAGGTCACACAGGAACACATCCAGGCAGGGCTGGAAAGGCTCCAGAGAAGGAGACTCCACAACCTCTCTGGGCAGCCTGCTCCAGGCCTCTGGGACCCTCACACTCAAGAAGTTCCTCCTCATGCTGAGCTGGAGCCTCCTGTGCTGCAGTTTCCATCCATTGCCTCTTGTCCTGTCCCAGGGCACAGTGAGCAGAGCCTGTCCCTGTCCCTCCCTTCCTGACCCCCAGCCCTCAGCTATTGATAGCCATTGATCAGATCCCTCTCAGCCTTCTCCTCTCCAGACTCAACACCCCCAGGGCTCTCAGCCTCTCCTCCCCAGGCAGTGCTCCAGGTCCCTTCAGCATCCTTGGAGCCTCCCTTGGCCTCTCTGCAGCAGATCCCTGTCCCCCTGGAGCTGGGGAGCCCAGAGCTGGATGCAGTGTTCCAGGGGAGGTCTCAGCAGGGCAGAGCAGAGGGGAGGAGAAGCTCCCTGGCCCTGCTGGCCACACTCTGCTGAGTGCAGCCCAGGAGCCCATTGGCCTCTTGCCCCCCAGGGCACATTGCTGCCCCATGCAGAACTTGCTGCCCAGCAGCACTGCCAGGTCCCTCTCCTTGGGGCTGCTCTCCAGCAGATCCCCTCCCAGCCTGTCCTGCTGCAGCTGATTCTTCCCTCCCAGCTGCAGGACTCTGCTCTCATCCTTGCTGAGCCTCAGCAGGTTCCTCTCTGCCCAGCTCTCAGTCTGTGCAGGCTCTGAATGGTCTCACAGCCTCCAGGGTCTCAGCCAAGCCTCCCAGTTTGGAATCTTCAGCAAACCTGCTGAGCAGACTCTGTCTGTCTGTCCCCTCAATGTTTGCTGAAGGAGCAAACAGGTCACAGGAGACAGAACAGGGTCTGAGGAGCCAGGTCAGGGGAGAGGTGAAGCCCCCAGGACTGCTCTGCTCGGAGGAGAGCTGTGTGAGGCCAGGGAGCTGCTGGTTTGCTGCACTGGGAGCAAGCACTTTTTAGCTGCATGTTGATGGCAAAGAACCTTCTGGGATCTCCCTGTCAGGGCAGAAGACAAAGCTGCAAGAGGACACCTGGAACAAGGACACTGAGGGTATGACTGTGGAGGGGAATTCCACCTGTGACTGCTGCTGCTGCCTTTGGACTAAGGCTGCTACACCGCTGCCTCCTAGGAGCTGGGGCAGGGGGCCCAGCCAGGCTGAGGGCAGTCAGAGCTGGTCCCTGAGAGGCTGCTCCTGGGGCAGCTCTTGTGAGCAAACCTCTTGGGGGCATTGGATGCTGGCTGCCAGCTCTCAGCTTCCCCTTCGGGCCAGCAGGCACCGAACTGCCCCTGGCCCCGGAGCCCCATGGTGTGTCCTGCCCTGCAGCAGGCCTGCCCAGTGCTCCGGGCCCCACGGGGCCTGGGCAAGGGTCAGCTAAAGGGCCAAGAGGAGAAATCTCTCTGAATGCTGAGTTACAATACAACACAATACAACACACCAGGTTGGAAGAGACCTTCAAGATCATCGTGTCCAACCCATCAACCAATCCAACCCACCCAACAACCAACCCATGGCACCAAGCACCCAGCAAGTCTCCTCCTGAACACCTCCAATGGAGGTGACTCCACCACCTCCCCAGGCAGCCCATTCCCATGGGCAATCTCTCTCTCTGTGTAGAACTTCTTCCTAACATCCAGCCTAAACCTGCCCTGGCGCAGCCTGAGACTGTGTCCTCTTGTTCTGGTGCTGCTTGCCTGGGAGAAGAGACCAACCTCTGCCTGGCTACAACCTCCCTTCAGGTAGTTGGAGAGAGCAATGAGGTCTCCCCTGAGCCTCCACCTCTCCAGGCTCAGCACCCCCAGCTCCCTCAGCCTCTCCTCCCAGGGCTGTGCTCCAGACCCCTCCCCAGCCTCATTGCCCTTCTCTGGACACCTTCAAGTGTCTCGATGTCCTTCCTAAACTGAGGGGCCCAGAACTGGACACAGGACTCAAGGTGTGGCCTAACCAAAGCAGAGTCCAGGGGCACAATGACCTCCCTGCTCCTGCTGGCCACACTCTTCCTGATGCAGGCCAGGATGCCCTTGGCCCTCTTGGCTGCCTGGGCACACTGCAGGCTCATGTTCAGCCTCCCATCCACCAGCACCCCCAGGTCCCTCTCTGCCTGGCTGCTCTCAGCCACTCTGCCCCCAGCCTGTGGCACTGCCTGGGGTTGCTGTGGCCAATGTGCAGCACCTGGCACTTGGATGTGTTCAATCTCCTGCCCTTAGCCTCTGCCATCTGTCCAGCCTGTCGAGGTCCCTCTGCAAAGCCGCTCTGCCCTCCAGCAGATCAACTCCTGCCTCCAGCTTGGTGTCATCTGCACATTTACTGATGATGGACTCGATGTCTCTGGGCTCAGCCTCCAGCCAGTTCCTCACCCAGCTCAGAGTGCTGCTGTCCCAGCCAGGGGCTGACAGCTTAGCCAGGAGTTTGCTGTGGGGGACAGTGTCAAAGGCCTTGCTGCAGTCCAGGCAGACCACATCCACAGCCTGCCCCACAGCCACCAGGCAGTCACCTGGGCATGGAAGGAGATCAGGTTGGTCAGGCAGGACCTGCCCTTCCTGAATCCATGCTGGCTGGGCCTGAGCCCTTGGCCATCCTGTAAGGGTTGCGTGATCGCACTCAAGATGACCTGCTCCATACTCTTGCCTGGCACTGAGCTCAGGCTGACAGGCCTATCATTCCCTGGCTCCTCCAACCGGCCCTGCTGGTGGATGGGCACCACGCTGGCAGCTTCCAGTCTTCTGGGACCTCTCCAGTGAGCCACGACTGCTGAAAAATGATGGAGAGTGGCTTGGACGATCTCTGTTGAAGCATGGAAGCTCTGCTGGACCCTTCCCGAGGTGCCCAAAGCCACCCTGAGCACAGCAGAGACCCCTGCACACCAGAGACCCCTGCACACCACAGACCCTGCACACCACAGACCCTGCACACCACAGACCCCTGCACAGAACAGCACAGACCCTGCACAGCACAGACCCTGCACAGCACAGACCCTGCACAGCACAGACCCTGCACAGCACAGACCCCTGCACAGAACAGCACAGACCCTGCACAGCACAGACCCTGCACAGCACAGACCCTGCACACACACAGACCCTGCACAGCACAGACCCCTGCACACCACAGACCCCTGCACACCACAGACCCTGCACAGCACAGACCCCTGCACACAACAGACCCTGCACAGCACAGACCCTGCACACCACAGACCCTGCACACCACAGACCCTGCACACCACAGACCCTGCACACCACAGACCCTGCACAGCACAGACCCAGCACAGCACAGACCCTGCACAGCACAGACCCTGCACAGCACAGACCCCTGCACAGCACAGACGCTGCACACCACAGACCCTGCACACAACAGACCCTGCACAGCACTGACCCTGCACACCACAGACCCCTGCACACCACAGACCCCTGCACACCACAGACCCTGCACAAAACAGACCCTGCACAGCACAGACCCTGCACACCACAGACCCCTGCACAAAACAGACCCTGCACAGCACAGACCCTGCACACCACAGAACTTGCACACCACAGACCCCTGCACACCACAGACCCCTGCACAAAACAGACCCTGCACAGCACAGACCCTGCACACCACAGACCCCTGCACAAAACAGACCCTGCACAGCACAGACCCTGCACAGCACAGACCCTGCACAGCACAGACCCTGCACACCACAGACCCCTGCACAGCACAGACCCTGCACAGCACAGACCCTGCACACCACAGACCCTGCACACCACAGACGCTGCACACAACAGACCCTGCACACCACAGACCCCTGCACAGCACAGACGCTGCACGGCACAGACCCTGCACAGCACAGACCCCTGCACACAACAGACCCTGCACAGCACAGACCCTGCACACCACAGACCCTGCACAGCACAGACCCTGCACACCACAGACCCTGCACAGCACAGACCCTGCACACCACAGACCCTGCACACCACAGACGCTGCACACAACAGACCCTGCACACCACAGACCCTGCACACCACAGACCCTGCACACCACAGACCCCTGCATAGCACAGACCCTGCACAGCACAGACCCTGCACACCACACACCCTGCACAGCACAGACCCTGCACACCACAGACCCTGCACACCACAGACCCTGCACAGCACAGACCCTGCACAGCACAGACCCTGCACACCACACACCCTGCACAGCACAGACCCTGCACACCACAGACGCTGCACACCACAGACCCTGCACACCACAGACCCTGCACACCACAGACCCTGCACAGCACAGACCCCTGCACAGCACAGACCCTGCACACCACAGACCCTGCACAGCACAGACCCCTGCACAGCACAGACCCTGCACACCACAGGCCCTGCACACAACAGACGCTGCACAGCAGAGACCCTGCACACCACAGACCCCTGCACAGCACAGACCCTGCACACCACAGACCCCTGCACAGCACAGACCCTGCACAGCACAGACCCTGCACACCACAGACCCCTGCACAGCACAGACCCCTGCACAGCACAGACCCTGCACACCACAGACCCCTGCACAGCACAGACCCTGCACACCACAGACCCCTGACCCCTGCACAGCACAGACCCTGCACAGCACAGACCCTGCACACCACAGACCACAGCACAGACCCTGCACAGCACAGACCCTGCACAGCACAGACCCCTGCACAGCACAGACCCTGCACACCACAGACCCTGCACAGCACAGACCCTGCACACCACAGACCCCTGCACAGCACAGACCCCTGCACACAACAGACCCTGCACACCACAGACCCTGCACAGCACAGACCCTGCACAGCACAGACCCTGCACACCACAGACCCTGCACAGACACAGACCCTGCACACCACAGACCCTGCACACCACAGACCCTGCACAGCACAGACCCCTGCACAGCACAGACCCTGCACACCACAGACCCTGCACAGCACAGACCCTGCACACCACAGACCCCTGCACAGCACAGACCCACAGCACACAACAGACCCTGCACACCACAGACCCTGCACAGCACAGACCCTGCACAGCACAGACCCTGCACACCACAGACCCTGCACAGCACAGACCCTGCACAGCACAGACCCTGCACACCAGACCCTGACACCACAGACCCTGCACACCACAGACCCTGCACAGCACAGACCCTGCACACCACAGACCCCTGCACACCACAGACCCTGCACAGCACAGACCCTGCACACCACAGACCCCTGCACAGCACAGACCCTGCACACCACAGACCACTGCACAGCAGAGACCCCTGCACACCACAGACCCCTGCACACCACAGACCCTGCACAGCACAGACCCTGCACAACACAGACCCTGCACACCACAGACCCTGCACAGCACAGACCCTGCACACCACAGACCCTGCACAGCACACACCCTGCACAGCACAGACCCTGCACAGCACAGACCCTGCACAGCACAGACCCCTGCACACCACAGACCCTGCACACCACAGACCCTGCACAGCACAGACCCTGCACACCACAGACCCTGCACACCACAGACCCTGCACACCACAGACCCTGCACAGCACAGACCCCTGCACAGCACAGACCCCTGCACAGCACAGACCCTGCACACCACAGACCCTGCACACCACAGACCCTGCACAGCACAGACCCCTGCACAGCACAGACCCCTGCACAGCACAGACCCTGCACACCACAGACCCTGCACAGCACAGACCCTGCACAGCACAGACCCTGCACACCACAGACCCTGCACAGCACAGACCCTGCACAGCACAGACCCCTGCACAGCACAGACCCTGCACACCACAGACCCTGCACAGCACAGACCCTGCACAGCACAGACCCTGCACACCACAGACCCCTGCACACCACAGACCCTGCACAGCACAGACCCTGCACAGCACAGACCCCTGCACAGCACAGACCCCTGCACAGCACAGACCCTGCACACCACAGACCCTGCACAGCACAGACCCTGCACACAACAGACCCTGCACACCACAGACCCCTGCACAGCACAGACCCTGCACAGCACAGACCCCTGCACACCACAGACCCCTGCACACCACAGACCCTGCACACCACAGACCCCTGCACAGCACAGACCCTGCACAGCACAGACCCTGCACAGCACAGACGCTGCACAGCACAGACCCTGCACACAACAGACCCTGCACACCACAGACCCCTGCACTGCACAGACCCTGCACAGCACAGACCCTGCACAGCACAGACGCTGCACAGCACAGACCCTGCACAGCACAGACCCCTGCACACCACAGACCCTGCACAGCACAGACCCCACCACAGACCCCTGCACACCACAGACCCTGCACAGCACAGACCCTGCACAGCACAGACCCCTGCACAGCACAGACCCCTGCACACCACAGACCCCTGCACAGCACAGACCCCTGCACAGCACAGACCCTGCACAGCACAGACCCCTGCACAGCACAGACCCTGCACAGCACAGACCCTGCACAGCACAGACCCTGCACACCACAGACCCCTGCACAGCACAGACCCCTGCACACAACAGACCCCTGCACACCACAGACCCCTGCCCCTGCACACCACAGACCCTGCACACCACAGACCCCTGCACAGCACAGACCCTGCACAGCACAGACCCTGCACAGCACAGACCCTGCACAGCACAGACCCCACAGCACAGCACACCACAGACCCCTGCACAGCACAGACCCCTGCACACAACAGACCCTGCACAGCACAGACCCTGCACACAGACACAGACCCTGCACACAACAGACCCTGCACAGCACAGACCCTGCACACCACAGACCCTGCACACCACAGACCCTGCACAGCACAGACCCTGCACACCACAGACCCTGCACACCACAGACCCTGCACACCACAGACCCTGCACACCACAGACCCTGCACAGCACAGACCCTGCACAGCACAGACCCTGCACAGACCCTGCACAGACAGACCCTGCACAGCACAGACCCTGCACACCACAGACCCTGCACACACAGACCCCTGCACACAACAGACCCTGCACACCACAGACCCTGCACAGCACAGACCCTGCACAGCACAGACCCTGCACAGCACAGACCCTGCACAGCACAGACGCCCTGCACAGCACAGACCCTGCACACCACAGACCCTGCACACCACAGACCCTGCACACAACAGACCCTGAACAGCACAGACAGCACCTGCACAGCACAGACCCTGCACACCACAGACCCTGCACAGACCCTGCACACCACAGACCCTGCACACAACAGACCCTGCACAGCACAGACCCTGCACACCACAGACGCTGCACACCACAGACCCTGCACAGCACAGACCCTGCACACCACAGACGCTGCACACCACAGACCCTGCACAGCACAGACGCACAGCACAGACCCTGCACACCACAGACCCTGCACAGCACAGACCCTGCACAGCACAGACCCTGCACAGCACAGTCCCTGCACAGCACAGACCCTGCACAGCACAGACGCTTCACAGCACAGACCCTGCACACCACAGACCCTGCACAGCACAGACCCTGCACAGCACAGACCCTGCACAGCACAGTCCCTGCACAGCACAGTCCCTGCACAGCACAGACCCTGCACACCACAGACCCTGCACAGCACAGACGCTTCACAGCACAGACCCTGCACACCACAGACCCTGCACACCACAGACCCTGCACAGCACAGACGCTTCACAGCACAGACCCTGCACAGCACAGACCCAGCACACCACAGACCCTGCACACCACAGACCCTGCACAGCACAGACCCTGCACAGCACAGACCCTGCACAGCACAGACCCTGCACAGCACAGACGCTGCACACCACAGACCCTGCACACCACAGACCCTGCACACCACAGACCCTGCACACCACAGACCCCTGCACAGCACAGCACCCTGCACAGCACAGACCCCTGCACACCACAGACCCTGCACACCACAGACCCTGCACACCACAGACCCTGCACAGCACAGACCCTGCACAGCACAGACCCTGCACAGCACAGACGCTGCACACCACAGACCCTGCACACCACAGACCCTGCACACCACAGTCCCCTGCACAGCACAGCACAGACCCTGCACAGCACAGACCCTGCACAGCACAGACCCCTGCAGAGCACAGCAGAGACCCCTGCACACCACAGAGCCCTGCACACCACAGACCCCTGCAGAGCTGCCCCAGAGCAGCTGCCTCTGTCCTCCCTGCACTGACGTCTTCTGACCACCCCTATCCCGGGTTGATCAGACCCCCTAGCTGGAGCCCATCACCTCCAGAACATCTTCATTGCTGCTTCAGAGGGCAGAGCCCGAGGCTGGGGTATGAGGTAGACTGCCCTGGCACAGCCTGTAAGTGCCCAGAGCCTGAGAAGGTCTGCAGCACAGTTCCCCCTGGGAGTCCTCTGGCTGGCAAGACAGCAGAGCAGGGGTCTGGCAGGCTGGGTGGTCTTAGGTGGGGTGACCTCTACCTGAGCTGAGCTGGGAAGAACAGGGACAAGGCACTCCTGGGGCAGAGCCTGATCCCAAAGTCCTGGAAGTAGCAAATGGTCCCTGGCAGCCCAGAGCCAGCTGAGTGCTGAGCCACATCCAGGGCAGAGAGAGCAGCAGCACAGGGAGGGGATTCTGCCCCTCTGCTCTGCTCTGCTCAGACCCCATCTGCAGCACTGCCTCCAGCTCTGGGGCCCCCAGCATAAGAAGGACCTGGAGCTGCTGGAGAGGCTGCAGAGGAGGCCACAGAGATGATCAGAGGCTGCAGAACCTCCCTGTGGGGACAGGCTGAGAGTTTGGGCTGCTCAGCCTGCAGAAGAGAAGGCTCCAGGGAGACCTCAGAGCAGCCTTCCAGTACCTGAAGGGCTCCAGGAGAGCTGGGGAGGGACTTGGGACAAGGGCTGGGAGTGCCAGGATGAGAGACAATGGCTTTGAGCTGGGAGAGGAGAGACTGAGACTGGAGATGAGGAAGAAATTGTTGAGAGTGAGGCTGGGGAGACTCTGGCACAGGCTGCCCAGGGAGGCTGTGGCTGTCCCCTGCCTGGAGGTGCTGGAGGCCAGGCTGGATGAGGCCCTGAGCAGCCTGGGCTGGTGGGAGGGGTCCCTGACCGTGGCAGGGGGTTGGCACTGGCTGATCCTTGAGGTCCCTCCCAACCATTCTGTGGTGCTGTGATTCTCTGGGCAGGACCTGGGCTCCCTGACCACAAGTGGCTCCTTGTGCTGCCCTCAGCAGGCAGGGAGCCTGTGCTCTGCCTCTGTGGGAGGGGTCTGTGGCCCCAGCTGAACCTGCTGGTGGTGCTGAGGCATTGCCTGAGGAGCTGTTCCCCACCTGCCTCTCAGGGGAGGATGAAGAGCTTTGGTGCCTCCCTGGCAGACTGCTTGGAGCCCCTGCAGGGCTGTGCATGCTCCGACCTGACCCCCCCATGCTAAGGCCAGAGAGGTGGCTCAGGTCTCAGGGAGGGACCAAGGTGCAGCCTGAGAGCTGGCAGAGGGAGCAGGACTTGGAGGCTTTTACACAGGCTTCCTCCCCATGCATGACACCTCCTGGCCTTGCCAAGTGCTGCTGTCAGTGCTGCAGCTCTGTGCCCTGCCTCAAAGAGCAGGACTGGAGTCACCAGGGCATGGAGAGCCTGGCTTGGCACTTCTAGAATGCCCCTCTGCAGTGCTGGGAAGGCACAAGAGCTTTGCTGGCAGGAAACGATAGGCAAAGGTTCTCTGAGCAGCCTCTGGTCCCTGGAGCAGGCTGGCAGCTCCAGTGAGAGCTGAGTGCTGCTGCCCAGCACCTGAGGAAGGGTCTTAGGTCAGAGCAGGATGAGCACTTACTGTGCCAGGTGCAGGCTGATGGCCTCATGCCCAGAGCCTTCACCCCATGGAGAGGTTCTCCAGTACCATACAGACCACAGAGCTGCTGAGGCTGGAACAGACCTTGGGGTGACCCAGCTCAGCCTGTGCCCCAACACCACCACATCCACCAGAGCATGGCACTGAGTGCCACATCCAATCTCTCCTTAAACACCCCCAGGGACAGTGACTCCATCCCCTCCCTGGGCAGCACATCCCAGTGTCCAATTCCCCTGTCCCTGAGGAACTGCTTCCTGGCATCAAACCTAACCCTCCCCTGGCACAGCTTCAGGCCATGCCCTCTGGTCGTGGCACAAGTTGCCTGGAGCAGAGCCTGGCCCCCACCCTGCTGCAACTTCCCTCATCAGCCTTTCCCTCCAGTGCCTTCACCTCTGTGAAGATGGAGCCAGCAGACCTCCAAAGGTTAAGGTCCCAGGAGGGCTCTCTCCAGGGAAGGCTGTGCTGGGGATGGAGCCTCTTGCCTGTGCACAGCCTGCCCAGGAGGTGAGGAAAGCTCCCACTGGCCTCTTGGCTGCATGCAGCACCAACCCCCACAGCAGCCTGCTGGCACCACCGTGCTGCAGCCAGCCCTGAGCTCCTCCTGGGCTCAGCCACCTCTCCCACAGAGCCTGCTGTGCCCTCCTGAACTCAGCCCAGCTGCCTCCTGCCCTCAGCTCCACCCTTGGACCTGCTTTTACCAAGTGCTGCTTGCACCTCAGTGGGTTCCCACCCCCCCTGCATGTGTTGCTGTGGAGTGGTCAGGATGGAAGCTCAGGTTCCAGCAAGGCTCCACAGGACTCTGAGCATGGGATGCAGATGTGGCACTGATGTGGCACTGATGTGGCACTCACGTGGGCTTGTGCAGGCCGGGGAGAGCAAGCACTGAGAGCCCAGGTCCTGCTGGAGAGAGCCCCACAAAGGCCGTGAGCATGACACAGGGCTTGGACATCCCTGCTGTGAAGAGAGGCTGAGAGCCCTGGGGCTGTTCAGTCTGGAGAGGAGAAGGCTGAGAGGAGATCTCATCGATGCTTGCAAATATCTGAAGGGTGGGGGGCAAGGGGGAGCAGGCCCTGCTCAGTGGTGCCCTGTGATAGCACAAAGCCACACACTGGAACCCAGGAAGAGAGAACCTGAGGAGAAACTTCTTTGGTGTGAGGGTGCTGGGGCCTGGAGCAGGCTGCCCAGAGAGAATAGAACAGTATCAACAAGGTTGGAAAAGACCTCAGAGATCATCAAGTCCAAGCTGTCCCCCAACACCTCCTGACAGCTAAACCATGGCTCCAAGTGCCACATCCAGTCCCCTCTTGAACACCTCCAGGGACGGTGACTCCACCACCTCCCCGGGCAGCACATCCCAACAGCTAACAATACTCTCTGGGAAGATCTTTCTCCTCACCTCGAGCCTAAACCTCCCCTGGCACAGCTTGAGACTGTGTCCTCTAGAGGTTGTGGAGGCTCCTTGTGTGGAGACTTCCAAGCCCCACCTGGAGGTGTTCTGTGTGCCCTGCCCTGGGGTGGTCTGGATTGCTGAGGGCAATCCACTCACAGCCCCAGAGCTGCTCAGCAAGACAGTGTCCAGGCTTTGCTTTCCAGCTCAGTGGGCTCAGGCTGGTGTGCTCCAACCACAGCAAGCCAGAGGAGGAGCAATCAGGTCACGGCAAGGCTGAACCATTTGGTGCACTCCAGCAGCAGCAGAAGGCAGTAACTCCCTGCAGAGCAGAGCAGCTCTGGCACTGCACAGGAGTTCTATTTAGAGCTGGGCTTGGCAGGTGCTCCCAGGGAGCAGAGGTTTGGGTTTCTATTGTGTTCAACCTGACCCCAGAATAGTTTCAACCACTCTGCTTTGTGGCATGGCCAAATATTAACTCTCTCAGCTGGGAAAGAAGTGCAGAAATTTGCCCTCTGCTGCTGCTGTTGGCAGCATGGTGCTGGTGCTGGGCAGAGCTGGGCAGGCTCTCAGCAGCCTGCACCTGACCCTGGCAGCTTCCACACAGGAAACCCTTCCCGGCTCCCCCGGGGGCACCAGGGGCAGGCATTGCCTTTCTGTCCCACCCCAGGGGCTGGGGGGCTTGGCAGGAGCACAGAGGGCTGAGAGGACCTTGCTCCTCTCCTGCACAGCCCTCTCCCCTGCTCTCCAGCTCCCTGTGCTGCCTGCCTGTGGATGAGACCCCGAAGCTGAGACCCCTGCCGCCAGGGCAGGCAGCAGGTCCTGCAGGGGGCTGTGCTGGCACAGGGGTCCCTGCTGGGGTTTGCAGAGCTGGCTGGGGGGCTGCAGTGTGCTGCACGCACCTACCCTGGGGCTGGTGCAAGGCAAACGCTCCTGAGCCTGGCATCCAGCCTGTGAGGCAGGGAAGGGCAGCAAAGGGTCTGGCACAGCCCCAGCTCTGTCCTCACAGTGTGGAGGCATCTGGCTTGACCACTTGGCTCTGGGCGCTGGCTTCCTCCCTTGGGCCTGCTCAGACAAGGCTCTTCTGCCAGAGCTGTGGGGTGGAAGAGCTTCTGCTGGTGCCCAGAGCACTGTGGAAGGTTTTGCCTTCTTCATGGGACCCTGAGTGAAGGAAACTTCCAACACAAACGCTCTCCTGCAAGAGCTCCTCTCTTCCCCTGCCTTGAGCAGAGTGAGGAAGGAAACCTCACCTCGCTCAAGGCAGCAGAAGCAGCTCTGGGGTGGTGTCCAGAGGCCAGCCTGGGTGCCGGCAGTGCCTCTCCTTTGGGGATGCAGCCAGGAAAAGTGGGGGAAAAACAACCAAGCAGCAGGATCTGAGCTGGCTGAGAAGCAGAAAGGAAACTTCAAACAGCTTTCTGATATCCCCCAAGTCCTGTGGCTGGGGCTGTACAACACCCAAGCACTGCTCCTGCTTCCCACACCAGGGAGCAAACCACAAGGCTGCTGCCAAGTGCAGAGAGGGAAATAGGTGGAGACCTGCTGCTGCTGTCTGCAGGGAGTGCTGGAGGCCATGGCACGGCCTGGGATGTGGATGCTGTCTGTTGGTCTTCCCCCACCACCTCACCTGGGCACCAGAGCTTTTGGGGTGCACAGGCTAAGGCCTGGGTTATGCACATCCCCAGGGTGGTCCCCAGTCTGCTGCCCCCACCCTGGGCTGGGCTGGGAGAAGCAATGGCCATGGAGCACAGGGAAGGGGCTGCCGCCAGAGGGTCTCCCTGGCTAGCTGCACCTGTTAAGCATGCTGGCAGTGTCTGTGCAAGGGGTGTGTCCAGGGCCATAACCCCACAGAGCTGGGGGATGCTGCAGCCAGGAGCCCCAGGACATGCCAGAGCTGTGCAGCTGCACACTGGCTTGAACCAACCACTTCCTAGCATCCTGTTTACTAACGGCCCAAACCCTGCCTGGCACAGGCAAGGCTCCGAGCAGCCAGTGGCCCTTGTGGAGCCCAAGCAGCCTGCGGCCGTTGCGGAGCCCGAGCAGCCTGTGGCCATTGCGGAGCAGGAGCAGCCTGCGGCCCTTGCGGAGCAGGAGCAGCCTGTGGCCCTTGTTGAGCCCAAGCAGCCTGCGGCCGTTGCGGAGCCCAAGCAGCCTGCGGCCCTTGCGGAGCAGGAGCAGCCTGTGGCCCTTGCGGAGCAGGAGCAGCCTGCGGCCCTTGTTGAGCCCAAGCAGCCTGCGGCCCTTGTTGAGCCCAGGCAGCCTGCGGCCCTTGTTGAGCCCGAGCAGCCTGCGGCCCTTGCGGAGCAGGAGCAGCCTGCGGCCCTTGTTGAGCCCAGGCAGCCTGCGGCCGTTGCGGAGCCCGAGCAGCCTGCGGCCCTTGTGGAGCCCAAGCAGCCTGCGGCCGTTGCGGAGCCCGAGCAGACTGCGGCCCTTGTGGAGCCCAAGCAGCCTGCGGCCGTTGTGGAGCCCGAGCAGCCTGCGGCCCTTGCGGCCTGCGGCCGCAGGAGCAGCCTGCGGCCCTTGTGGAGCCCAAGCAGCCTGCGGCCCTTGTTGAGCCCAAGCAGCCTGCGGCCGTTGTGGAGCCCGAGCAGCCTGCGGCCCTTGTGGAGCCCAAGCAGCCTGCGGCCATTGCGGAGCAGGAGCAGCCTGCGGCCCTTGTTGAGCCCAAGCAGCCTGCGGCCATTGCGGAGCAGGAGCAGCCTGCGGCCCTTGCGGAGCCCGAGCAGCCTGCGGCCCTTGTTGAGCCCAAGCAGCCTGCGGCCGTTGCGGAGCAGGAGCAGCCTGCGGCCCTTGCGGAGCACGAGCAGCCTGCGGCCCTTGCGGAGCAGGAGCAGCCTGCGGCCCTTGTTGAGCCCAGGCAGCCTGCGGCCATTGCGGAGCCCGAGCAGCCTGCGGCCCTTGTTGAGCCCAAGCAGCCTGCGGCCGTTGCAGAGCAGGAGCAGCCTGCGGCCCTTGCGGAGCAGGAGCAGCCTGCGGCCCTTGTTGAGCCCAAGCAGCCTGCGGCCGTTGCGGAGCAGGAGCAGCCTGCGGCACTTGCGGAGCAGGAGCAGCCTGCGGCCGTTGTGGAGCCCGAGCAGCCTGCGGCCCTTGTTGAGCCCAAGCAGCCTGCGGCCCTTGCGGAGCAGGAGCAGCCTGCGGCCCTTGCGGAGCACGAGCAGCCTGCGGCCCTTGCGGAGCAGGAGCAGCCTGCGGCCATTGCGGAGCAGGAGCAGCCTGCGGCCCTTGTTGAGCCCAAGCAGCCTGCGGCCCTTGTGGAGCAGGAGCAGCCTGCGGCCCTTGTTGAGCCCAAGCAGCCTGCGGCCCTTGTTGAGCCCAAGCAGCCTGCGGCCGTTGCGGAGCAGGAGCAGCCTGCGGCCCTTGCGGAGCAGGAGCAGCCTGCGGCCCTTGCGGAGCCCAAGCAGCCTGCGGCCGTTGCGGAGCACGAGCAGCCTGCGGCCCTTGCGGAGCAGGAGCAGCCTGCGGCCCTTGCGGAGCCCGAGCAGCCTGCGGCCCTTGCGGAGCAGGAGCAGCCTGTGGCCCTTGCGGAGCAGGAGCAGCCTGCGGCCCTTGTGGAGCCCAAGCAGCCTGCGGCCCTTGCGGAGCCCGAGCAGCCTGCGGCCCTTGCGGAGCCCGAGCAGCCTGCGGCCCTTGCGGAGCACGGAGCAGCCTGCGGCCCTTGCGGAGCACGAGCAGCCTGCGGCCCTTGCGGAGCACGAGCAGCCTGCGGCCCTTGCGGAGCCCGAGCAGCCTGCGGCCCTTGTTGAGCCCAAGCAGCCTGCGGCCCTTGCGGAGCAGGAGCAGCCTGCGGCCCTTGTTGAGCCCAAGCAGCCTGCGGCCCTTGCGGAGCAGGAGCAGCCTGTGGCCCTTGCGGAGCAGGAGCAGCCTGCGGCCCTTGTGGAGCCCAAGCAGCCTGCGGCCCTTGCGGAGCCCGAGCAGCCTGCGGCCCTTGCGGAGCCCGAGCAGCCTGCGGCCCTTGCGGAGCACGAGCAGCCTGCGGCCCTTGCGGAGCACGAGCAGCCTGCGGCCCTTGCGGAGCACGAGCAGCCTGCGGCCCTTGCGGAGCACGAGCAGCCTGCGGCCCTTGCGGAGCCCGAGCAGCCTGCGGCCCTTGCGGCCCTTGCCCAAGCAGCCTGCGGCCCTTGCGGAGCCCGAGCAGCCTGCGGCCCTTGTTGAGCCCAAGCAGCCTGCGGCCCTTGCGGAGCAGGAGCAGCCTGTGGCCCTTGCGGAGCAGGAGCAGCCTGCGGCCCTTGTGGAGCCCAAGCAGCCTGCGGCCCTTGCGGAGCCCGAGCAGCCTGCGGCCCTTGCGGAGCCCGAGCAGCCTGCGGCCCTTGCGGAGCACGAGCAGCCTGCGGCCCTTGCGGAGCACGAGCAGCCTGCGGCCCTTGCGGAGCACGAGCAGCCTGCGGCCCTTGCGGAGCCCGAGCAGCCTGCGGCCCTTGTTGAGCCCAAGCAGCCTGCGGCCCTTGCGGAGCCCGAGCAGCCTGCGGCCCTTGTTGAGCCCAAGCAGCCTGCGGCCCTTGCGGAGCCCGAGCAGCCTGTGGCCCTTGTTGAGCCCAAGCAGCCTGCGGCCCTTGTTGAGCCCAAGCAGCCTGCGGCCGTTGCGGAGCCCGAGCAGCCTGCGGCCCTTGTTGAGCCCAAGCAGCCTGCGGCCATTGCGGAGCCCGAGCAGCCTGCGGCCCTTGCGGAGCAGGAGCAGCCTGCGGCCGTTGCGGAGCAGGAGCAGCCTGCGGCCCTTGTTGAGCCCAAGCAGCCTGCGGCCCTTGCGGAGCAGGAGCAGCCTGTGGCCCTTGCGGAGCCCGAGCAGCCTGCGGCCCTTGCGGAGCAGGAGCAGCCTGTGGCCCTTGCGGAGCCCGAGCAGCCTGCGGCCCTTGCGGAGCACGAGCAGCCTGCGGCCCTTGCGGAGCAGGAGCAGCCTGCGGCCCTTGCGGAGCAGGAGCAGCCTGCGGCCCTTGCGGAGCACGAGCAGCCTGCGGCCCTTGCGGAGCAGGAGCAGCCTGCGGCCCTTGCGGAGCAGGAGCAGCCTGCGGCCCTTGCGGAGCACGAGCAGCCTGCGGCCCTTGCGGAGCAGGAGCAGCCTGCGGCCCTTGTTGAGCCCAAGCAGCCTGCGGCCCTTGTTGAGCCCAAGCAGCCTGCGGCCCTTGTTGAGCCCAGGCAGCCTGCGGCCCTTGCGGAGCCCGAGCAGCCTGCGGCCCTTGTTGAGCCCAAGCAGCCTGCGGCCCTTGCGGAGCAGGAGCAGCCTGCGGCCCTTGCGGAGCACGAGCAGCCTGCGGCCCTTGTTGAGCCCAAGCAGCCTGCGGCCATTGCGGAGCCCGAGCAGCCTGCGGCCCTTGCGGAGCAGGAGCAGCCTGCGGCCGTTGCGGAGCAGGAGCAGCCTGCGGCCCTTGTTGAGCCCAAGCAGCCTGCGGCCCTTGCGGAGCAGGAGCAGCCTGTGGCCCTTGCGGAGCAGGAGCAGCCTGCGGCCCTTGCGGAGCCCGAGCAGCCTGCGGCCCTTGTTGAGCCCAAGCAGCCTGCGGCCCTTGCGGAGCCCGAGCAGCCTGCGGCCCTTGTTGAGCCCAAGCAGCCTGCGGCCCTTGCGGAGCCCGAGCAGCCTGTGGCCCTTCTTGAGCCCAAGCAGCCTGCGGCCCTTGTTGAGCCCAAGCAGCCTGCGGCCGTTGCGGAGCCCGAGCAGCCTGCGGCCCTTGTTGAGCCCAAGCAGCCTGCGGCCATTGCGGAGCCCGAGCAGCCTGCGGCCCTTGCGGAGCAGGAGCAGCCTGCGGCCGTTGCGGAGCAGGAGCAGCCTGCGGCCCTTGTTGAGCCCAAGCAGCCTGCGGCCCTTGCGGAGCAGGAGCAGCCTGTGGCCCTTGCGGAGCCCGAGCAGCCTGCGGCCCTTGCGGAGCAGGAGCAGCCTGTGGCCCTTGCGGAGCCCGAGCAGCCTGCGGCCCTTGCGGAGCACGAGCAGCCTGCGGCCCTTGCGGAGCAGGAGCAGCCTGCGGCCCTTGCGGAGCACGAGCAGCCTGCGGCCCTTGCGGAGCAGGAGCAGCCTGCGGCCCTTGCGGAGCAGGAGCAGCCTGCGGCCCTTGCGGAGCAGGAGCAGCCTGCGGCCCTTGCGGAGCAGGAGCAGCCTGCGGCCCTTGTTGAGCCCAAGCAGCCTGCGGCCCTTGCGGAGCAGGAGCAGCCTGTGGCCCTTGCGGAGCCCGAGCAGCCTGCGGCCCTTGCGGAGCAGGAGCAGCCTGTGGCCCTTGCGGAGCCCGAGCAGCCTGCGGCCCTTGCGGAGCAGGAGCAGCCTGCGGCCCTTGCGGAGCAGGAGCAGCCTGCGGCCCTTGCGGAGCACGAGCAGCCTGCGGCCCTTGCGGAGCAGGAGCAGCCTGCGGCCCTTGCGGAGCAGGAGCAGCCTGCGGCCCTTGCGGAGCACGAGCAGCCTGCGGCCCTTGCGGAGCAGGAGCAGCCTGCGGCCCTTGTTGAGCCCAAGCAGCCTGCGGCCCTTGTTGAGCCCAAGCAGCCTGCGGCCCTTGTTGAGCCCAGGCAGCCTGCGGCCCTTGCGGAGCCCAGGCAGCCTGCGGCCCTTGTTGAGCCCAAGCAGCCTGCGGCCCTTGCGGAGCAGGAGCCTGCGGCCCTTGCGGAGCAGCCTGCGGCCCTTGCGGAGCAGGAGCCCGGCCCTTGCAGCCTGCGGCCCCTTGCGGCCCTTGCGGAGCCCGAGCAGCCTGCGGCCCTTGCGAGCCCAAGCAGCCTGCGGCCGTTGCGAGCAGGAGCAGCCTGCGGCCCTGCCCAAGCTTGTTGAGCCTGGCAGCCTGCGGCCCTTGCGGAGCAGGAGCAGCCTGTGGCCCTTGTTGAGCCCAAGCAGCCTGCGGCCCTTGCGGAGCAGGAGCAGCCTGCGGCCCTTGTTGAGCCCAAGCAGCCTGCGGCCCTTGCGGAGCAGGAGCAGCCTGCGGCCCTTGCGGAGCAGGAGCAGCCTGCGGCCCTTGCGGAGCCCGAGCAGCCTGCGGCCCTTGCGGAGCAGGAGCAGCCTGCGGCCCTTGCGGAGCAGGAGCAGCCTGCGGCCCTTGCGAGCAGGAGCAGCCTGCGGCCCTTGCGGAGCAGGAGCAGCCTGCGGCCCTTGCGGAGCAGGAGCAGCCTGCGGCCCTTGTTGAGCCCAAGCAGCCTGCGGCCCTTGCGGAGCAGGAGCAGCCTGCGGCCCTTGCGGAGCCCAGGCAGCCTGCGGCCCTTGCGGAGCCCGAGCAGCCTGCGGCCCTTGTTGAGCCCAAGCAGCCTGCGGCCCTTGCGGAGCAGGAGCAGCCTGCGGCCCTTGCGGAGCAGGAGCAGCCTGCGGCCCTTGTTGAGCCCAAGCAGCCTGCGGCCCTTGCGGAGCAGGAGCAGCCTGCGGCCCTTGCGGAGCACGAGCAGCCTGCGGCCCTTGCGGAGCAGGAGCAGCCTGCGGCCCTTGCGGAGCAGGAGCAGCCTGCGGCCCTTGCGGAGCAGGAGCAGCCTGCGGCCCTTGCGGAGCAGGAGCAGCCTGCGGCCCTTGCGGAGCACGAGCAGCCTGCGGCCCTTGTTGAGCCCAAGCAGCCTGCGGCCCTTGCGAGCCCAGGAGCAGCCTGTGGCCCTTGCAGCCTGCGGCCCTTGCGGAGCCCGAGCAGCCTGCGGCCCTTGTTGAGCCCAAGCAGCCTGCGGCCCTTGCGGAGCAGGAGCAGCCTGCGGCCCTTGCGGAGCAGGAGCAGCCTGCGGCCCTTGCGGAGCAGGAGCAGCCTGCGGCCCTTGCGGAGCAGGAGCAGCCTGCGGCCCTTGTTGAGCCCAAGCAGCCTGCGGCCCTTGCGGAGCAGGAGCAGCCTGCGGCCCTTGCGGAGCAGGAGCAGCCTGCGGCCCTTGCGGAGCAGGAGCAGCCTGCGGCCCTTGTTGAGCCCAAGCAGCCTGCGGCCCTTGCGGAGCAGGAGCAGCCTGCGGCCCTTGTTGAGCCCAAGCAGCCTGCGGCCCTTGCGGAGCAGGAGCAGCCTGCGGCCCTTGCGGAGCCCAAGCAGCCTGCGGCCCTTGCGGAGCCCGAGCAGCCTGCGGCCCTTGCGGCAGCAGGAGCAGCCTGCGGCCCTTGCGGAGCAGGAGCAGCCTGCGGCCCTTGTTGAGCCCAAGCAGCCTGCGGCCCTTGCGGAGCAGGAGCAGCCTGCGGCCCTTGCGGAGCAGGAGCAGCCTGCGGCCCTTGCGGAGCAGGAGCAGCCTGCGGCCCTTGCGGAGCAGGAGCAGCCTGCGGCCCTTGCGGAGCCCAAGCAGCCTGCGGCCCTTGCGGAGCAGGAGCAGCCTGCGGCCCTTGTTGAGCCCAAGCAGCCTGCGGCCCTTGCGGAGCCCGAGCAGCCTGCGGCCCTTGCGGAGCAGGAGCAGCCTGCGGCCCTTGCGGAGCAGGAGCAGCCTGCGGCCCTTGTTGAGCCCAAGCAGCCTGCGGCCCTTGCGGAGCAGGAGCAGCCTGCGGCCCTTGCGGAGCAGGAGCAGCCTGCGGCCCTTGCGGAGCCCAAGCAGCCTGCGGCCCTTGCGGAGCCCGAGCAGCCTGCGGCCCTTGCGGAGCAGGAGCAGCCTGCGGCCCTTGCGGAGCCCAAGCAGCCTGCGGCCCAAGCAGCCTGCGGCCCTTGCGGAGCCCAGCAGCCTGCGGCCCCCTTGCGGAGCAGGAGCAGCCTGCGGCCCTTGCGGAGCCCAAGCAGCCTGCGGCCCTTGCGGAGCAGGAGCAGCCTGCGGCCCTTGCGGAGCAGGAGCAGCCTGCGGCCCTTGCGGCCCTTGCGGAGCAGGAGCAGCCTGCGGCCCTTGCGGAGCAGGAGCCCAAGCAGCCTGCGGCCCTTGCGGAGCAGGAGCAGCCTGCGGCCCTTGCGGAGCCCAAGCAGCCTGCGGCCCTTGCGGAGCAGGAGCAGCCTGCGGCCCTTGCGGAGCAGGAGCAGCCTGCGGCCCTTGCGGAGCAGGAGCAGCCTGCGGCCCTTGCGGAAGCAGCCTGCAGCCTGCGGCCCTTGCGGAGCAGGAGCAGCCTGCGGCCCTTGCGGAGCAGGAGCAGCCTGCGGCCCTTGCGGAGCAGGAGCAGCCTGCGGCCCTTGCGGAGCAGGAGCAGCCTGCGGCCCTTGCGGAGCAGGAGCAGCCTGCCCTTGGCCCTTGCGGAGCAGGAGCAGCCTGCGGCCCTTGCGGAGCAGGAGCAGCCTGCGGCCCTTGCGGAGCCCGAGCAGCCTGCGGCCCTTGCGGAGCAGGAGCAGCCTGCGGCCCTTGCGGAGCAGGAGCAGCCTGCGGCCCTTGCGGAGCAGGAGCAGCCTGCGGCCCTTGCGGAGCAGGAGCAGAGCAGCCTGCGGCCATTGCGGAGCAGGAGCAGCCTGCGGCCCTTGCGGAGCAGGAGCAGCCTGCGGCCCTTGCGGAGCAGGAGCAGCCTGCGGCCCTTGCGGAGCAGGAGCAGCCTGCGGCCCTTGCGGAGCACGAGCAGCCTGCGGCCCTTGCGGAGCAGGAGCAGCCTGCGGCCCTTGTTGAGCCCAAGCAGCCTGCGGCCCTTGTTGAGCCCAAGCAGCCTGCGGCCCTTGCGGAGCCCGAGCAGCCTGCGGCCCTTGCGGAGCAGGAGCAGCCTGCGGCCCTTGTTGAGCCCAAGCAGCCTGCGGCCCTTGCGGAGCAGGAGCAGCCTGCGGCCCTTGCGGAGCAGGAGCAGCCTGCGGCCCTTGCGGAGCAGGAGCAGCCTGCGGCCCTTGCGGAGCCCGAGCAGTTTTGCTTCCAGTTTTGCTCCATCCCCAGTTCCAGGGAAGGCTCAGAGCAGCACAGCGCTGCCTGGCCCATGGCTGCTGCAGGGCAGGAAGGGGTTGCAAAAGCAGCAGAGGGCACTTTGAAGTTGTGCAAGAGTTTGTTCCGCTGCAGCTGGACAACACCTGGCTCCCAGACACCCACAAGGCTTCACCTTTGGCACTGACTCCCCGCTGGCCTTGCCATGCACCCACGCCTGGGCTGTGTGCTGCCTGCCCCTGCCCCACTGCTCTATCAGAGGCATCAGGGAGCTGCTGCTGATCTTGCTGCTGGGGTAAATGAGACAGGGCTGGGACATTTTTGTGCTCTGAATAAGGGGCAGGGAGACTCCAGCTAGACATGGTTGGGAAATCTGGCAGCAGGAGTGCCAGGGCAGGTGGAGTAACCTGCAGCCAGAGGCAGGGAACAGCCCAAAGCAGCCAGGCTCTGGCCTGGGTCTGTGAATGGAGCTGGTGCTAGGAGAACCCAAACCTGCCACACTCAGGAGCCTCCCTATGGCTGCTCTGCTGACGAGGCAGGACCCTGGAGGCAGCTTCTGAAGCAAAGAGAGTTCAGGTTCCTCCAGCCAATTAATTACCTCATGGCAGAAAGTCTCCCACCTCTGTTTCCCAGCCCCTGCCAAAGCCTGCCCATTGTCTGGGGAGCCTGGCTGGCTGCCCCGGCACAAAAGGCACAGCCTTGAGTAACAGCCAGGGGTGCAGGGGGAGAAGGAAGCAGGGAAAGGGCCAAGGAGAGCTGGGTGTGGAGGAGCTCTGCGAGGCAGCTCCGGCCTGGCAGCGTCTGGCTTGCAGACATCTGCTGCATCCTGCCTGCTGCAGGGGGCACTCAGCCTGGGTGCTGCCCAGGGTGGTGCCGGAGAGGACTGGGGAGCCCTCTCCGTGGGGGTGCTGAGGGTCTGTGTGGTGGTTTAGGCTGGGTGCTGGCCCGGATGCCACTGCACAGACCACGCCTGGGAGGTCCCAAGGGGTGGGCCCAGCCCAGGGGGCGGTCACAGGAAAGCAGGTATCCCATTCCCACAGCGCCCTGCTCCCCTATCGAACATCCACGCGGGGCCTGCACTTGCTCTTTCCTCCCCTGCTGCTGCCCAGGTACAATGCCCTGAGCTGCCTCCCCTGGGCCTGCCCAGGCCCAAGGCTGGGTTGGGGGGAGAAAGAGCCCTGGAGGGGGGTTGGGTGTACCCCCAGGTGGGGATGGGATCTCTCTCTCTTTGTCACGGTGCTTGTGGTTCTCCGTAAAGCCTTCATTGTTGTTCCTTTTCGGTTTTCTAGTTAAACTTTCCATGGCTTTTGCCATCCCTTTGTCTGAGTCGCTGTTTCTGCCCGTGGGGGGAGGATTGCTCTCCCAAACCACCACAGTCTGGAAGGGGATTGCTGCCTTTGGCGCTGTGCAAGCCCAGTCCACCCCCGCTCCCTAGAGCTTCAGTCCCTGCCCAAGCTGCCTGCTGTGCTGGGAGCAGAGTGGCAAACAGCCCCTGAGGGCTGAGCACCTCCTGGTTCCTTCTGCTGCCCCTCTGCACTGCCAGGCACTGGCACCAGGCAGGAGCCATCCTGTGCTGCCCAGAGGCAGGCTGCTGCAGGGCTGTGTCCCTGTGCTGCTGCCGTCAGCCCTGCTGGTCCCGAGCAGCCTGCAGCTCCCCTGGCTGAGCAGGGGGCAGTGCCCGGCACAGGAGGCTCCTCTCCAGCCTTGCTGCTTGGTGCCCTCATCTGACTGCCTGCAGCCAATGGAAGCAGCCTCACCCAGGGCTCCTCCTGGGCAAGACCAAGGTCCTGGGGCTCAGGTATGAATCCAGTTCCCACAGGACACTCTCTGCTTGCAGTACCTGCACAAGGAAGGAGGAGCAGCTGCAGCAGTGTCTGCTCCCTCAGGCTTCTCCAGTGGTCTGGAAGAGCCAGGGGCTGCTCCTGTGCACTGATGGAGCTGAACCTCCTCACAGCTCCAGTCCTTGCACCTGAAGTCCTGCCTCTTCTCCAGCCACTTCATGGCATGACTCCATTCCTGTCCTGCCAGCCAAAAACTACTGAAAGTAGGAGAAAGAAGAAGGATTTCCTGCAAGTAAAGTGCAGCTTCTGATGAGCCAGATCTCCGAGCTGTGCAGAGCCTGAGAAGACTGAGGATGAGCAAGTGAGAAGCAGACCTCAGCTTGCTGGCAGTCCTGGCTGGTGGCTGACCACTACCAGCTCTGCTCTGCTGACCACCAGATGTGTGCCAGGTGCTTGGAGGGCTGAGTGCAGGGGCGGGAGAAGGAACTGCTGCAGAGCCTTGGACTGGGCAAGGGTCTGCAGAACAGGGCTGGGGAGGAGCAGCTGAGGGAGCTGGGGGTGTTTGGTGTGAAGAAAAGGAGGTTGAGAGAGAGCTTCTCACCAGCCAGGTGGGGGCTGGGCCCTTCTGCCCAGTCTCAGGTGATAGAAGGAGAGGAAATGGCCTGAAATTGTGCCAGGGGAGGCTGAGGGTGGAGTTGAGAAGGAACTTTGTGACTGAAAGGATTGCCAAACACTGGGACAGGCTGCCCAGGGAGGTGGTGGAGCCCCGTGCCTGGAGGTGTTCCAGCAAGGTGTAGCCATGGGGCCAGAGTTCGGTGGCCGTGGTGGGGTCCCATGGGGGCTCTCAGAGGGCTTTGCCAGCCCCAACAGTTCTGTGATTCTATGGTCCCCTGCACTGTGTCCTGAAGAGCCTCTCTGTGTGCTGGGCACAGGACCATGAGGCAGCAAAGCAACCCAGCAGTGCCAGCTGGGAGCTGTTTCTCATCTTGGCTGCAATCTCCTCTCTGTTGCATCCTTTTAACACGATACAATACCACACAATACAATACACCAGGTTGGAAGAGACCTTCAAGATCATCGTGTCCGACCCATCAACCAATCCAACCCACCCAGCAACCAACCCATGGCACCAAGCACCCAGCAAGTCTCCTCCTGAACACCTCCAATGAAGATGACTCCACCACCTCCCCAGGCAGCCCATTCCCATGGGCAATCACTCTCTCTGTGTAGAACTTCTTCCTCACCTCCAGCCTAAACCTGCCCTGGCGCAGCCTGAGACTGTGTCCTCTTGTTCTGGTGCTGGCTGCCTGGGAGAAGAGACCAACCTCTGCCTGGGGTTCCTCTTGTCCCTCACAGCCCCACTGCAGCATCAGGACACCCATGGGACAGGCAAGTAAGCTGCCAGGGATGTCAGCAGAGCCTGGTGTACAGCCTGGGCACCTGCAGCCCAGCAGGCAGCTGGGGAAGGGGCAGCAGAAACAGAATGCCTGGAGCCACAGAAGGGCTCTGGCTGTGTGCTCAGCCTCAGGTGACTTCTGCCCTGGGACAGCTGATTGAGGCATTTGTGTACCCTAGGGACTGCTTTGGGGCCTGATGCCTTCCCACTCAGCCGGTGGCCATGCTGCTTGCAGTCAGGGCAGGCACCTCGGCACGGGCAGCTGCCAGCCTGATCCGTCACAAACCTCCCTCAGAGCCGTGCCCTGCCCCAGGCCCTGGCTGCAGGGTAGAAGGAGCCATCCTGGGTGACAGTGAGGCAAGCAGCATCCCCCCAGCCCTCATGGGCCAGCACTGCTCTGCAGCCCCAGGCTGACCTGCTGCAGTCCAGGTGCACAAAAGTTTCTGCCTCCTGTACTCTGGACTCAGCTTTGGGGCCAGCAGCCTCCATTGCCCAGAGAGAGACAAAGTCTTCCTTTCCACCATGCCCTGGAGCTGGCTCCCAAGGTCTGCTGAACATTGTGGGGGAACCTGAAACCCCATTACAGCCCCAAAGTGATCTCCTGCCCCAGAACAGTGCAGGGAGTGATGGATGATGGCTGGCAGAGGGAAGGGAGAACCTCACTCCTGTCAGCAGGCTCCGCAGGTGCTGCACAGATGTCCTCTCCCGAGCCAGCTGTGCCCAGACACTGCCTGCAGCTGTTCCTCCTTGCCACAAACCAGAGGTCAAGCACCCTGCAGCATCCTGGGAGTGCTTCCAGCACTGCTCCTGGCTGTCAGCAGGGGTGGGCAACCAGCAGGGCAGTGAGGTTGGAGTAGGGCCTGGAGCACCTGGGCTAGAGGAGGGGCTGAGGGGGCTGGGGTGTCCAGCCTGGAGAGGAGGAGGCTGAGGGAGACCTCATTGCTCTCTCCACAAGCTCTCCATTTGGAAGTGCCCAGCAGAAGAGGGGCACAGAGGTGGCTGTGCCTGCTGGGTACCCCTCAGTGCAGCAGGAGCATCTCTGTGCAGCTCAGTGCCTGACAGGCCAAGTGAGGCCTGGGCTGGAGATGATTTGGCAGCAGAGTTGGGCAAGCCAGGAATCATGAGCAGTGGCTGAGCTTCTGACACAGGAACAGGAGTCATGGCCAGAGCACAGCAGGCAGGTGGACTGGCAGCTGCCAGCTGAAGTTTCTGACCCCTTGCCTCTGCTGGGGAGCTGCAGCCCTGTGCTTGCTCTGATCCCTGCTCTTGCCATCACAGGACAGGCTGGCCCAGAGCCGAGCTGGTGGCAGGTCAGGGGAAGGACACCACTGCTGCCTGGGCGGCTGGCAGTGCAGTCCCCACCCAGGGATGGAGGGTGCTGCAAAGCTCTTTCTCAGGGTGCTTCCCGGTTTTGAGCAGGTTTGTGTGTCTCAGACAGATGCAGCCAAGCACAGAGGCAGCAGAGAGCGACCTGAACACAGCTCCTCAGTTCCAGATGCTACAGAGAGCTCACAGCCCCAGCACAGCCTGGGGAATGGTGCCCAGGGCATGGTGTGAGATGCTGTGATCACATCTTGGGGGCTGGGAGTGACCACAGGGTAATCACAGCTTGCATCAGGCTGGAAGGGACCCTCCAAGGTCATCTTGTCCAACCCCCTGCAGGCAGCAGGGACAGCTCCAGCTGGAGCAGGCTGCCCAGGGTCACAGCCAGGCTGGCCTTGAATGTCTCCAGGGATGGAGCCTCGAGCACCTCCCTGGGCAGCCTGTGCCAGTGTCTCACCACCCTCGCTGCAGAGCTTCCTCCCGATGTCCAACCTAACTCTGCCCTGCTCCAGTTGCAAATCCTTGCCCCTGGGCCTATTCCCACAGCCCTTCTGAGCAGTCCCTGCCCAGCCTGCCTGCAGCTCCCTGCAGATACTGAACTGCAGCTCTCAGCTCTCCCTGGAGCCTTCTCTTCTCCAGGCTGAACAGCCCCAGCTCTCCCAGCCTGTCCAGTGCAGGGCAGGGCCTGCAGCAGGGCCTGGCCACCTTTGCTCACAGCTCTCAGGGGTCCCAGGCACCACTTTTAGGATGACCTCGTTTGGGCTGCTCTCGGAGGCTGGGCTGCCAGCCCTGAGGTCTGTGGTGCAGGGCTGCCTGCCCAGCCTCTGAGAGCAACTGGGACATCACCCTGGGACACTCGGGCACCTGGCACTGCTCTGGGCTTCCCTGCTCCATCAGATAGTTTGTTCCTACCCCTGGCTTGCATCCACCTGCACCAGTGCACTCCTGTCACAGCAGTGCAAGCAGCTTCAGCCTTGCTCTCGACACCTGCAGCTGCCAGCTGCCTGCAGGGTGGTGCAAAGATGAGTTTATCTCTAGGAGCCATCGGTGTTCCCAGGCAGCCACCTCAGTGCACTCCCTGCAGTGGGGCTTCCACAGACCTCCAGCCAGTCTCCAAGCCTCCCTGATTTCAGCAGCCACCATCCTGAGAGCTGCTTCCCCTTCTCAGCAAGGAGCCTGAGGCTGCAGGCTGTGTGGGTGCAGGATGTGCTGCAGCAGCTGCGGGAGTCAGGCTGCAAGTGGCGGAGCTTGGTCTGCTCAGTGGCAGGAGCCAGGGCTCGGAGGGGCAGGGCTGGGGCTGCTGAGCAGTGCTGCTGCTGTTTGCCCTGCAGTGCTCAGGGGCAGGCCCCAGCCTGTACTCTTGGTCAATAAGTGAGATTACATCAAGAGCACAACCAGCTCCTGACTGCTCATCCTGGCTGAAGCCCTTCCTCACTCTGGATGTGTGCTTGGGCAAAGGGTTCCCAATGCAGCACCTTGGGGGACTTCTATTTGCCTTTAGAGGCCTGGGAAGCACAGGCCTCCAAGCAAAGAGCTGCACTCCCTGTGCCTGCAGGAGCTGTTTGCTACAAGCTCTAAGGCCTGGCACTACCACTTGTCCCCTGCCTGCTGCCTTCTGTGCTCCTGTGGTCGACACCTGCCCAGGTCCTGGCCGGCCACGTGTCAGAAAGGTGACCTGGAGCACTAGTGAGAGGTTCTCCTGCCCCTCTGCTCTGCCCTGCTGAGGCCACAACTGGACTATTGTGGCCAGTTCTGAGTCCCTCAGGTCAAGAAAGACCTCAAGGAACTGCTTGAGAGAGTCCAGCACAGAGGCACAGAGCTGCTGCAGGCAGGGGAACATCTCCCTGTGAGCACAGCTGAGGCAGCTGGGGCTTGGAGCTGGGAGCAGCCTGAGGGCTGCCCTCAGTGCTGGGGCTAAAGCTGTGCAGGGCTGGAGCCAGGCTCTGCCCAGGGGTGGCCAAGCACAGCACAAGGGGCACTGGGGGCAAGCTGGAGCAGAGCAGCTGCCAGGGGAACAGAAGGGAAAACTTTGTCCCTGGGAGGCTGCTGGAGCCTGGAGCAGGCTGCCCAGAGAGGTTGTGGAGTCTCCTCTGGAGCCTTTCCAGCCCCAGCTGGATGTGTTCTGGGTGCCCTCCCCTGGGTGCCCTGCCCTGGCAGGGGCTGGGACTGGGTGATCTCCAGAGGTCCCTTCCAGCCCCTGGCATCAGAGGCAATCACCAACACTTCCTAATGCCTGGTCAGGATGGGAGGTGGGAAACCAACCCCCAGGTCTGCTGCTGTGGCACCCCAGACCAGAGACCACTTGGCCAGGCTGGTGTGGGGCACATCTCCCCTTTCCCTCCTCACCAGCTGGCCAAGCTGCAGCCATCCTGCAGGCAACATTTCCCAAAGCCATGGAGCCCCTGGGACCAAGAGAGAGCAAAGAGCCCTGCCCCTGGGGCTCCAAAGCTGCCTTGGTTTCCTTTCTCTCTGAGAAATAAAGAGCTCTAAGAAAAGCACCACTGCCCCCCCTGCTGCCCCCCTGCCCCCCTGCCCTCCCTGCTGCCAGCCAGCAGGGTAAGGCAGCTCTTAGAGGTGCTGCATGTGCAGCCCAGTGGTCACCTCCTGCCACTGGGAGCTGATCACAAACCCAACAGAGCAGCAACAGGCAGCAGTGAAAGCCCAGAGTGCTGCCCAGTGCCCCCAGCAGGGGAAATGGCTGGAAGCCTCTTGGCTCCCTGTCTTTGTTTTAAGAGCGGACAGATGCTCTTCAGCTCCCCTCGAAGGCAGGAAAGGAAATCCTCCACAGCAGATTAGAAAGAGTTGGGGAATCCAAATGGAAGAGCTGCTCACAGCTGCAGGCAAGAGCTGCTCACAGCTGCAGGACAAGAGCTGCTCACAGCAGCAGGCAAGAGCTGCTCACAGCTGCAGGACAAGAGCTGCTCACAGCAGCAGGCAAGAGCTGCTCACAGCAGCAGGACAAGAGCTGCTCACAGCTGCAGGACACAGCAGCAGGCAGGAGCTGCTCACAGCTGCAGGACAAGAGCTGCTCACAGCTGCAGGACAAGAGCAAGCAGCTGCTCACAGCTGCAGGACAAGAGCTGCTCACAGCTGCAGGACAAGAGCTACTCACAGCAGCAGGCAAGAGATGCTCACAGCTGCAGGACAAGAGCTGCTCACAGATGCAGGCAGGAGCTGCTCACAGCAGCAGGCAAGAGATGCTCACAGCTGCAGGCAAGAGCTGCTCACAGCTGCAGGACAAGAGCTGCTCACAGCTGCAGGTAGGAGCTGCTCACAGCTTCAGGACAAGAGCTGCTCACAGCTGCAGGACAAGAGCTGCTCACAGCTGCAGGACAAGAGCTGCTCACAGCTGCAGGCAGGAGCTGCTCACAGCAGCAGGCAAGAGCTGCTCACAGCAGCAGGCAGGAGATGCTCACAGCTGCAGGTAGGAGCTGCTCACAGCAGCAGGCAAGAGCTGCTCACAGCTGCAGGACAAGAGCTACTCACAGCTGCAGGCAAGAGCTGCTCACAGCTGCAGGACAAGAGCTGCTCACAGCAGCAGGCAAGAGATGCTCACAGCTGCAGGACAAGAGCTACTCACAGCCGCAGGCAGGAGCTGCTCACATCTGCAGGCAGGAACTGCTCACAGCTGCAGGCCAAGAGCTGCTCACATCTGCAGGCAGGAGCTGCTCACAGCTGCAGGCAGGAGCTGCTCACAGCTGCAGGACAAGAGCTGCTAACAGCTGCAGGAAGGAGCTGCTCACAGCTGCAGGCAGGAGCTGCTCACAGCTGCAGGCCAAGAGCTGCTCACAGCTGCAGGCAGGAGCTGCTCACAGCTGCAGGCAGGAGCTGCTCACAGCTGCAGGCAGGAGCTGCTCACAGCTGCAGGACAAGAGCTGCTAACAGCTGCAGGAAGGAGCTGCTCACATCTGCAGGCAGGAGCTGCTCACAGCTGCAGGACAAGAGCTGCTCACAGCTGCAGGACAAGAGCTGCTCACAGCTGCAAGCAGGAGCTGCTCACAGCTGCAGGCAAGAGCTGCTCACAGCTGCAAGCAGGAGCTGCTCACAGCTGCAGGCAGGAGCTGCTCACATCTGCAGGCAGGAGCTGCTCACAGCTGCAGGCAGGAGCTGCTCATAGCTGGAGGCAAGAGCTGCTCACAGCTGCAGGACAAGAGCTGCTCACAGCTGCAGGACAAGAGCTGCTCACAGCTGCAAGCAGGAGCTGCTCACAGCTGCAGGCAGGAGCTGCTCACAGCTGCATGACAAGAGCTGCTCACAGCTGCAGGCAGGAGCTGCTCACAGCTGCAAGCAGGAGCTGCTCACAGCTGCAGGCAAGAGCTGCTCACAGCTGCAGGCAGGAGCTCCTCACAGCTGCAGAACAAGAGCTGCTCACAGCTGCAGGACAAGAGCTGCTTGCAGCAGCAGGCAAGAGATGCTCACAGCTGCAGGCAGGAGCTGCTCACAGCTGCAGGACAAGAGCTGCTTGCAGCAGCAGGCAAGAGCTGCTCACAGCTGCAGGCAGGAGCTGCTCACAGCTGCAGGACAAGAGCTGCTCACATCTGCAGGCAGGAGCTGCTCACAGCTGCAGGCAGGAGCTGCTCACAGCTGCAGAACAAGAGCTGCTCACAGCTGCAGGACAAGAGCTGCTTGCAGCAGCAGGCAAGAGCTGCTCACAGCTGCAGGCAGGAGCTGCTCACAGCTGCAGGACAAGAGCTGCTGCTCAGGCAGGAGCTGCTCACATCTGCAGGCAGGAGCTGCTCACAGCTGCAGGCCAAGAGCTGCTCACATCTGCAGGCAGGAGCTGCTCACAGCTGCAGGCAGGAGCTGCTCACAGCTGCAGGACAAGAGCTGCTCACAGCTGCTGGCAAGAGCTGCTCACAGCTGCAGGCAGCAGCATACAAACCCAGCCTCAGCCCAGCTCTTTCTCTCTGGGCTTACCACAGAACCTCATTGAGCCAAAGCTTGCCAAGGCCTCCTCCAAACCCAGACAAAACCCCAGGCCTCAATTGCTCCCCTCCTCCCCCCAGTCCTCTCTACCGTCCCCCCACACCAAACCCAAGGCCCCACTGCCCCCCACTGCCAGAGACTAGGGATGGGAGCAGGGAGGGGAGCAGGGAGGCTGCAGGGCTTGTGCTGCTGCCCTGTGAGGGGAGATGCAGGCATTCTGGGAATGAGGGAACCAAAGATTACACTTTCTGGTCCAGCCCTGGGCCTGACCTCTGGAGACCACCTCTGACCTGTGGCCAGACCACCCTTCGGTTCAGGTTGTGCCTCCAAAGGACACAGCTGCAGCTGTGCACTGTTCATGTTTCTGCCTCCCCTGTCACAAGGTTCAGACCCTCCTGAGAGCAGGGGAGAAGAGACCCCAAGCCCAGAGCTGTGTTACATGGAGCAGCACTCCCCAAGGCTGCCCTGAAGGCAAGAAAGGGCTAAGGAGGAGCAAAATGGAAATGTCTCCCTTGGCTGGTTGCTGTTAAGTCACTCTGTGAGGGTCTGGACAGAGCTCTCTAGCCATGGCAGACCCATGGCATGCTGCCCAGACTGTCTCTGCCCTACCACATCTTCAGAGCAGTGCCTTGGCTGTGCTGGGCAGACACTGCCTCCTGCTCTGCTGCTTTTGGCTGTGCTGGGCTGCATTGGTTTGGAACCAGAGTCACAGAAGCATTCAGGTTGGAGAAGGCCTCCAAGGTCACTGAGTCCAACCACTGATCCTCCTCTACCAAGGCCACCACTAGGCCATATCCCCAAGCAGCTCCTCTGCAGGGCTGTTAAACACCACCAGGGGTGGTGACTACCATCTCCCTGGGCAGCCTGTGCCAGTGCTGGACAACCCCTCGAGCCTCGGAGGGCTCAAGGCAATTCCTCAGGACTCCACTTCTCCCAGTGGACACTGGAGCTGTCCTGGCAGCAGCCCTCAGCTGTGGAGGAAATCTTCCATTTGAGGACAAAAGGCACTTCCCAGTGAAATCCTCTGCTCCAGAGCCTTCCCCCCGCACTGAGCAGCTCCAGCACAATGTCTGGCACTTGCCTGGAGGAACCACTCCAGGAGCTGCTTGCTCTGGGGCCACATTTTCAGCAGAGTCTGGGTTCCTTGCAGGCAGCTCAGAGCAGTTTGAGCTCCAGCCAGGAGCAGCAGCAGCAGTGCCAGCAGTGGCTCAGCTCTGGGGCACCAACACCCCAAGCACTCAGGCACTGACCTGGAAGGAGTCCCTGCAGAGGGACCTGGGTGCCCCTGGCACAGGAGGGAACAGGAAGGAGGGAATCACAGACTCTCCTGCTTGGAAAAGCCCTCAGGACCACCGAGTCCAACCCTGCCCTGCCCCTGCCTGTGCACAGCTGGCAGACCATGGCCCCAGGCTCCTCATCCAGAGCTCCTTTCCACACCCCCAGGGCTGGGGACTCCAGCACTGCCCTGGGCAGCCTGGGCCAGTGCTCCATGAGCCTTCTGCTGAAGGACTCTTTCCTAATGTCCAACCTGAGCCTCCCCTGGTGCAGTCTGAAGCCATTGCTCCTCATCCTGTCAGTTGTTCTCTGGAGAGGAGGCCAGGCCCCCTGGCTCCAGCCTCCTCTCAGGGAGCTGAAGAGAGCCAGAAGGTCTCCCCTCAGCCTCCTCTTCTGCAGGCTGAGCAGCCCCAGCTCCCTCAGCTCCTTCTCACAGGACTTGTGCTCCAGACCCCTCACAGCCTCACTGTCCCCCTCTGGCCTCCCTTCAGCACCTCCCTGACCCATGGCTGCTCTGAAGCTGCTTCCTCTGAAGCTGGTTTTATTCTGGCAAGACAAGAGTCAGGGGAGGGGCAGCAGGAGCTGCCCCCTCTGCTCTCTGCCGTTCCCATGTGGGGCCAGTGGCCATGGTTTCACAGCTGCTGCCCTTGCAGTCCCAGCTGGTGAGGGTGCAGCACCCACGGCAGGACCCAAACCCCTGCTGGCCCCGAAGCTGCCCAGGGAAGCGCTTCCCAGCGTGGAGCTGCTGTGAGCAGCGGCAGGAGAAGCCCTGGCGGAGTGAACATTCTCCTAGGGCTTGTGGAACTGGCTGGGGCAGTAGAGCAGGACCTGCTGGAGCCACCCCAGGGACGGGAGGTGACTGATGGACGCTGCAGAGCTGCTGCTGCCTCTCTCTGCTGCTGGCTCTCGTGCACGGGGGCTCCGAACCACCGCACTTCATTGCTGCTTGAGGCATGCTTGTCCTCACCTCTGCTCGTGTCCCTCAGAGGACCTACCTCACAGCTTTAGAGACTAGACCTGGCACAGCTTCCCCCCGAACACCAGCACCTGCTTGATGGGCAGGAGGACCAAGCTGACACCTTCACCACTCTGCCCTGGCTGCCTGCAGGAGCTCTTCCTCGTGTGGTCACAGCACCCAGGAGCCTACTGCTCCGCGCACAGCAGCAGCCTGTCCCTGGGCTTCCCACAGTCAAGTGGTGCCTGCCTTGCTCTCCTGGCACAGCTCTGACACCTGGCAGAGCCACAGCTTCCTGTGGTACTCCGCTGGTCCCCAGCTCCACCTGCTTTCTGCTCCGGGAACACCTGCTGAGCCTTCCTGCTTTGCCTCTCCCCCTAGCAGGCATCAGCCCCAGCAGCTGCCAGGGAGGTTATCAGCAGCTGCCAGGGAGGTTATCAGCTCCTCCAGGGCAGGTTGCCCAGGGCTTAGCCTGGACGCTTTCTGGAACGTCAAGAGCTCATTTCTGTTTGACCAGATGCCTGCTGGCAACTCCAATGCCTGCTTCCCTCTTTCCAGACCCTCCTTTTTCTCCCCTACCCTGGAGCAGCTTAGCTCCTAGTTCTGTTCCTTCTCTCTTCAAGCCCTTTGATGGGCTGAAGGCTCTTGGCTTCCCTGGGTTGCCCCTGAAGGCTTCCCCGAGGCTGGAGCTGCATTTTTCAGGCAGCAGCACTGGTCTGAGCAGGATGCTTGGCAGGTCAGGGATCTCCCCTTGGGATGCCTGCAGAAGCTGTGAGGATCACCTGCTCCTGACAACTTCTGTTGCTCATCTCAGGCATTTGTTCTCAGATTTGTCCCCATTAGAAGTGGCTTTGTTGGAAGCAGCCACAGCCTGCTCCCAGGGAACACCAGAGGAATGATTTCACCTCCTGGTGATGGCTCTGGTGGAGCAGCTCTTCCCATCTCTGCCACCTCTTGGCCTGTCAGATTGCTTCCTCCTCCGGGGCTGCAGACAGCTCCTGCTGTGGTGAGTGGCAGCTGTGCAGAAGTGCTGAGCACAGAGATGCTGTCTGGCTTGCTCAGCCCTTGGCACAGCCCTGTGAGGGGCAAGAGGGGTTGGCTCTCCTTGTGCAATCCTTAGCCCTTTGGAAGGAGGGACAGCAGCAGAAGCAGTCAGCCCTGCCCTGACGACAGATGGCTGAAGGTGAGCCAGCAGTGCCCGGGGGTCCAAGAAGGCCACCAGCAGCCTGGCCTGGAGCAGCAGTGGTGTGGGCAGCAGGAGCAGGGCAGGGATTGTGCTCCTGTGCTGGGCACTGCTGAGCCTGCACCACAAGTACTGGGTTCAGTTTAGGTCTCTCACTCCAAGGACATTGAGGACTGGAGCAGGGCCAGGAAGGGCAAGAGAGCTGGGGAAGGGTCTGGAGAAGAGGGCTGGGGAGGAGCAGCTGAGGGAGCTGGGGGGTTGAGCCTGGAGCAGAGGAGGCTGAGGGAGACCTCATTGCTCTCTGCAGCTCCCTGAGAGGAGGCTGCAGCCAGGGGGGGTTGGGCTCTGCTCCCCAGTCTCTGGGGATAGAAGGAGAGGAACTGGCCTGAAATTGTGCCAGGGGAGGCTGAGGTTGGAGAGGAGGCAAAATGTCTTTGCTGGAGGAGTGCTCAGGACCTGGCAGAGGCTGCCCAGGGAGGTGGTGGAGTCCCCATGGCTGGAGGGGTTGCAGCAAGCTGTGGCCATGGGGCCCTGGCTTGGTGGCCATGGGGCCCTGGCTTGGTGGCCATGGGGGGTTGGGTTGGGGTTGGCCTGGGGGATCTCAGAGGGCTTTGCCAGCTGAAACAGTTCTGTGATTCTGTGGCTGAGTTCAGAAGTGTTTTTCTCTCTCCTGTTGGCACCAGGGGAGGTTTAGTTTGGATATTAGAGGAAACTTCTTCACCGGAAGGGTTCTCCACACTAGCACAGGCTCCCCAGGGAGATGGCTGAATCCCCCCTCTGGAGGGGGTTCAAAGGCACAGAGAGGTGGTGCTGAGGGCTTGGCAGAGTTAGAGAACTGTTGGACTCAGTGGCCTTAAAGGCCTTCTCCAACCAAAGCATTCTGTGCCTCTGTGATCAGGGGAGGAGAGGTCCCTGGCACCGCAGCAGCCTCGTGTGAGCTGCAGAAGCAGCACTCGCTGAGCCTCTGCAGCCCTGCAGCTCCGGCGCTGCCCCCTCCGCCCCCCTTGGGGCAGACCACACTGGCCCTGGGGTCCTTTATCCATTGTCAGGGCCAGCATGAGAGGGCTTGGACAGCACCTCTGGAAGCCTGCCAGAGGGTTTGGATATCCCTGAGCTTGGCCATAGTGTCCTCACCTGCTTTTTGTGTGCAGGGAGGATGGCTTAGTGCCATCAGACTGCAAGGCTTGGGAAATCAGGCAGGAGAGCTGTGAGAAAAACCCTTCCTGAGCCTCGAGCTTGAGAACTGCACTGCAGAGAACGTCTCCACTAGACTGCAGCTCAGGGCTGGCTGCTGTTTGGCAAGAGAAGCCTCAGAAGATAAAACAAAGCTGATGCCTGGGTCCAGAGACAGACACTGAGCATGTGGCCGTGCCCTGTGGTCTCTCTGCTGCTGCTGTTACCTTGCACAAGGTCTAATGATGCTCTCTGGAGCTCTGAGGGTTCCTCCATGCTAATGCTCTTGGACAGCTGAAGGAGTTTTGTTTTCACAGGGCATGAAGCAACCTGAGCAGCTTGTAAAATGGGTTCCAGTGTCACAGACTAAGCCAAATTAGAGAGGTGAAGTTCTGAAAGGTCTCCCATTGCATTCCTGGCCTGCTTCAGCTCCCCAGAGGCAAAGGAAATGAGCTCTGAGCGCTGCCAGGCCGGGCCAGGCCGCAGCCTCGCTGCTTTCGCCGCTGGCTCTCCCATTAGCTTTTATCACCAATTAATTAAAGGCCTCACCAAGGGATCTGCTCATTCCTGGAGCCAGTACAAGAGGAGGGCATTTAAATCTCCCCACCTCTCTTTAGCTGCCTGCAGTGCACATGGCTCCAGCTGAGCAAGACTTTGCATTGCCTTTGTAGCTGCAGGAGGAGAAGTCCCTTTGCTGTGTGCTTCACACAGCCTGCTCTGGGAGGAGGTAAATCCCAGGCTGCTGGCTGAGGAAAAGCCCCAGAGCGGGCAGCAGCTCTTCCCAACTGTCCCATTCACACAGCTCCCCTCCCCACCAGCTCATGCTTCAAGCAGATGTTTCTCCTCGTGCTGGAGCAGTGGTGGTAGCTCTCTAAAGATCTCTCAGCCACAACTTCCTCCCTGCACAGCCTGTTTTTAGTAGCTGATGTTGGCTGAAGTCGAGACCTGGCTGCCATTGATGGGTGGAAGCTTGGCCTGCAGGATCTTTGAGGTCTCTTCCAGCCTGGTGTGTTCTGTGATGCTGGCCTGCAGCAGAGCCACTCCTGCCCAGCCAGGACAGGAGACTGGAGCACCAGGGTTGAAAGACTCAACAACTGGTGCCCCACATTGTTTCCTGATTATCATCTTCCACTTCCCCATCTCAGCCTGTGGGGAAGGTGCAGAAAGCTGCCTTTGGATTGTAAGCAAGAGCCAACCAGCTCTGCTCTGCAGCCCTGCAGACTGGCCTCAAAACCACCTGCCCAGGACCCTCACTCACAATAGAGGTGGCTTGCATAGGATCACAAAGTGGCTCAGGTTGGAAGTGACCTCAGAGCTCCTCCACTCCAACTTCACCATGGGCAGGGACACCTCTCAACCAGACTCAGCTGCTCATGGCCTTGAACAGCCCCAGGGAGGAGGTAGCCACAGCCTCCCCGGGCAGCCTGGGCCAGAGTCTGCCCACCCCGGTACTGAAGAACTTCTTCCTCAGCTCCAGCCTGACCCTGCTCTCCCTCAGCTTCAAACCCTTCCCCCTGTCCTGTCTCCAGACTCCCTCAGGGAAAGCTCCTCTGCAGCCTTCCTGCAGGATCCTTTCAAGCACCCCAAACCCACACATGAAGCCCTTCCTCCAGAGCCCTGCCACACCAGGCTGCTTGGGGGCTGAGCAGAGATGATCAGAGCCCAGCTTCCCCCAGACAGACAGACACTGGAGCTGTGTGAGCAGCTGGTGCAGCTGCTGCTGGCTGCTGGGCTTCAGTCGAATCAAGGCAGCCAGGAAGCAGCAGAGGTGAGCTGCACCCTGGCCAGCACTCAGGGCTTGTCTGCTCCAGGCACAGCCACATTTCTGACACAGAAGGTCAGTCAAGGATCAGAAGCTCCTTAGAATGTTCTTTGTCCTGTCTGCCATGCCTGGGGTCAGCTGGGGCTGTGTTTGGAGTGGTGATACAAACCCTTCAGGGCTGCAGAGCTGGAGGTGCCCCTGCAGCCTGAGCTGCACAGCCTCTGGCTTCACCTGCCACTGGGGATCCAAGCTCACATTTCCTACCTCTGGGGAATCAGAGGAGCTTTTTCCTTTCCTTGTTAAAGAAGAAACACCTCTTACCCTGCAGTTACCCTGAGGAAGGACCTCAGCTTTCCCTTCAGACCTGCTGCCTGCTGGTTTCTGGTGGAAAGCCTCAGATCTCATCCATGTTTTGGGGAGAACTTCTCGTCCCGTTGTCAACAGTTCACAGCTTGCACCGGCTTGGAAGGGACCCTCCAAGGTCATCTTGTCCAACCCCCTGCAGGCAGCAGGGACAGCTCCAGCTGGAGCAGGCTGCCCAGGGACACAGCAACTCTGATCTCCAGGGATGGGGCCTCAGTCCCTGGGCAGCCTGTGCCAGTGTCTCACCACCCTCACTGCAGAGCTTCCTCCTGATGTCCAACCTAACTCTGCCCTGCTCCAGTTCCAAATCATTGCCCCTGGGCTTAGCCCCACAGCCCTTCTGAGCAGTCCTGCCCAGCCTTCAGATACTGAACTGCAGCTCTAGGTCTCCCTGGAGCCTTCTCCAGGCCAAGCAGCCTCAACTCTCAGCCTGTCCCCACAGCAGAGGTTCTGCAGCCCTCTGAGCATCTTGGTGGCCTCTTCTGGACCCTCTCCAGGAGGTTCAGGTCCTTCCTGTGTTAGGGGCCCCAGAGCTGGGCACAGCCCTCCAAAGCAGTTCCTCACTGTTGCACATTCATACAACAGGTAAGTAAAGAAAACAAACTGAACTCTGGGCTGAGGGTCAGGTTTGCACTGCCTGGATGCTCAGGTAGAGCTATTGCATGCTGCTGGCACCAACTCCATGCCCTTCCTCCACTCATGTATCTGCCCAGCTGTCTGCACTGGCAAGCTGAGGTCTGTCAATGACTTCCCTCCCAGCTGCATTCCATAACCCAGCTCTGGGTTTCTCAGGGCACCCAGGCTGTGCACTGGCACTGGAGTCCCCTTTGGGAAAATCAAAGAGACTCTTTCAAGCCCAGCCAGACTTTCCTTGTTGGAAGCCTCCAGTGCCATCAAAAGGAGAGGCAGTCTAGACAGAACACCTACAAACTTCACTCTGTGCTGCTGTTGTGGGGAGCCTCTCACCAGCACCAAGAATTAGACCTTGGCTGCTGTGAGCTGTGCCACTGCCTCATGCACCCCCATGGAACGGCTGTTGGAGCAGCACTGCCCTGCCCCTGATCCTCGCTGGCCACCCCTGGAGCGCCAAGCCCAAGAGGAGTTGGCTTCTGGGGAAACTCACAGCCAGCAGTGCTCTGCTTTGGGAGTTTCCACACTGGAGAACTCCTGGAGAGCCACTGGACAGCTCAGGGCAGTCCATCAGGCACTGAGCAGTCCCGTGGAGGCTCCGTGTGCTGGAGAAGCTCTCAGCAGCGATGCCCCTGGCACAGCCTGAAACCAGCCTGGGCTCAGCTGTCCTCGGCATCCCTTCGTGCCTCCTGCCTTGGGCACTGCCCCAGGCTAGCCACAGGATTCACAGAGTGATAGGGGCTGGAAGGGACCTCTGGAGATCGTCCAGTCCCAGCCCCTGCCAGAGCAGGGCAGCCAGGGCAGGGCACATAGAACAGCCCTCCCGCAGCCTCCCTCTGCAGCGGGACGCAGGCAGGGCAGTGCGGCGCGTGGGCCCTGCTGAGAGCCAGCTGCCCTGCAGGTGACTCAGTGGCACTCCCTCTGCTCATGCACACAGCGTCCTGTCCTGTCCTGACAAGCTGCAGCAGCCAGGAGCAGCAGCTGCAGCCGGCAGGAGCCCAGGGCAGCGGTGCCTGAGAACCTGCTGCTGCCAGGACCTGCTGCAGGCAGCAGCTTCCTCGGGGAACCTGTGGTGGACACCACCTGAAGAATTCGATGTGCTCAGTGAAACCCTTCCCTGGCAAGGAGAAGGGCAGAGAAGGAGAGGTGCAGAGCCCATGGCAGGCTGGGGGCTGAGGAGGGCTACACCTTCCCCAGCACCCCCAAGTCCGTGGGGCAAGGAGAGCTCTGCTCACAGAGGCTCTGTGTGAGTGGGGAAGCCCCAGGCAGCACCTGGCCAAGGGAAGGTTAAATGCCAGGCAGAGCCTCCCCCACTGCAGCTACCACCCAGCTGGCTGAGGGGAGCAGGGAGGCCATTCTGCACTCTACCCCTCCCTGCACTTTCCCTCTCCATCAGCTCCCGCCACGGTGCCAGTTCCCTCACTGGGTAAAGACTCTGGAGGCCATCACTCAGCCCTGACCTCTGTGGAGACTCTTCCAAGAGCTTGGGAGAATCATAGAATCACAGAACTGTCAGGGCTGGAAGGACCTCAAGGCTCAGCCAGCTCCAACCCCCTGCCATGGCCAGGGACACCTCACACCACAGCAGGTTGCTCACAGCCACCTCCAGCCTGGCTGCAAACACCTCCAGCCAGGAGGCTTCCACCACCTCCCTGGGCAACCTGTGCCAGGCTCTCACCACCCTCCTGGGCAACAACTTCTTCCTCACACCCAATCTCAATCTCCCCACTTCTAGTTCTGCTCCATCCCCCCAGTCCTATCCCTCCCTCACACCCTCCAAAGTCCCTCCCCAGCTTCCCTGGAGCCCCCTGCAGCTCCTGGAAGGCCTCAATGAGGTCTCCTGGGAGCCTTTTCCTCTCCAGCCTGCACAGCCCCAACTCTCTCAGGCTGTCTCCAGAGCAGAGCAGCTCCAGCCCTCTGCTCCTCCTCGTGGCCCTTCTCTGGACACCTTCCAGCCCCTCCAGAGCCTTCCTGGCACAGAGGCTCCAGAGTGGGCCCAGAGCTCCAGCTGTGGTCTGATCAGAGTGGAGCAGAGGGGCAGAATCCCCTCCCTGGCCCTGCTGGCCACGCTTCTCTTGCTGCAGCCCAGGCTCTGCTTGGCTCTCTGGGCTGCAAGTGCTCCCTGCTGGCTCCTGCTGAGCTTCCCCTCCCCCAGCACCCCCAAGGCCCTTTCTTCAGGATGCAGCTGGCTTCCCTGGTCTCCATTTCCTGAGCCTGGCATCTCCAACCACCCAACACCACAGGACCTTTCCCAGGCTCTGGCTCTCCTCTGGGTCAGGCTTTCTGGCAGCTGGTGGCTCTCAGGCTGCCTTCCAAGCATGGCTGTCATGGTCTGGTCCTGCTCTGGGCCCAGCTGTGACCTGGCTGACCTCAGCTGCTCTGAAAATGTGTAGTCTGTATGTGCCTGGGCTTTGCGGCAGCTGCAGCACCCGACAGCAGTGCCAGAGCTGCTCCAGGGCACAGAGAGCTCTCCTCTCAGGTCTGCTTGGTCATGCATGGCTTGGCTGTATAGCAACAGATCTGCTGGTGCCCTCTCTCCTGAAGCTCTTAATCTCACAGCAAATCCACCTGGAGCTCCACTTCAGGACACACAGACCAGAGGTGTTGGTCCTGGAGGCCTGTGGCTTGCCCAAGGCCTGGGCTAGCAAAGCCTGACTTGGAAACAAGCAGGATTGTGAGGGAAATAGTGAGGAACAGGGCAGGAGAGATCCCTCAGCACAGCTGCAGGACTCCTTCCTGTCTTCAGAGGAGCTGCTGCCCTGCAGCTAGGACACATCACTCCCCCACCAGGACAGCTCCAAGCCTTAGGATAACCAAAACAGCTTGCTGATGACACCAAGCTGTGTGGTGCAGTGGACACGCTGGAGGGAAGGGATGCCATCCAGAGGGACCTGGACAGGCTGGAGAGGTGGGCACAAGCCAACCTCAGGAGCTTCAACAAGACCAAGTGCAGGGTCCTGCATCTGGGTCGAGGCAATCCCAGGCACAAATCCAGGCTGGGCAGTGACTGGCTGGAGAGCAGCCCTGAGGAGAGAGACTTGGGGGTGCTGGTGGACGAGAAGCTCGACATGAGCTCTCAGTGTGCACTTGCAGCCCGGAAAGCCAATCAGCTCCTGGGCTGCATCAGGAGAAGTGTGACCAGCAGGGCAAGGGAGGGGATTCTCCCCTCTACTCAGCTCTGGTGAGACCCCACCTGGAGTACTGTGTCCAGTTCTGGAGCCCCTATTACAGGAGGGATGTGGACGTGCTGGAGCGTGTCCAGAGAAGGGCCAGGAGGAGGATCAGAGGGCTGGAGCACCTCTCCTATGAGGACAGACTGAAGGGGTTGGGGCTGTTCAGGCTGGAGAAGAGAAGGCTCCGAGGTGACCTCATTGTGGCTTTCCAGTATCTGAAGGGGGCCTACAGGAAGGCTGGGGAGGGACTTCTCAGGATCTCAGGTAGTGATAGGACTAGGGGGAATGGAATGAAGCTGGAAATGGGGAGATTCAGGCTAGATGTGAGGAAGAAGTTCTTCACCATGAGAGTGGTGAAGCCCTGGAATGGGTTGTGCAGGGAGGTGGTTGAGGCCCCGTCCCTGGAGGTGTTTAAGCCCAGGCTGGATGAGGCTCTGGCCAGCGTGATCTAGTGTGGAGTGTCCCTGCCCATGGCAGGGGGGTTGGAACTAGATGATCCTTGTGGTCCCTTCCAACCCTGACTGATTCTATGATTCTATGATTCTAAAAGCCCTTTCTAGGTCTAACCATGAGCCTGGAGGGTCTGGTGAACGTTCAAAGTGTAGCAGAGAGCAGGAGCAGCTGGGACAGCCCAAGGCACCTTTGGAGCCTTCTGACATCACCAAGTCTCTGACCTCAGACAAAAAACTTCCCAGACTTTGCCTCACATCTGCCAGGCAGAGGAAGGAGCTGAGCAGGCAGTGATGGGCTGGTGCAGGTGGTTCAGGTGCCCTAGAAGGCTCTTCTGTCCCAGCTCTGTGGGGCATGAGGAGCATGGAGGGCATCAGCAGGAAGTTCTTCACAATGAGAGTGGTGAAATACCAGAGCAGGTTGCCCAGGGATGCTGAAGGACCTCCCATAAAGGGCCAGGCTGGGGGAGCTGGGGCTGTTCAGCCTGGAGAAGAGAAGGCTCCAGGGAGAGCTCAAAGCTGTGTTTCAGAATCTGAAGGGGACCTCCAGGAAGGCTGGAGGGGGACTGTTCCCTGTAGCAGCAGCACAAGGGGCAAGGGTTTGCAACTGGAGCAGGGCAGAGTTAGGTTGGACATCAGGAGGAAGCTCTGCAGCGAGGGTGGTGAGACACTGGCACAGGCTGCCCAGGGAGGTGCTTGAGGCTCCATCCCTGGAGACATTCAAGGTCAGCCTGGCTGTGACCCTGGGCAGCCTGCTCCAGCTGGAGCTGTCTCTTCTTAGTGCAGGGGGTGGACAAAATGACCTTCACAGTCTCACCGTCTCACCAAGGTTGGAAGAGACCTCGAAGATCATCGAGTCCAACCTGGCACCACAGACCCCATGACTAGACCATGGCACCAAGTGCCACGTCCAGTCCCCTCTGGAACACCTCCAGGGACGGTGACTCCACCACCTCCCTGGGCAGCACATCCCATGGTTAACAACTCTCTCTGGGAAGAACTTTCTCCTCACCTCCAGCCTAAACTTCCCCTGGCACAGCTTGAGACTGTGTCCTCTTGGTGCTGCTTGCTAGAGAGAAGAGGCCAACCCCCACCTGGCTACAACCTCCCTTCAGGGGTTGGAGAGAGCAAGAAGGTCTCCCTGAGCCTCCTCTTCTCCAGGCTGAGCAACCCCAGCTCCCTCAGCCTCTCCTCATAGGTTCCTTCCCACCCAGTGCCAGCTGTGACTCAGTGGCTGCAGGGAGTTGGTGAGTCTGGAGCTACAGGACATGAGTATTGCCCTCCTGCCTCCAAAGGCTGTGAGTAGCAAGGCCAGGGAGAAGGTCACTTAAATAATGACAAACACTCCAGGGAGAACTTGCTGAAAGTGAACAAATTGGGTTGGTTTAGCAGCATTTGATTGGGTTTTGAAGATGGAGCAGAGCCCTGCCCACAACAGCAACCATCATCTACATTACATCAGGACCTTGGAGACCAAGAGCAGCAAAGACATTCAATAAAGGATGGTTTCAATCTGTCTGGGGCCATGAACTCAAGCAGTGACACAAGTGGGAGGACGCTGGTGGAGGGGAGAACTGGTTCTGCCTGGGCTGGAGCTGTTTTCTTCGTGGCAGGCCAGAGGGTGCTGGGTTTGGATCTGTGCCTGCTGATAGCACAGCAGTGCTCTGGCCAGTGCTGAAGAGCCCTTTGCACAGCAGCTGCTTCCCACTCTGCCCCTCTAGGAACAGGCCGGGAGCATGCAGCAAGCTGGGAGGGAACAGCCAGGACAGGAGATCTGATCTATAGGATGTCCTGGAGTGTACCACAGAGTCACAGAAGATTAGGGCTTGGAAGGGTCCTCTGGAGGTCACCCAGGGCAGGGCACACAGAACACATCCAGGAGGGTTTGGAAAGTCTCCAGAGGAGACTCCACAACCTCTCTGGGCAGCCTGCTCCAGGCCGCAGCAGCCTCACACCGTCTCCTCGTATTGCGGTGGAACCTTGCCGAGCAGTGGAAGCTCCCTGGGTGGGATGAGGCAAGAGGACATTGATGGTTATGACATTTCCTGTCAGGAGGGATGCAGCCCTGGGAGCAGCTCAGCACCTGCCTGCTGATGGAAGCAGTGAGTGATGTCCCTGCTCTGCTTTCCTGTAGCTCCTAAACTGGCTCTGCCTTGTTTGCTGCTTCGATTGCCTCCCCTGTCCCACTGGTGGCTACTGAGCTGCTGGCCTGGATCAACCCCCAAGAGCTGGGATGCAGGGAAGCTCTCTGGGGCCTGGATCACTGCAGCTCATCCCAGCTCTGGCTGACACTGCAGTCAGGGTGAGAACCATCTCACACTGCTTTCTAATTGCCTCCTTTCACAAGCCCCACATCACAGCTCCAGCCCTGGGCTCAGTTTTGGGCTCCTTGCTCCAAGAAGGACAGTGAGGGGCTAAGCATGCCCAGGGAGGAGCAACTAAGCTGGTGAGGGGCCTTGAACACAGCTCCTGTGAGGAGCAGCTGGAGGAGCTGTTCAGCCTGGAGCAGAGGAGGCTGAGGGGAGACCTCATTGCTCCCTGCAGCTGCCTAAAAGGAGGCTAGAGCCAGGGGGAGCTGGGCTCTTCTCACATGCCCCAAGTGACAGGACAGCAGGAAGCAGCTCCAGGCTGTTTCAGAGGAGCTTCAGGTTGGAGATTACAAAGAATTTTTTTCGCGGAAGGAGTTCTCAGCACTGGCCCAGGCTGCCCAGGCAGCTGCTGCAGGCCCCATCCCTGCAGCTGAGGAAGGGACCCATGCAGGTGGTGCTGAGGGCCGTGGGGCAGGGGCAGTGGCTGTGCAGCAGTGGTGAGGTTGTGAGCTCTGGGTGAGCAGATGGACTAGGTGAGCTCACAGCTCTCTATGGCTCTGTGACACTGCCTGACTCTGGCTCTATGGCTCTGTTACTCCCTGGCTCTCTTACTCCATGGCTCTGTGGCTCTGTTACTCCATGGCTCTATGGCTCTGTTACTCCCTGGCTCTCTTACTCCATGGCTCTGTGGCTCTGTTACTCTCTGGCTCTGTTACTCCCTGGCTCTGTGGCTCTGTTACTCCATGGCTCTGTGGCTCTGTTACTCTCTGGCTCTGTTACTCCCTGGCTCTGTGGCTCTGTTACTCTCTGGCTCTGTTACTCCCTGGCTCTGTGGCTCTGTTACTCCCTGGCTCTGTGGCTCTGTTACTCTATGGCTCTGTGGCTCTGTTACTCCCTGGCTCTGTTGCTCTGTTACTCCATGGCTCTGTGGCTCTGTTACTCTCTGGCTCTGTTACTCCCTGGCTCTGTGGCTCTGTTACTCTCTGGCTCTGTTACTCCCTGGCTCTGTGGCTCTGTTACTCCCTGGCTCTGTGGCTCTGTTACTCTATGGCTCTGTGGCTCTGTTACTCCCTGGCTCTGTTGCTCTGTTACTCCCTGGCTCTGTTGCTCTGTTACTCCATGGCTCTGTGGCTCTGTTACTCCCTGGCTCTGTTACTCCCTGGCTCTGTGGCTCTGTTACTCCATGGCTCTGTGGCTCTGTTACTCTCTGGCTCTGTTACTCCCTGGCTCTGTGGCTCTGTTACTCCCTGGCTCTGTGGCTCTGTTACTCCATGACTCTGTGGCTCTGTTACTCTATGGTTCTGTTGCTCTGTTACTCCATGGCTCTGTTGCTCCCTGTCTCTGTTGCTCTGTTACTCTATGGCTCTGTGGCTCTGTTACTCCCTGGCTCTGTTGCTCTGTTACTCCATGGTACTGTGGCTCTGTTACTCCCTGGCTCTGTGGCTCTGTTACTCCCTGGCTCTGTGGCTCTGTTACTCCATGGCTCTGTTGCTCTGTTACTCCATGGCTCTGTGGCTCTGTTACTCCATGGCTCTGTTACTCCATGGCTCTGTTACTCTGTTACTCCCTGGCTCTGTTACTCTATGGCTCTGTGGCTCTGTTACTCTGTGGCTCTGTTGCTCTATTACTCCCTGGCTCTGTGGCTCTGTTACTCCCTGGCTCTGTTACTCTATGGCTCTGTGGCTCTGTTACTCTGTGGCTCTGTTGCTCTGTTACTCCATGGCTCTGTGGCTCTGTTACTCCATGGCTCTGTGGCTCTGTTACTCCATGGCTCTGTGGCTCTGTTACTCCATGGCTCTGTGGCTCTGTTACTCTCTGGCTCTGTTACTCCCTGGCTCTGTTGCTCTGTTACTCCCTGGCTCTGTTGCTCTGTTACTCCCTGGCTCTGTTACTCCCTGGCTCTGTGGCTCTGTTACTCTCTGGCTCTGTTACTCCCTGGCTCTGTGGCTCTGTTACTCTCTGGCTCTGTTACTCCCTGGCTCTGTGGCTCTGTTACTCCATGGCTCTGTTACTCCATGGCTCTGTTACTCTGTTACTCCCTGGCTCTGTTACTCTATGGCTCTATTGCTCTGTTACTCTGTGGCTCTGTTGCTCTGTTACTCCCTGGCTCTGTGGCTCAGTTACTCCCTGGCTCTGTTACTCTATGGCTCTGTGGCTCTGTTACTCTGTGGCTCTGTTGCTCTGTTACTCCCTGGCTCTGCTACTCTGTGGCTCTGTTGCTCTGTTACTCCATGGTTCTGTGGCTCTGTTACTCCCTGGCTCTGTGGCTCTGTTACTCCCTGGATCTGTGGCTCTGTTACTCTCTGGCTCTGTTACTCCCTGGCTCTGTTGCTCTGTTACTCTCTGGCTCTGTTACTCCCTGGCTCTGTGGCTCTGTTACTCTGTGGCTCTGTTGCTCTGTTACTCCCTGGCTCTGTTACTCCGTGGCTCTGTTACTCCCTGGCTCTGTGGCTCTGTTACTCCATGGCTCTGTTGCTCTGTTACTCTCTGGCTCTGTGGCTCTGTTACTCTCTGGCTTGTTACTCTCTGGCTCTGTTGCTCTGTTACTCCCTGCCTCTGTGGCTCTGTTACTCTATGGCTCTGTTACTCTATGGCTCTGTTGCTCTGTTACTCCCTGGCTCTGTGGCTCTGTTACTCTCTGGCTCTGTTACTCCCTGGCTCTGTGGCTCTGTTACTCTCTGGCTCTGTTGCTCTGTTACTCTCTGGCTCTATTACTCCCTGGCTCTGTGGCTCTGTTACTCCATGGCTCTGTGGCTCTGTTACTCCATGGCTCTGTTGCTCTGTTACTCTGTTACTCAATGGCTCTGTGGCTCTGTTACTCTCTGGCTTGTTACTCTCTGGCTCTGTTGCTCTGTTACTCAATGGCTCTGTGGCTCTGTTACTCTCTGGCTTGTTACTCTCTGGCTCTGTTGCTCTGTTACTCCCTGCCTCTGTGGCTCTGTTGCTCTCTGGCTCTGTTACTCTATGGCTCTGTTGCTCTGTTCCTCCCTGGCTCTGTTACTCTATGGCTCTGTTGCCCTGTTACTCCCTGGCTCTGTGGCTCTGTTACTGCGTGGCTCTGTTACTCCATGGCTCTGTTACTCTGTTACTCCCTGGCTCTGTTACTCTATGGCTCTGTTGCTCTGTTACTCTGTGGCTCTGTTGCTCTGTTACTCCATGGCTCTGTGGCTCTGTTACTCCCTGGCTCCGTTACTCTATGGCTCTGTGGCTCTGTTACTCTGTGGCTCTGTTGCTCTGTTACTCTATGGCTCTGTTGCTCTGTTACTCCATGGCTCTGTTGCTCTGTTACTCAATGGCTCTGTGGCTCTGTTACTCTCTGGCTTGTTACTCTCTGGCTCTGTTGCTCTGTTACTCCCTGCCTCTGTGGCTCTGTTGCTCTCTGGCTCTGTTACTCTATGGCTCTGTTGCTCTGTTACTCCCTGGCTCTGTTACTCTATGGCTCTGTTGCCCTGTTACTCCCTGGCTCTGTGGCTCTGTTACTCCCTGGCTCTGTTACTCTGTTGCTCTGTTACTCCCTGGTTCTGTTGCTCTGTTACTCCCTGCCTCTGTTACTCTCTGCCTCTGTTACTCCCTGGCTCTGTTGCTCTGTTACTCCCTGGCTCTGTTGCTCTGTTACTCTATGGCTCTGATGCTCTGTTACTCCCTGGCTCTGTGGCTCTGTTACTCCATGGCTCCGTTGCTCTGTTACTCCCTGGCTCTGTTACTCCCTGGCTCTGTGGCTCTGTTACTCTATGGCTCTGTGGCTCTGTTACTCCCTGGCTCTGTGGCTCTGTTACTCCCTGGCTCTGTGGCTCTGTTACTCCATGGTTCTGTTGCTCTGTTACTCTATGGCTCTGTGGCTCTGTTACTCTCTGGCTTGTTACTCTCTGGCTCTGTTGCTCTGTTACTCTCTGGCTTGTTACTCTCTGGCTCTGTTACTCTCTGGCTCTGTTACTCTCTGGCTTGTTAGTCTCTGGCTCTGTTGCTCTGTTACTCTCTGGCTTGTTACTCTCTGGCTCTGTTGCTCCGTTACTCTCTGGCTCTGTTGCTCCGTTACTCTCTGGCTCTGTTGCTCTCTGGCTCTGTTGCTCTGTTACTGCATGGCTCTCTGACTCTATGGCTCTGACTCTCTGACTGTGACCCTGTGCCTCAGAGCATGACTCAGGCAGTATTTGCTGCTCTGCAGCCCCACAGGCAGGTGTGGGCTCTGTCCCTGCCTGAGACACTTGAGTTTCCCACCCCCTGGCACAGCTTTGTTAGCAGCATTCTGACTTGTGGTTTGTCCTTCTCCTCTGAGCTGAATCTTCCTGGCAAGCAGGGGAGCAGGCAGCAAGCTCCATAACTACTCCACAGGCAGCCCAGAGCCCTGGGCCAGAGGCAGCATTCTGCATCCCTTTGGAGGTAAGAGAAACATTCCCTGGAGAAGATACTGTTGGGATCCCTGCCTGGAGACAGTTGTTCTCTCTTTCAGGAAGCTGTAATGAGCAAGGCGCAAACCCAAGAGCTGTTGACGCTGTCAGGAGGGGAGCAGCACTCTTACCAGAACTGAAACCTGCTGCTGGTTCTCAGCCACCCCTGGGTGGAAGTGATCTCTGTGAGACCAAAGGCTTCCCCAGACAAAAGCTTTTGGGAAATGTCTTTGGTACTTCTGTCCTCTCACGAGGAGACCTCAAAGACAGCAGCCAAGAAATTCAGCCAGCAGCAACTGAGGATCCAGCCAGAGGGACCCATCCTGGCTGTGGGGACCCATGGCAGGCAGGATCCTGTCAGCCTTCCCTTCAGACTGCCCTGGTGGTACCAGCACTGGAACCAGGGACGCAATCCAGGGATGCTGAGCCCTCTGCCAGGGAGCTGCTGGTGCTGCCATCCCTAAGCCAGAGGAGCCTGGGCTCTCTGTGCCAGTGCCCATCCAAGCCTATGATTTGCAGATGAAGCCTTCCAGGCATTCCTGCCAGCAGAGGAGGAGAGCTCTGAATGCTTTTTGCAGCATCTGGAACTCTCTGGAGCTCATAGCCCAAGGCAAGAGCTGAGTACCAGCTGCAGCCCTCACCGTGCCCCACACCTCCCAGGGGCAAGGAGATGCCTGCAGGGATTTGGGCTGAGCTGCTGTGCAGCCCAGCCCAGCGCTGTCCTGGCAGCGGGTGGGGAGCTGCTCTGCTGGGGCCAGGCCGTGTCAGGGATGACAGCAGCCGGCTCCTCCGGGGTGCTCTCTGCTCCCCCGCACAGCCGGCTCCTCCGGGGTGCTCTCTGCTCCCCCCTCACAGCCGGCTCCTCCGGGGTGCTCTCTGCTCCCCCGCACAGCCGGCTCCTCCGGGGTGCTCTCTGCTCCCCCCGCACAGCCGGCTCCTCCGGGGTGCTCTCTGCTCCCCCCGCACAGCCGGCTCCTCCGGGGTGCTCTCTGCTCCCCCCCGCAGTGGGTTTGCATTAAGTACAGCAGACTGTGTGGTGTCACCAGGCAGCCACAAGCCGTCGGAGCATGACGGCTCCTGCCTTGCCTCAGCCTCTGCTGGGTGGTCCCTGCACACCAACAAAAGCGTTCCTGCTGCTGTCAGGGGGGCAGGAGAGCCTGGCTGGCTCCAGCACACATTGCTGCTGCTGCTGGCTCACACTGGTGGTGGCTGAGTGACCATCGCTGCTCTGCCGGGGGAGAGCTCCACTCACCAACACGGCTGGGAAAGAGAGGAGCAGGCTGGCAGCTGAACCCTCCTGAGAGGAGTCAAACCTCTCTCGAGGGGGTTTAGCAGCTGCTGTGGATGGACCTGACTCATCCCCCCCCGGAAGGCAGCCCGTGCTCCACGGCCCCTGTGCCTCGGGTCGGTGCCCTGCTCCTGCACCCTGTGTTCACAGCCACCTGGAGTAACAGGGCAGGATCAGCATCTGACCAGGGGATGAAAAATGCCCGAGGAAGCCAGCATGTGAGGGTGGTCTTGGTCAGAGAGAGGACTGAGTGAAGAAGCAGCACAACAGCCTAGACACGAGAGCCTGAGTGCCAGAGCCTGGCGTGCACAGAACCTACCCAGGGCTGCAGGCAGCAGTGCCCCTGGGGGCAGGCAGCAGTGCCCAGGGCTGCAGGCAGCAGTGCCCCTGGGGGCAGGCAGCAGTGCCCCTGGGGGCAGGCAGCAGTGCTCCTGGGGGCAGGCAGCAGTGCCCAGGGCTGCAGGCAGCAGTGCCCCTGGGGGCAGGCAGCAGTGCCCCTGGGGGCAGGCAGCAGTGCTCCTGGGGGCAGGCAGCAGTGCCCAGGGCTGCAGGCAGCAGTGCCCCTGGGGGCAGGCAGCAGTGCCCCTGGGGGCAGGCAGCAGTGCTCCTGGGGGCAGGCAGCAGTGCCCAGGGCTCCTCCTGTTTGCCTCCCTGGGGCACAGCAGCTGGCTCAGGCCACTCACCAGACAGACATCACAGAATCACAGACCACAGAGCTGCTGAGGCTGGAACAGACCTTGGGGTGACCCAGCCCAGCCTGTGCCCCAACACCACCACATCCACCAGAGCATGGCACTGAGTGCCACATCCAATCTCTCCTTAAACACCCCCAGGGACAGTGACTCCATCCCCTCCCTGGGCAGCACATCCCAGTGTCTAATTCTCCTGTCCCTGAGGAACTGCTTCCTGGCATCAAACCTAACCCTCCCCTGGCACAGCTTCAGGCCATGCCCTCTGGTCGTGGCACAAGTTGCCTGGAGCAGAGCCTGGCCCCCACCCTGCTGCAACTGGCCAAGAAGGCCAAGGGCATCCTGGCCTGCATCAGGAACAGTGTGGCCAGCAGGAGCAGGGAGGTCATTCTGCCCCTGGATTCTGCTTTGGTTAGGCCACACCTTGAGTCCTGTGTCCAGTTCTGGGCCCCTCAGGTTAGGAAGGACATCGAGAGACTTGAAGGTGTCCAGAGAAGGGCAACAAGGCTGGGGAGAGGCCTTGAGCACAGCCCTGGGAGGAGAGGCTGAGGGAGCTGGGGGTGCTGAGCCTGGAGGAGAGGAGGCTCAGGGCAGACCTCATTGCTCTCTACAGCTCCCTGAAGGGAGGTTGGAGCCAGGTGGGGGTTGGGCTCTTCTCTCTAGCACCCAGCACCAGAACAAGAGGACACAGTCTCAAGCTGTGCCAGGGGAGGTTTAGGCTGGAGGTGAGGAGAAAGTTCTTCACCGAGAGAGTCATTGGCCCTTGGGATGTGCTGCCTGGGGAGGTGGTGGAGTCACCATCCCTGGAGGGATCCCAAAACATTCAGCCAGAGTGTTCAGACAGTGTCCATTTCTTAAAGGCACAGCCTAAACCGGTCACAGGACTGGATGTGGCACTTGGTGCCATGGGCTAGTCATGGGGTCTGTGGTGACAGGTTGGACTTGATGATCATTGAGGTCTCTTCCAACCTTGGTGAGACTGTGAGACTGTAACTTCCCTTCAGGTAGCTGCAGAGTGAGAGAAGGTCCTCCCTGAGTCTTCCCTTCCCCAGGCTGAGCACCCCCAGCCCCCTCAGCCTCTCCTCAGCAGCCTTTCCCTCCAGCCCCCTCCCCAGGCTGGTTGCTCTCCTCTGGACCTGCTCCAGCACCTCAAGATCTTTCTTGCAGGGAGGGCCCAGAGCTGCACACAGTGCTCGAGGGGAGGCCTCACCAGTGCCCAGCACAGGGCAGAATTCCATCCCCAGTCCTGCTGGCCACAAGATGCCCTTGGCCTTCTGTGCCAGCTGGGCACACTGCTGGCTCATGTCCAGCTGGGTGCCAGCATCTGTGCTTTGCAGCTCTTCCAGGGAAAATGCTTTCTTGTCTGCATATTCAGATGCCTGGCAGGATCCCTTGCTCCAAGGGCAAGGTAGCTGAGGGGTGCTGAGCTCCTGCCCCTTGTTACTTGCTGGAGGGTGGTGCTGGGCACTGCTCAGCTGCCTGGCTGTGCCAAGGTGAGAGCTGTGCTCTGCAGGCAGTGTCTGCTCTGCAGGGGAGCTCTGGGCTGGTGTGAGTGCAGCACAAGCACTTGCACCTCTCTTCTGAGAGGTGTTTTATGTGAGGCACCCAGGCTGACTCTGGAGACAAAGCAGCTCTGGCTGGCACTCCAGAGGTTCCTCTGCTCCTTCCATGGGACACAGCTGTAGCTCTGTGGCTTTATCAACCCTTCCTTGCAGGGCTCTTGAATTCCCCCTTTCTGTACCTGCCAGGAACCTGCCAGGGGAGAAGGAAGTTCCTTGCAGAAGGGCTGTGGCTGCTTGCACCCCGGGGGGCTACGAGCAGTCAGCAATCTCCTGCACCTCCATCTCTGGCAGCAGTTCCACACCTTCATGGTGAGCCTGCTGAGAGAAGCTGGGCAGTGAGGAGCTGCCACAGGACCTGTATGAGACAGGCTGTGCAAGATCTTGTGTGACAGCAGCCTGCAGACAGAAGCATCCACCTGTAGCCACAGCTGCAGTGGGAGCTCAGCCAGGCTGAAGCAGGAAGCTGCCTCTTGCACCACGCAGCTCTGCAGCAGGATGCAGGCCTGGATGCCTGGAAGGAGTCTCTGGGTGCATCGGTGCAGGCAGATTTGTGCCCTGGCTGGCTGCAGGGACCATGACCAAGAGCTGTGGCTCCTGCTGGAGCTCATCAGCCAGACCCCAGTGCCACATCAGATCCAGCCTGTGCCAGCCAGAGCCAGCACTGCCACCCAGGAAAGGAGAAAGCCTCCTTCAGGGAGGGGCTCAGCTCCACCTGCCTCCCATGCCCTGTTTCATCTCTCAGCAGGACACACTCTGGTGGGTGACAGCTCTGAGGCAGGAGAGCCAAGGCTTTCCCCGGGTCTTTGAAGTCAGTGGAACAACTTGAGCTGGCTGTGCTTGGGGTTTCAGAGCTGCTGGAACCAGAAGAGATTAAACCCTCCCTCCCCAGGAAAGGCAGCTGGAGCTGCAGCCTGGGGTGAAGCCTGATGCTTGATAGAGCCTGGGACACCTGAGAGGGTCACCAGGGGTGCTGGCCTGGGGAGTCCCTCGCTTCACTTTAGTCCTGCTCTGTTAATGAGATGTGAGTGCAGAACAGGGCAGGAGAAACCACCTGAGGCTGATGGCAAAGGTTGTGCAAAGCCACAGCCCCTGGTCAGAGCTGATCCCAGGCAGAGATGTGACCATGGCTGGGATGAGGACCATGAGCTCAGGGTGCTGGGCCTGGGCTGCCTCTGCTGGAGTGCAGGAGGATCAATGCCCACAGAGCTCTCTGTGCTGCTCAGTCTCACTGGGAAGCTGCCTCTGAGCCCTGCTAAGAGCCACCAGCTCCTGTGCCTGCTCCAGGGCAGAGCCTGCCGGGTGGCTCCAGCCTGCTGGCAGCAGCCAGAGTGGCTGAGGGGGAAAGGGCAAAACACCCAATGCCATTTGTGCTGCAAAGCTGCTCTGAAATAGCTCCTCCTGGAGACTCCTGGGAGTGCCTGAGCAGCCTGGATTTGGGAATGATGCCTGCAGCCAGGACTTCTCCCATGGAGGCCCTGGGGAGCCAGCCAGCTCTGCTTCCCCTGTGCAGACAAAACCCAGCTCCAGACTGAAACTTCCTGTAGACACATCTTGTATTTCAGGATCTTTTGGTGCTACTTTCATCTCCAATCCACACACTGCAGCCCTATAATAACAATAATAGCAATAATAATAGCAATAATAATAGCAATAATAATAGCAATAATAATAATACCTTTTGTATGCACATAGCACCTTTCATCCCAGGATCTAAGTCACAATTACAGCCCCACACATTCCTCTGCATTACAGCCCTGTAATTCCAAGGCTGCTCAAGCATCCAGACTTCAAAGGCACTGTGGATTTCCCCTCCAGCCCAGTCACAGTGCCCAGCATGCTGGAGGTGTTTCAAAGGTGTTTGGAAGGTGCCTTGGCAGTAGCCAGAGAGCCAGAGGAGCTCTGAAGCCGAAAAAGATCCTTCAGGGATTCCTTGCTCCCCTCTGCCAGCCACTGTCTGCTCCCCCTGCTAAGCCAGCACAGCCCTGGGAGGAGGTGATGCTCCCACCAGAGCCATGGGGCTGTCCAGTGAGAGCTGCAAGGTCAGAAGTGTCCAGAGAAGAGTACAAGGCTGGGGAGGGGTCTGGAGCACAGCCCTGGGAGGAGAGGCTGAGGGAGCTGTGGTTGCTTAGCCTGGAGGAGAGGAGGCTCAGGGGAGACCTTCTTGCTCTCTACAACTGGTTGGAGCCAGGTGGGGGCTGGGCTGTTCTCCCAGACAACCTGTGACAGAGCAAGAGGACACAGTCTCAAGCTGTGCCAGGGGAGGTCTGGGCTGGGTGTGAGGAAGGAATTCTTCCCAGGGAGAGAGATTGGCCCCTGGGATGTGCTGCCCAGGGAGGTGGGGGAGTCACAGTCCCTGGAGGTGTTTGAACAGAGCCTGGATGAGGCCCTTGGTGCCGTGGTTTGGTGATCAGATGGTGCTGGGCTGGACTTGGTGATCTCTGAGGTCTCTTCCAACCTGGTTCATTCTGTACTCTGTGAAGTGGTGCTGAAGGAAGAAGGAGCCGGAGGCACAGCTCAGCTGGGGGACATTCCAGGGCAGGCAGTTTGCTCCCCAGGGAGCTCACAGCGCAGCGAAGGCGGAGGAGGAGGAGGAGGCGGCGGAGGAGGCAGGCGGAGGAGGCAGGCGGAGGAGGCAGGCGGAGGAGGCAGGCGGAGGAGGCAGGCGGAGGAGGCAGGCGGAGGAGGCAGGCGGAGGAGGCAGGCGGAGGAGGCAGGCGGAGGAGGCAGGCGGAGGAACCTCGCGCAGCCAGGGCGTGGGTCGGGAGGGGCCGAAAGGCTCTGATGGAGCTCCGGCCTGAAGCAAGTGTTCTCCTGGGGGCTGCGCAGGATCCCCAGAGCGCTGCTGCCGTGTTTGGGGCTGGCCTGGGTTTCACTGCCTGGGAAACCTGAGAAAGCCACAACAAACCTGCAGCTGGGAGAGCCAGGCCGGGCCGGGCACAGCCAGGCAGCTTCCGACCGCGGAGAGAGGAAAGGGCTGGGGTGTGCCAGGCTCTGGGGTGTGCCAGGCTCAGGGGAGCACCAGGCTCTGGGGGCACCAGGCTCAGGGGGGCACCAGGCTCAGGGGTGCGCCAGGCTCTGGGGGCATCAGGCTCAGGGGTATGCCAGGCTCAGGGGAGCGCCAGGCTCAGGGGTGTGCCAGGCTCAGGGGAGCGCCAGGCTCAGGGGTGCGCCAGGCTCTGGGGGCGCCAGCTGGGTTCACTTCCTCACCCCAGTGCTGCTCCCAAGCTTTCACACAGCTGCTGGATGCAGCTGCTCTGACTTGTGGCTGTGAGCCAGGAGCTGCTGAGCCGGGGCCGTGAGAGGAGCTCCCACTCTGGGGCTGGGGCTGCCCCTCTCCCTGCTGTGGCTGAGCAAATGTAAAGCTCAAGAGACTCCGTAATAAACCTTTCAAAGGCCTTTTAGCTGGAGAGCTGCAGACGTGGCTGGACAGGGCTGAGAGGCTACAGCTCTTCCAGAGCGCTGCTTTAATCACTTGGTCTCAAAGCACATCACAGAAGGGCTTCAAAGATAGGGAGACTGAGGTGCAGGAGCCGGAGAGGACTTGGTGCAGCAAAGCCTGAGGCTGGGACAGAGCTAGAGAACAGCTCAGGCTGCTGCTGCTGGACTCCAGTCCTCTGTCTCCCACCTCCACTCAACACAGGAGCCACAGCTCATGAGGTGCCTGTCTGCTCCCCAGAGTCTGTCTTTGTGCCTCTCCATTTCAAAGCCTTTCTCCAGCCACCTGCAAGAGGGTCAGTGGAAAATTATCCCCTGGAGAAGGAGAGATCCAGCCCCTGGCAGCAGCAGGTGATGCAGAGCAGCCCCTGGAGGAGCAGTCTCACAGTCTCACCAAGGTTGGAAGAGACCTCAATGATCATCAAGTCCAACCTGTCACCACAGACCCCATGACTAGCCCATGGCACCAAGTGCCACATCCAGTCCTGTGACCGGTTTAGGCTGTGCCTTTAAGAAATGGACACTGTCTGAACACTCTGGCTGAATGTTTTGGGATCCCTCCAGGGATGGTGACTCCACCACCTCCCCAGGCAGCACATCCCAAGGGCCAATGACTCTCTCGGTGAAGAACTTTCTCCTCACCTCCAGCCTAAACCTCCCCTGGCACAGCTTGAGACTGTGTCCTCTTGTTCTGGTGCTGCTTGCTAGAGAGCAGAGGCCAACCCCTTCCTGGCTACAACCTCCCTTCAGGGAGCTGTAGAGAGCAATGAGGTCTCCCCTGAGCCTCCTCTTCTCCAGGCTCAGCACCCCCAGCTCCCTCAGCCTCTCCTCCCAGGGCTGTGCTCAAGGCCTCTCCCCAGCCTTGTTGCCCTTCTCTGGACACCTTCAAGTCTCTCGATGTCCTTCCTAAACTGAGGGGCCCAGAACTGGACACAGGACTCAAGGTGTGGCCTAACCAAAGCAGAGTCCAGGGGCACAATGACCTCCCTGCTCCTGCTGGCCACACTGTTCCTGATGCAGGCCAGGATGCCCTTGGCCTTCTTGGCCCCCTGGGCACACTGCAGGCTCTTGTTCAGGCAGCTATCAATCAGCACCCCCAGGTCCCTCTCTGTTTGGCAGCTCTCAGCCACTCTGCCCCCAGCCTGTAGCTCTGCCTGGGGTTGCTGTGGCCAAAGTGCAGGCCCTGGCACTTGGACTTGTTGAATGCCATCCTGTTGGCCTCTGCCCATCTGTGCAGCCTGGCAAGGTCCCTCTGCAGAGCCCTTCTGGCCTCTGACTGACCAACATCTGCTCCCAGCTTGGTGTCATCTGCACATTTGCTGATGGACTCAATCCCCTCATCCAGATCATCAATGAAGATGTTAAAGAGGCTGGGGCCCAGCACTGATCCCTGGGGGACGCCACTGGTGCCTGGCTGCCAGCAGGACAGTTTCCAGAGCAGGTGCTGGCTCCCCTGGGACCAGCTCAGGCTGCAGCAGGCTTCCTCTCCCTCCCTCAGCAACTCAAGGCTCCAGCAGTCAGGCTTTTGTCAGTCATAAATCTTGTGCTGTCTCACACCACATGAAAGCTCCACAACACCTTCACTGGCAGCACTTCCTGTGCAGCACTGCAGCTGCAAACACAACCTGCAGCAGCAGAACCTGCTGTGTTGGCCCTGAGCTGGGGGAAGCTGAACTCAGCACCAGCCATGCTGCCCCTGTGAAGCTGCAGCACATCCAGAGCCCCCTGAGCAGCAGGCTCCTCACCAGGCTGTGGAGCTCACAGTGAGTCTCACCTGCACCTCTAATCAAGGTCTTGTCTGGGCTGTGACACCTTTGGCTCTGCAAATCACAGTATCACAGTATAATACAACACTCCTGACCCAAAGGCAATGTCCTCGGTGCCTGGGGCACACATTGCTCCAGCAGCAGACCTCCCACACCTGGGACAATATCTGGGACAACAACTGGGGATAATATCTGCCAAGTCCCAGGCCACTATGGGAGCAGAACTGAGGAGGAGCAGAAGCCCTGAGGCCTTGCTGCCATCTCCACAGCCAGGCTGGCTCAGGCTGCTGCTGCCAGGCACTGGTGTGGACGCTGCCAGGTGTGCAGCCACAGAAGCAGGGCCAAGGCAAACTGCAGAGATGATTCCCTGCCAGCAGAGTTTCTTCTGCTGCTCTGTGGGGAAGGGGCAGAGGAGTTCCTGTCTGAAGCCTCCCCTGCTGGCTTTGTGCATGCAGATGAAGCTCAGAAATGCCCAGAAGTCTCCAGGTGCACCCAGGGCCATCTCTGCCCCAGACAACCTCCTTGGGAAGGCAACTTCAGCCTGCAGATCCTGCAGGTCCCTGAGCTCTCTGGTGCTTGCCCACACACTGCCCCCGTGGCCTCCACTGCTTGCTCTGTGCCAGGAGGGGACACTGGGCAGGGAGGAGAGGATGTTTCAGGGGCTGGTGGTCTGCAGGGCTCAGTGACACATTGCAGACCTCTCAATGCTCCCAAGAGCTCCCCCTACCCCCCATGTGTGCACCCCTCTCTCCCACCCCTTACTCAGCAGAGGCCAAGTTTCCACTCCCCTTCCCCCTGCAGCTCCCACCCTGATGGGATGTCACCAGAGGCCTGGGCTGCTCCTTCCCTTTGAAGGAAAGGGAATGCTCCTAATTGATGCCCCACAGGGATGTGCAGTGCTGGAACCTCTCCTGTCTCCCTGGGGTCTCTTTGTAGTGGGACCTGTGGCTGCTCACCAGAAGAGAGAGCAGGTCCCTTGAGCAGGTCCTACCCTGGCAGGTGTGGCCGAGTCACTCCACTCCCATCAGGGCTGCTTTTCATTTCCAAATCCTTCAAAGAGGTTCAAATAGCTGCAGAGAGGACTACAAACAAGGCAAATGGAGATGGAGAGCTGCTGATACCTTGGAAGCCTCCTCTGACATCCCCTGGGGGCAGGGGCTGGGGGCCTGCCCTGGTTCATCGCTATCAGCAGAGCCTGTGCTGGTGCAGCTGGGGACAGTTTCACTTCAGCCCTCTCTGGGTCCTCCCTGCAAGACTGCAGGCACCACCTGAGCTTCCCTGTGTCCTGCCCTTGCTCCTGCCTCCCCAGGCTGGAGCCTGGCTCTGGTCTGACCTGGCTGCCACACAGAGTGCTTGTGCTGGGTCCTGTCCTGCTCTCTCTTCAGCTCTCCCACTAAGCTAAAGCCTTTCTCCAGGAACTCAGCCCAGCCTTGACAGCCCTCCCTGATCCCTTCCCACCACTTTTCAAGGCACTGCTCTGCTGATCCCTGTCCAGCTTCTCTCTGGCTCCCTGCAGGCTGCCCTGGCCTCCAGGCAGGACCCTGTGCTGGCTGCAGGAGCTCAGCACTGGGCTGCCCTTGGTGCCCTTTCCCCCACCCAAAGCTCTGTCCCCATGGAGCATGGAGGAGGCTCCTGTTCCCTTTCAGGGTCTCAAGGAGCTTGGTCCATGTTGGATGCCCCCTGAGCTACCTCAGAGCAGCCAAGAGGAGGAGTGCAGCTCATGAGCAGCTGTCTCACCCAGACTCAGCCCAGCTGCTCCACAGAAGGCCCTGGGCAGGGCAGCATTGTGACACCCAGCTGAAGTGTCTGGGCTCAGAGGCAGCAGCACCCATGGCCCTGCTGAGAGCCCTCAGCCCCCACCACAGGGAGCTGCAGAAGCTGCTCTTCTCTTTCCCTCCTCCACCCTCCTGCTGCTCCCTGACCCAGGCAGGTGCAGAGGGGGAGGCATCTGCAGCTCCAGTGCTGCCTCTTGGCAGCAGAGCCTCTGCCAGAATCAAAGAAGCTTTTCAAAGCAAACCTTAAACTCCTTTAATCGGCAGCTCAGCTCCTCCCGCACAGATCTGAGGGCCATGAGCTCACTGTTTTCATTGCCCCGGGCAGGTTTACAGCTTCTTCTAGCAAGGGAGGGAGAGAGGGGAGCTGTGGCATATTGCTTAGCCTGGGGGCAGGCAGGGCAGGGAGGGGAGGATGAGGAAGGATGAGGAAGGTGTTTGTGCTGGAAGCGTTCGACGGCACAGGAAGCTCTCGGGACGGTGGAGAGGCAGCGAGGGGTGGGACAGCAGCGAGGGGTGGGACAGCAGCGAGGAGCAGCCTGCTGCAGTCCAGAGCATGTGCAGCTCCCTGCCCTCCAGCCCTCCTGCAGGGTGCTGCCATAGGAGGGGGCAGCATCCCTGCTGCTCAGCCACACTCAGGCTGAGGGATGGGAGCAGGACTGGAGCAGCCCTGCAGTGTGAGTGGCAGGAACTGATCTCCTCCAGCCCCAGTCACGGCCTGGCTGCAGTCTGCAGGGGGGAGGAGGCAGAGGAGGCTGCCCGGCCCCGGCCCCGTGCTCTGCAGCTGCTCACTCTGCTGCCCCCCGGCACTGCTCAGCCCTGCACCTGCTGCCTCCCTGCCAGGGAGCACAGTGCCTGCTGCCAGCTCTGGGCAAGTGCAGCAAAGGTCTGGCTGCTCCCTCTCCTGCAAAGACCTGGGCACCACTCACTGGCTTTGGGATGGAACAGATCTTGCATCTCACCTCCTGCAGCCCTCCTTCAGCCTCACCCAGCAGTGGGCATCAGCCTACATCCCGTGCCCCGGACACCAGGCCACCCCTTTTGAACAGCCCTGCAAAGGATTCCTCCTTCCATGTGGACTGGAACCTTGGGAAGGTCTCAGCCATGACCTATGGTGCTAAAGCCACAGCGCTCCACCTGCTCCCCCATCCCCCAGCACTGCCTGTGGTAGCTGGAAGCACTGCAAGCCTTGCTGGTGGCCCAGCTGCTCTGGAGAGCAGAGCATCCCATCAGAGCCAGCAGGATTCACACTGCATGGCAGCAGCAAGTGCAGCAAAACACTGCTGGACCAAAGCATCTCCAGCTCAGCATCTGAAGGGGTAGAAGGGAGCTGAGCTTCTGGCAGAGAAGGGAGCTGGGGAAGGACTTCTGACAAGGGCTGGGAGTGCCAGGACCAGGGACAATGGCTTTGAGCTGGAGGAGGAGAGTCTGAGACTGGAAAGGAGGAAGAAATTGTTGAGAGTGAGGCTGGGGAGACTCTGGCACAGGCTGCCCAGGGAGGCTGTGGCTGTCCCCTGCCTGGAGGTGTTCAGGGCCAGGCTGGATGAGGCCCTGAGCAAGCTGTGCTGGTGGGAGGTGTCCCTGCCCATGGCAGGGGGCTGGAGCTGGATGAGCTTTAAGGTCCCTTCCAACCCAGCCCATGGTGTGGCTGTGCTGAGGCAGGAGGAGGTAGGCAAAGCTGTCACCATCTAAACTTTTCACCTCATTGCAAGTCCAGAGACCTCAACATTTCCTTTCCCTTGAAGCCAGAACAGAACCAAGGTGTCAAGATCTGAACCCAAATCAATAACTAAATAGCCATCAGCTGTGTTTCAGACCCAACAGGATGCTTTGCCTTGGCAGCGTTGGAGTCCTGCAGCGCGGCCTGAGGCTAACACAAGAACCTGCTCTTTTCTAAGCCCCCATGAAGTGCAAACACAGAATGAAGGAGGTGTTAAAGGAAGGCTTGGAGGTGGCACTGGGAGCCATGGTTCAGATTTCAGGTGTTGGGTACTAGGTTGGACTTGATGATCTCTGAGTTCTTTTCCAACCTGGTTGATTCTGGGATTGGCCTTGGTGCTGCATTTACAATACAATACAACACATCAGGTTGGAAGAGACCTTCAAGATCATCACATCCAACCCATCAACCAATCCAACCCACCCAACAACTAACCCATGGCACCAAGCACCCCAGCAAGTCTCCTGAACACCTCCAATGGAGGTGACTCCACCACCTCCCCAGGCAGCCCATTCCCATGGGCAATCACTCTCTCTGTGTAGAACTTCTTCCTAACATCCAGCCTAAACCTCCCCTGGTGCAGCCTGAGACTGTGTCCTCTTGTTCTGGTGCTGGCTGCCTGGGAGAAGAGGCCAACCTCTGCCTGGCTACAACCTCCCTTCAGGTAGTTGGAGAGAGCAATAAGGTCTCCCCTGAGCCTCCTCTTCTCCAGGCTAAGCAACCCCAGCTCCCTCAGCCTCTCCTCACAGGGCTGTGCTCCAGACCCCTCCCCAGCTTTGTTGCCCTTCTCTGGACACGTTCCAGCAAGACAACCTCCTTCCTAAACTGAGGGGCCCAGAACTGGACACAGGACTCAAGGTGTGGCCTAACCAATGCAGAGTCCAGGGGCACAATGACCTCCCTGCTCCTGCTGGCCATACTGTTCCTGCTGCAGGCGAGGATGCCCTTGGCCCTCTTGGCTGCCTGGGCACACTGCAGGCTCATGTTCAGCCTCCCATCCACCAGCACCCCCAGGTCCCTCTCTGCCTGGCTGCTCTCAGCCACTCTGCCCCCAGCCTGTGGCACTGCCTGGGGTTGCTGTGGCCAATGTGCAGCACCTGGCACTTGGATGTGTTCAGTCTCATGCCCTTGGCCTCTGCCCATCTGTCCAGCCTGTCGAGGTCCCTCTGCAAAGCCTCTCTACCCTCCAGCAGATCAACTCCTGCCCCCAGCTTGGTGTCATCTGCACATTTACTGATGATGGACTCGATGCCCTCATGCAGATCATCAATAAAGATGTTGAAAAGCATTGCACCCAGCACTGATCCCTGGGGCACACCACTGGTGCCTGGCTGCCAGCTGGCTGTGGCACCATTCACCACCACTCACAGTCCCAGGAGCACTGAGATTTTCCTTCCTCATGAAGTGAGATGCTTCATGAGTGAGAGTGGAAGATTGTTCCACCCAATGTACTCCTCAGGCATCCCTAGGCCTGGCCTCACTGTTATTGCCCTGCAGCTCTGGCCTTGCTCTGAGCACCCCTAGCCCCCCAGGACACTGTCTCCCCCAGCACTGCTTTTTCTTCTCCCAGCATGGGATACAGAAGGTCACTGGGAAGCAGCTGCTCTGTAGCTGTGGCTTTTCCAGGTTGCTCTCTACAACTACCTGAAGGGTGGGTGTAGCCAGGAAGGGGTTGGCCTCTTCTCCCTAGCAACTAGCACCAGAACAAGAGGACACAGTCTCAAGCTGCACCAGGGGAAGTTTAGGCTCGAGGTGAGGAGAAAGTTCTTCACCGAGAGAGTGATTCATCATTGGGATGTGCTGCCCAGGGAGGTGGTTGAGTCACCGTCCCTGGAGGCATTCAAGAGGGGACTGGATGTGGCACTTGGTGCCATGGGCTAGTCGTGAGGTTTGTGGTGACAGGTTGGACTCGATGATCTTCAAGGTCTCTTCCAACCTTGGTAATTCTATTCTATTCTATTCTATTCTATTCTATTCTATTCTATTCTATTCTATTCTATTCTATTCTATTCTATTCTATTCTATTCTATTCTATTCTCTCCCAAGCTGTGCCTGATCCCAGCTCTCCCAGTTTGGTTTTGCTCCTGGACAGCTTTCATCTGCTTCCCTCAGGAGGGAAACAGCAACCAGAGGCAGTCTTGGGCTCATCACCTGTAGCTCTCCCTGACCCCTGGGACTCAGGCAGAGCTTGGTCTGGCCCAACCTGCTTGGGTACCCCAAGGTGCTGGCAGCCATTGATGCTGGGAGATGCTTCCCCACGGGCTCTTCACTGCACATGCCACAGCCACAGGAGACCCTGAGGTGCTAACTGAGGTGCTGGGTAACTGGAATTGAACCAAGGCAGCCTGACCTTAAAGCTGCCTTGAAATCCTGCTGGCAAGGATGAAGGAGGGATGGAGTCCCTGTGTGGAGTCCCCAGGCTCTGCAGATGGCCTTTGCCTTTGTCCTTTTTCCCAAGCTGGGAGCTGCAGACTCTGGAGTAGAGAGGCAGGGAGAGTGTGGGGCTGAAGGAGCTCCTCCAGCATTCCCGCTGCTGCTGCAGGCATCAGCTGCAGCTCTGCAGTCAGCCCTCAAGCCCTGCTGCCTCAAACCCAGAGGTTTGGGGGGGCTTGGGAGATGCAAATATCAAGCAAGAGGAACCTTTCCCTGCACTGGATGCAGCATTGTGTGACCAGAGAAGTGTCCACCCAGCTTGATGTCAGACCATCCTTGCTCCCTGCAGATCCCTGTCCTGGGCCCGTGTGGTACTTGGTCTCGGAGGGGAGCTCAGGGGACACCATGGCTCATGTGCCCTCTCCAAACTTCCAGTGGGATGCTAAATTCTGAGCAATGGCTCAAAATGTCTCTGTAAGGTGACAACAGCCCTGGACCTCCTGATCCCATTCACCTCCAGAGAAACCCTGTGAGGAATGAGAAGCTTTCTGTCTGGGCAGCCCCCTCAGGTGGTACCCAGGGCAAGCTGCTCTTTCTTCCCTCACATTCTGCTGTGACAGCAGCAGCACAACAGCCCCAGGGCTTTGCTGGCTTCCCAGGACGGGAAACAGCTGCATGCAGAGAGCTGTGCAGAGAGCTGTGCAGTGTCTGAGTCTGCAACAAGACACAGAAAGTCAGAAATGCTCCTGAGGATGGGGACAGAGCCTGACCCCTCTGTGGTGCTGTGGGGACCTGGGACAGCTCTTCCAGCTGAGCTCTGAGCCACGGTGTTGCTGATGTTTGATACCCTACAGGACTGTGTCCTTCATCCTCACCACTTCCACTGCAGTATCCTCATGACCCTGCCTGCTCCCCTCTGCCACATCCCAAGGCTCCCTGCTCCACCTGTGTCCACCTGTGTCCACCTGTGTAGGTTTGCTCAGCCTCCACAAGAGGAGGGGAAATGGAGGACTGTGACTGCTGGCTGGGAGGAGGTGGAAGAGATGGAACCAACCTTGTTGGAGTTGTGCAGGAGAAGGATGAGAGGTGAGGAGCACCAGCTGGAACCTGGGACACGGTAAATTAGAGAGTGAGGAAAACCTCCCCTGAGGATGGCCAGAAAAGGGTGAAGGAATCTCAGAGGCATTCAAAGCCCTGCTGGACAAGGTCCTGACCAAGCCACAGGCTGGGCCTGCTTTGAGCAGGAGTGTGGATCAGAGGCTTCCCCAGATGCCTTCCTCTTTTTCCCCTCTGGGCAATCCTTCCAGCTCCTCCTTCTGCCATCTCAGCCCAGGCAGGGAACAAGGCACTTCAGGAGGTGTCACCTCCAGCCTGGCTGTGTGCAGGCTGCCCAGGGGGTTGTGCTCTCTGGCAGCTGACCTGGCTGGTGACCTACTGACAGCAGCCTCCCATCTGTGGGTGCTGCTGAGCTGTGTTCTCTAAGCGCAGGCCCCAGGTTTCTCCAGCGCCCTGTTCTCTGCCAGCGTGTCCCTGGGGGCACCTGCAGGCACCAGCACCATGAGGGAGCAGGAGCAGGTGATCTGAGAGCACCCTGCAGCCCCAGCATTGCCACCAGTGCCCCTTGCCAAGGGCTGGCAGCCAGATGCAGGGGGACAGAAGCAGGAGCAGGGTGGCACTTGGGACACAGGGCTGTGCTGAGCCTGGTGCTCAGTGATGGGCATGGGGACAGCTGGGGACTGAACCCCCCCAGCCCATGCAATGGCCAAACACTGGAGCAGGCTGCCCAGAGTCTCCTTCTCTGGAGACTTTCCAAACTCTCCTGGACGTGCTTCTGAGTGCCCTGCCCTGGCAGGGGCTTGCACTCAATGATCTTTCAAGGTCCCTTCCAACCCCTAACATTCTGTGGTGCTGTGAATCTGAGCCGGGCTGCTCTGCCAGGTCACACACAGGGCTTGCAGCGGTGCCAGGAGTTAGAGCTGAGCTAAGTCTCTGAGTACCAAGCAGCTCTTCCCATTCTCTGGTTCTTCTCTGTGCTCTTTGCACAGTCTCCCCTCTGCTGCACAGGAACCTCCCCCTTGCAGAGTCATTGAATTGTTAGGGTTGGAAAAGCTCTTTAGGATTGAGTCCAGCCATCAGCCCAGCACCACCTGGCCACCAAGCCATGGCCCCAAGTGCCATGGCCACCATTTTCTTGAACACCTGCAGGGATGGGCACTCCACCACCTCTGTAGATCCATTCTACACTCTCAGCTTGCTGCTGTCCTCTTCAGAGAGCCCCATGAGCTCCAGCCCATCTCCATGGCCAGCTCTACAAGCAGCTGTCCTGCATATGATGCTGGCCATGCAAGGCAGAGCTGTGGCATTTGACACGCTGCTGTGAGGATTTACTGCCCCAGCAGATGGAGGCTCCACCTGCTCTCTGAAGAGCTCAGCCCTCCTGACCCTGGGGTCTCAGGACACAGCTGGGTAGGAGAGAGGGTGCTGATGTTAGTGGTTCATGGCTGGACTCTGAGGCCAGGCTGTGTTTCACCCCTTGGGGCAGAGAGGCTGGGAAGATGCCCAGCAGAAAAGGACCTGGGGCTGCTGGCTGACAGCTACATGAGCCAGGGTGTGCCCAGGGGGTCAGAGGGCCACCAGCATCCTGGCCTGGATCAGGAGTGATGTGACCAGCAGGAGGAGAGCAGTGATCGCACCCCTGGACTGGGCACTGCTGAGGCCACATCTCGAGCACTGGGTTCAGTTTTGGGTCCCTCACTCCAAGGACATTGAGGGCTGGAGCAGGGCCAGGGAAGGGCAACAGAGCTGGGGAAGGGTCTGGAGCTGAGGGAGCTGGAGATGTTCAGCCTGGAGCAGAGGAGGCTGAGGGAGACCTCATTGCTCTCTGCAGCTCCCTGAGAGGAGGCTGCAGCCAGGGGGGTTGGGCTCTGCTCCCAGGTGACAAGTGATAGGGGAGAGGAACTGGCCTCACATTGTGCCAGGGGAGGCTGAGGTTGGAGAGGAGGCAAAATGTCTTTGCTGGAGGAGTGCTCAGGGCTTGGCAGAGGCTGCCCAGGGAGGTGGTGGAGTCCCCATGGCTGGAGGGGTTGCAGCAAGGTGTGGCCATGGGGCCATGGCTTGGTGGCCATGGGGCCATGGTTTGGTAGCCATGGGGGGGCTGGGTTGGTGTCGGCCTGGGGGATCTCAGAGGGCTTTGCCAGCTGAAACAGTTCTGTGATTCTATGGCTCTATGACATAAGTTCATGCTCTAGGAAGGCCTTTGCCATCCCCTGCAGGATCACCCAGGCAGGATCATTGCTGCTGCTCCAGGAGCCTGCAGGAACAATGCAGGCAGCAGGGACCTGTCACCTAGCACAGACAGCTCCCTGCTGAGCTGGCTCCCTGGGCTCTGTGCAGGGTGCCAGGGAGGCTGCAGTGTGTCTGAGTGAGTACTGCAGAATCAGCCCAGGGTAGAAGTGATCCACTGCTCCCAGCTCCCTGACCACAGCTGCAAGCTCACCAGTGATGCCTTCACGGAGCAGCTTGGGTTAGGAGGGGTGGGATGAGGGCTGAGGTCAGGAGGGTGCAGAAGCAAGCAAGGGCAGGGCTCTTGGAGAGAGGCAACACAGAGCTGTCAGGATGGGGCACGAATGGAGCTCATTAGCGGTGAGGCAGACTCTAATCAGAGGTTATTAGGAGGATCCTGCACCCGAGGGAGTCCTGCTGCTTACAGAATGGAGGGCAGGAACCAGCAGCTTGGTTAGGAGACAGGCACAGAGCAAAGGAGCTGGGAAGTGTTGGGAGCAGCTGCCTTCAGCTCCCTGCTCCTCCCTGCCAGCACAGGGCTTGCTTTGCAGCACCTGCAGCTCCCAGCACAGCCTCCTTGTGTGTCTGAATGTGGGTTTGGGGCCTGAATGACACAAGAGCCCAGAGCTCCGAGAGCCACCACTGCTGCACAGCTGCTGCAGCTTTGCCTTGACTGCAACCCTCAGAACTGAGCCCCCAGCCCCGCGTGGCTGCTGCAGGGAGCCCGAGAGGGCAGTGACACAAACGGGGACAAAAGCCAGCGCCCAGCCCTCCTCCGGCCCCTGCTCCCCGCCCCGGTCACACCTCACTGCTCACTCCCGGGCGGGGCAGCCGGCTGGGGAGACCCTGCAACAACCTGGCTGGAGCCCGGGCCCGGAGGTCCCCGCACAGGGCTGCCACTGCCCCGCACATGGCTGTCGATGTCCCTGCATTGCACACGGCTGTCACTGTCACTGTCACTGCCCCACACACAGCTGTTGCTGTCCCTGTCCCTACGTCTCACACGGATGTCACAGTTTCCGTCCCTATCCGACACACGGACTGGCACTGTCGATTCTGCTGCCACTGTCGCTGTCCCTGTCACCGCCCGCACACTGCTGTCACTGTCGCTGTCCCGCGCATGGCTGCCGCTGTCCCTGTCCTGCACCCAGCTGTCCCTGTCCCGCACTGTCCAGCTGTCCCTGTCCCGCACACAGCTGTCCCTGTCCCGCACCCAGCTGTCCCTGTCCCTGTCCCGCAAGCAGCTGTCACTGTCCCTGTCCCGCACCCAGCTGTCCCTGTCCCGCACCCAGCTGTCCCTGTCCTGCACCCAGCTGTCCCTGTCCCGCACCCAGCTGTCGCTGTCCCGCACACAGCTGTCCCTGTCCCGCACCCAGCTGTCCCTGTCCCGCACCCAGCTGTCGCTGTCCCGCACACAGCTGTCCCTGTCCCGCACCCAGCTGTCGCTGTCCCGCACACAGCTGTCCCTGTCCCGCACCCAGCTGTCCCTGTCCCGCAAGCAGCTGTCGCTGTCCCTGTCCTGCACCCAGCTGTCCCTGTCCCGCACCCAGCTGTCCCTGTCCCGCAAGCAGCTGTCGCTGTCCCTGTCCTGCACCCAGCTGTCCCTGTCCCGCACCCAGCTGTCCCTGTCCCGCAAGCAGCTGTCGCTGTCCCTGTCCCGCACCCAGCTGTCCCTGTCCCGCAAGCAGCTGTCGCTGTCCCTGTCCTGCACCCAGCTGTCCCTGTCCCTCACCCAGCTGTCCCTGTCCCGCAAGCAGCTGTCCCTGTCCTGCACACAGCTGTCCCTGTCCCTCACCCAGCTGTCCCTGTCCCGCACCCAGCTGTCCCTGTCCCGCAAGCAGCTGTCCCTGTCCTGCACCCAGCTGTCCCTGTCCTGCACACAGCTGTCCCTGTCCCTCACCCAGCTGTCCCTGTCCCGCAAGCAGCTGTCCCTGTCCCTCACCCAGCTGTCCCTGTCCCTGTCCCTGTCCTGCACCCAGCTGTCCCTGTCCTGCACCCAGCTGTCCCTGTCCTGCACCCAGCTGTCCCTGTCCCTCACCCAGCTGTCCCTGTCCTGCACCCAGCTGTCCCTCACCCAGCTGTCCCTGTCCTGCACCCAGCTGTCCCTGTCCTGCACCCAGCTGTCCCTGTCCCTCACCCAGCTGTCCCTGTCCCGCAAGCAGCTGTCCCTGTCCTGCACCCAGCTGTCCCTGTCCTGCACCCAGCTGTCCCTGTCCCTCACCCAGCTGTCCCTGTCCTGTCCCTGTCCTGCACCCAGCTGTCCCTGTCCTGCACCCAGCTGTCCCTGTCCTGCACCCAGCTGTCCCTGTCCCTCACCCAGCTGTCCCTGTCCTGTCCCTGTCCTGCACCCAGCTGTCCCTGTCCTGCACAGCTGTCCCTGTCCTGCACCCAGCTGTCCCTGTCCTGCACACAGCTGTCCCTGTCCTGCACACAGCTGTCCCTGTCCCTCACCCAGCTGTCCCTGTCCTGCACCCAGCTGTCCCTGTCCTGCACACAGCTGTCCCTGTCCTGCACCCAGCTGTCCCTGTCCTGCACACAGCTGTCCCTGTCCCGCACCCAGCTGTCCCTGTCCCACACGCAGCTGTCCCTGTCCCGCACACAGCTGTCCCTGTCCCGCAAGCAACTGTCGCTGTCCCTGTCCTGCACCCAGCTGTCCCTGTCCTGCACCCAGCTGTCCCTGTCCCGCAAGCAGCTGTCCCTGTCCTGCACCCAGCTGTCCCTGTCCTGCACACAGCTGTCCCTGTCCCGCACCCAGCTGTCCCTGTCCCACACGCAGCTGTCCCTGTCCTGCACCCAGCTGTCCCTGTCCCGCACCCAGCTGTCCCTGTCCCGCAAGCAGCTGTCCCTGTCCCGCAAGCAGCTGTCGCTGTCCCTGTCCCGCACCCAGCTGTCCCTGTCCCACACCCAGCTGTCCCTGTCCCGCAAGCAGCTGTCGCTGTCCCTGTCCCGCACCCAGCTGTCCCTGTCCCGCAAGCAGCTGTCCCTGTCCTGCACCCAGCTGTCCCTGTCCTGCACACAGCTGTCCCTGTCCCGCACCCAGCTGTCCCTGTCCCACACGCAGCTGTCCCTGTCCCGCACACAGCTGTCCCAGTCCCGCACCCAGCTGTCCCTGTCCACACCCACCTGTCCCTGTCCCGCACACAGCTGTCTCTATCCCTCTCCCGCACATGGCTGCTGCTGTCCCAGTCCCCCACACCGCTGTCCCTGTCCCGCACGCAGCTGTCTCTATCCCTGTCTGCACGCAGCTGTCGCTGTCCCTGTCCCGCACGCAGCTGTCTCTATCCCTGTCCCGCACGCAGCTGTCTCTATCCCTGTCTGCACGCAGCTGTCGCTGTCCCTGTCCCGCACCCAGCTGTCCCTGGCACTGGCGCCACCGTGCGGGTGGGGCCGGCGGCGCAGACGCCCAGGGGCGGCGGGGAGCGGACTCGCTGCCGAAGCTGCGGCATCTGCGGGGCTGCCCCACAGAGCGAGAGCTGTGCCAGGAGCAGCCGCGGGGCACCACCAGGCAGGGGCATCTTCAGCACCCGCCCCTGGGGTCCATCCAGAAGGAACCGCAGCCCAGGCTCTGTGTCCCTGCTCCAGCCACCACGGTCAGGATAAATGTGGCGATGGGAGCACCGAGATGTCCCTCCCGCCCTGCAGTAGAGCTTTCTGCAGCTCCCGGGTCAGCTGCTGGGCGGCATCTTCTCTGCAGAGCCACAGCCATGGGTGCTCCTTCTTGCCACGGCTGCGGGGTGGGTGCCTGGCAGGGCTGCCACTTGTCCTCGCAGCGGCATCAGCGCTGCAAAGCTCTGCAGCCTCCCACACTCGCAGCCCGCGGGTTTTCAGCCGCCTCCAGCAGAGGGGACAGCTCTGTGCAGGACGCACCGCGGTGTGGCTCTGTGGCTCCCTCGCCCAAGGAAGCGCAGCCTGCACCACACATTTCTCTCACCTTCCAGGGAAAATCCTCTTTTCCTGTCGTGTTTCTTTCTCAGCTGAGCCGGCACAGCTCTGCCCATCCAGTGGCTGGCACAAGGCAGTGCAACATTCTCAGGCAAGCAGGATGAGCAAAGAAGCTCTGATGGCAGCTTCAGCCTGGCTTTGCAAAGCCCTTCCTGGACAGATTAGGGCGCTCAGCTTTCACATCTCAGGGTGCACCAAGCAGCTGCACCTCAGTCACACCAGAACATCAGCAACATGGTCTGTGTCCCCCCCCAGGACACAAGGCTCCTCTCAGCACCATGGGCACAAAATCAACATCCCCAGCACTGCCTGGGGGCCACTTCTTGTCCTCAATGACTGTGGTCAACACAACCTCCCTTGGCAAGGCTGCACCCCTGAGCTGGGAAAGCCAAAGTCCTTAGCAGGCAGCCAGCAGCACAGCTGAAGGTGGTGGCTGCAGTGCGCTCTGTGCCTTCCCCAGCACGCACCAGGGCCAGCTCCCCTCGGTGGGAGCTGTGTCCTCCCTGCTCAAACCCCGGGATCCTCCCGTGGAGCCCCTTGCTCACACTGGGAACGTCCTCGGTCACCTCTTGTCAAAGGGCACAACTGAGACCATCTCTGGGACTAGAAACGAACCCCCGCTCCCTGGGGCGGTTTAACCCTTTGGAAAGGCTGAGAAACACGCAGGTCACGAAGAGGTTTTAAATACAGCGAAAACATAACCATGATGATGATGATCATGATGGTGACGATCACGATGATGATGATAATGATAGCAATAACAACAACAATACATAACCAAGGTACCAAAGCCTCTCTTAGGAGACTTCAACACTGAGTTTCAAGAGGCGCCTTGGGCACTGCTGGTGACCAGCTCTCCCAAACCCCCAAAGCCACAAGCTCTCCCAGGCATTGCAATGTTTGACAGAAGAATCGCCGAGCAGTTCGCACTAATTGCCCGCTGTAAATACTCCATTATGTTCTCAGACAAGCCGGCTCTCCCCAGCAAATCAGCTGCCCTGCGCCCTGCAATCAAGCAGCAAAGCATGCAGAACATCGCAATCTAAACAGGGCTCGCAGAGGGGCGCAGGGAGGAGGGGGAGCTGGCTCAGCCGGGCAGGTCCTGGAGCAAGAGCTGCCTTTGTTGGTGCTGGTGGTTTGCTTTGCTTCCAACTTCCAGAGGGAAATTAATGTCAGGAAAACGTGGCACAAGCTTTCCAAGCTGGAGGAAACGCTGAAGGGGTCGGGAGAAAGCGTTGCAAAAGAAACAGCGAGGGGCTGGCTGTACTTACAGGTAAGCAGTGAGAGGGCTCAAGTCGGCAGGGACCTCTGAGAGCCCCAGCTCCGAGCAATCCACCGAGAGCATGATGCCATCCTCCTCACAGTGGCACTGGGGTGGGCACGAAGGTGCAGCACCTTGCTCTGCAGGCACCGCCTGGAAGCGGGCAGAGGAGGCCAGAATAAAGCCCCAGAAGAAGAGTTTGTCCATCCTCGCCTTGGCTGCAGCGCCCGGCACCGCCTGCCGTGCCGCCGGCTCGCTCCCAGCCCGGGGCTCGGCAGGATGCGGCGCAGCGATGCCGGTGCCGCGGCCGCGGCCGCGCACGCAGCGGGCAGGGCACCTCCCGCAGGTCCGAGCGTGGCAAGGATGGAGCCAGGGAAGGGAACTCATTGTTGAATGATCTTGGTTATTGGGTTTCAAGGGCTGGGCAGGGGCGTGAGACACTCCAATGGGAGGAGTTAAACTTTCTACTCTTTCCCTCTCTCTCTCTGGGATCTGGCAGGGATTTAATTCAAAGGGAAGAAAAGCGGGGGTGGGGGGGTGGTGTGGGGGGTGGGGTGTGCGGGGGTGTGTGTGTGTCTCTGTGTCTCTGTGTCTCTGTGTCTCTGTGTCTCTGTGTCTCTGTGTGTGTGTGTGTGTTAAAGAAGAAGAGAAAAGAAGCCTCAACAAATGAAGGGCTGCTCGTAGCTGCGGGACCTGTGCTTGTTTTGCAACTCTGCTCCTGTGCCCCAGCAAGGGAGGGCAGAGCTGGCTGCAGCAGGGCAGAGCAGGCAGGCAGGAGCACCCAAGCAGCACTTCAAGGGCTCCAGACAGCGGGACGCTGGAAGGTAGCTCCAGATAAAGGACTCTGTGTCTGTGCTGCCTGCTAAACCCATCTGCAGCTGGACAGCCAGGGTGCAGGGGAGAAGGCAGTAAGGAGCTCCAGCAAGCTGGTCCCTGCATGCCCAGGGCAGCAGCTCTGGGCCAGCCCTCACTCATGCCCTATTGCTCTCCGCACGCATGGGGCAGGGGCTGGGTGGGAGATCCGGGAGGATGAAACAGCAGTGCTATGGTGCTGAATTCAGTGGAGGACCCCTCCAGAGAGCTCTCCAGGCCCATGGGGTATGGTGCTCTTGCATCTGCCCTGCTTGCCAGAGCAGGGTCAGGGATGTGTGTGCTGTGTTGGCAGGAGCCATGCAGCACTGGCACCAGCAGCAAGCTGCTGGTTTGCTCCGAGACCTCTTTCTGACCCTGGGTCAAGTTCTAACCTCTTGGGTTGGAGATCAAAGTAGAGGAATAGTTGGAGCTCGAAATCATCTTACCTGCAGCTCCATTGTGCAGGTGGGAGCCAGCTCAGTCCAGGGTCCTGCAGCATCCTGAAATGAGGGATGTGCATCAGAGCAGATTTCTTGCTGCTTGGGTCTCAAGGGGCTCCTGAGCCCTGGGGCAGCAGAAGGAACCTGCTTAGAGAAGGGCACTGTGTCTGCAGTGGGGCGAGGCTGCCAGCTCTGTGTGACCTCTCTGCTCCTGCACTGGCTGTTGAGGGTCACTGATGCTCCTGGCTGGGGTGATTGCTGTTCTTCCACAGCAGTGGGTTCAGTGACAGGGACTGAGTCTGAGCCGCAGCTTGAACCACGCTGTTGGCTGTCTCTACAGGGCCGGGTGTCCTGCCCGTTACAGGGGTGACGGCTGAGCACAAGCCTCTCACACTGAAGAAAGGAAGCTGAGTACCCAGCTTCAGGTGGATCTGCACCCCATTAGACTCAGTGTGCTCCTCCCTCTGTCACCCCTTAAGCCACAGCCGCAGGAAGTGAATGGAACAGAGAAAGAAGGGCCCCAGCCTGGGTGGCTGCAAAGCACCCCCAGAAAGTCACCCCTCTGGCTATGGCCATGCCATGGGAAGTGTCACACAGCTGAAGCACAGACTGGGAGATGGTTTTCATCACCCCACTTCCTCTGGGGGTGCTTGCCCTTCAGATAAAAGAGCTTCCTAATTGGTACTCCAGTTAGGGAACCATCTCTGGGGTCAGGAAGGTGAAGCTGTGGAGTGGGAGACACAACTGAGCTGGGACTGGGGTGCACTGAAGCCTTTGAGTCAGAGGAACTCTTCCACAAACGCCTGCTCAAGATCAAGCTCAGGGTTCAAGGCTGATGCACAGACTCTGAGTGCCCCTGGCCTGGGTGATGGAGGCTCTGACACGATTCCATCTGCAAAGTCCAGGCAGGTCCTGCAGGTTCAGAACTGAAACCACAGCACTGCTTAAACCAGTGGAAACTTTGTCACCAGAGCAGAGCAGAAAGGACTTTGCTCCATGGGCAGAGACTGGTTCAAGTGGAATGCAGCTCCTCCACCAGGAGCAGTGCTGGGGATGGCATTAATGAAATGTTTGTGATGTGTTTTGACAGCTCCCAATGAAAACCACTTCTTGGTGGGGACATGAGAAGTCCTCCTTGGAGAGAGCTCCTCCTCAGGTTCCTTTACACTCCTCCCCTCCAGCTCTGCTGTGAGGCTTCAGCATGTCCTGAAAGCTCCAATTTGCTCTGAGAGCAGCCAGTTTGGTGCCAGCCTGATGAAACCACCAGGCCTGTCTGCTCCTGCTTTTATCTGCAACCTCCCTGTCCCTCTCTCTCCAGCCTAAGCATCCAGAAAGCAACTGGATTGCAAGCTCCTGACAATTTCTCACTCAGTGACCTCTCCTTGGGGCCCCAGGGACCTGACTGAGCAGGCTGCTAGCAGAGCTCCTGAAACACTCACCCTGAAAGCTGCCACTCTGCTGAAACACAGCCTGGGGAAGCCACCAGCTGCAGTGACTTTGCACAGTGGTTGTGGAGACTGCCTGAGAGAGTCGGGGTTGTGCAGGCTGGAGAGGAGAAGGCTCCCAGGAGACCTCATTGTGGCCTTCCAGTATCTGAGGGGGCTGCAAGAAAGCTGGGGAGGGACTTCTGAGGGTGTCAGGGAGGGATAGGACTGGGGGGGATGGAGCAGAACTAGAAGTGGGGAGATTGAGATTGGCTGTGAGGAAGAAGTTGTTCCCCAGGAGGGTGGTGAGAGCCTGGCACAGGCTGCCCAGGGAGGTGGTGGCAGCCTCCTGGCTGGAGGTGTTTGCAGCCAGACTGGAGGTGGCTGTGAGCAACCTGCTGTGGTGTGAGGTGTCCCTGCCCATGGCAGGGGGTTGCAGCTGGCAGAGCCTTGAGGTCCCTTCCAGCCCTGACAGCTCTGTGGTTCTATGAACTCAGCCTGAAGCCAGAGAGCTTTGCTCTGTGTCTCTGACTTTTCTCTTTGCTTTTTATTCCATCTCAGCTGTGGAGTTTCATTTCCATGCCTCACATCTTTGAGATGTCAGCGTGCAAAGTGCTCCCTCGGCCCAGCTGCTGCCTGGCTCCTGGCTAAACAAGAGCCTGGACATAGCTCCTTCGGACCAGGGAGTTTTGACCTTTCCACGGCAAACCTGGAATTTCTGAGTGAGTCCCTCTAGGGCGGAAGTGTCACTCCGCAGCCAGCTCTCCCTGCCTGCAGCGCGCCGTGAGCAGCGAGGGCGGCACTGTGCCCGTGCTGAAGGCACCGGCAGCGCCAGCGCCAACCCCGCGCTGGGGAGCTTCTCTTTTCCTCTTATCCTCTAGCGCCAGGCTGTGGTCTGGGGAGATGAGGAGAGCGCTGCGCTGAGGGAGATGAGGAGAGAGTTGCTGTGAGCTGAGCTCAGCCCAGCTGCTGGTGTGCTGTGGCTGCAGCATGCAGGCTCACAAGATGCTCTCTGCACCCCCAGCTCACACAGACCTGCTTGCAAAGGATGATTGAGGCTCTGGGATCACAGAATCATTCAGCTTGGCAAAGCCCTCCAAGGTCATCCAGTCCAACATCAACCCAACCCCACCATGGCCACCAAACCCTGGCTTGAACAAGAAACCTTGCTGCAACCCCTCCAGCCATGGGGACTCCACCACCTCCCTGGGCAGCCTCTGCCAAGCCCTGAGCACTCCTCCAGCAAAGACATTTTGCCTCCTCTCCAACCTCAGCCTCCCTGGCACAATTTCAGGCCATTGCCTCTCCTTCTGTCCCCTGAGACTGGGGACCAGAGCCCAACCCCCCTGGCTCATGAGAAAGTCTCTCTCAGCTGTCTTATCTCCATACTAAACACTCCCAGCTCCTTCAGCTGCTCCTCCCCAGCCCTGTTCTCCAGACTCTTCCTCAGCTCTGTTGCCCTTCTCTGGCCCTGCTCCAGCCCTCAGTGTCCTTCTTGCCCAAAACTGGCCCCAGGACTCAAGCTATGGTCTCAGCAGTGCCCAGCACAGGAGGAAAATCCCTGCCCTGCTCCTGCTGCCCACACCATTGCTGACCCAGGCCAGGCTGCTGGTGACCTCCTTGGCCACCTGGGCACTGCTGGCTCATGTTCAGCTGCTGTGACCCAGCACCCCCAGGTCCTTTTCTCTGGGCAGTTTCCAGCCACTCTGCCCCAAGCCTGGAGCCTTCAGGGGTGGTTGTGACCCAAGAGCAGCACTCAGCACTTGGCCTCCGTGCAAAGTGACCTCAGCCCAGCCAGCCTGGACACCTTCCAGCAGCTCAACACCCACAGCCTGTCCCTCATGCACCAGGCGGTCACAGGAGGCCAGGCTGGTCACACAGGACCTGCCCTTCATGAGCCTGTGCTGCCTGGGCCCGATCCTGCCATTTCCCTGCATGTGCCATGTGGGCACACCCAGGCTGAACCGCTCCATAATCTGCCCTGGTGCTGAGGGCAGGCTGGCAGCTCTGGAGTTCCCCCAGCCCTCCTCCCAGGGCAGAAGGCTGTCATGCTGGCAAGCCTCCCATCCAGACCTCCAGGGAGCTCCCCTGCTAGCCAGGGCTGCTGGTGGATGATGGAGAGTGGCTTGGCAAGCTGCCCCACCAGCTGCCTCCACACTCCTGGGTGATGCCGTCTGGCCCCACAGATTCTGGAGTGCCCAGGTGGCCTAGCAGCTCCTCAGCTGCTTCCTCTGGCTCGTGGAGCAGTCTCTTCTGCTCTCCACCCCTGCCTTGCAGCTTGCAGGGCTGAGCACCCTGAGCACACCTGAGCTGGCTGTGAGAGACCAAAGCAACGAAGTCCCTCAGCACCTCAGCCTTGTCCTCATCCTCGGTGGCAGTGTTTCCCCCCCACACCCCACACAGGCTGCAGCTGCTCCTTGGCTTTCTCTGTTGCTATTGGATCTGTCTCAGCACTTTTTGTTGCCTCTTCCATGGCCAGGCTGAGCTCTAGCTGGGCTTCAGCCTTTCTCATTTTCTCTCTGGTGGCCTGAGGAGACTTCTGCTCCCTGCTGGAGTTGTCTGCTGCTTACTCCGAAGGTGGTCACCTGTCCTCCCTTTCCTGAGTCCCAGCAGAAGGTCCCTGCTCAGCCAGGCTGGTTCACATGTGGACTCCTGTGCCTCCCAGAGCTCCTTTTGAAGAGCACCTTCCTGCCTTCCTGGACCCTCTTGCCCTTCAGGAGCCTCTCCGAAGGGACTCTCTCAGCCAGTGTCCTGAAGGGACCAAAGTCTGCCCTCCCATGGCAGAGGTTTTGCTGATGCTCTCCCCTTCCCTCACCAGGAATCAAGGACTGTCACTTCATGGCACCAAGCCCAAGACAGCCTCCAACCACCAGTCCTTCTCTGTCAGTCAGCTGCAAGCCAAGTGAGGAACCTCCCCTGGGGCATCCCTGACCAGCCACGTCAGGAGGTTCTCCTCCACTCACTCCAGGAGCCTCCTGGGCTGTTTCCTCTCTGCTCTGTTGTATCTCCAGCAGATGTCTGGTAAGCTGAAGCTCCCCAGGAGAACAAGGGCCAGCAACCATGAGACTTCTGCTTCATCTGCCTCCTCTCCCTGGTGGAGTGCTCTAAAACAGACTCCCAGCCTTTCTGGCCTCCCTCTCATCCTTACCCACGAGCCCTGGACCTCGTCATCACCATCCTTGAGTTTAAGGCAATCCAAACTCTCCCTGCCACAGAGGCCCACCCCACTGCCTCTCCCCACTGCCTCTCCCCACTGCCTCTCTTCTGAAGAGCTCAGAGCCTCCATGGCAGCTCCAGCCACCAGAGTCCTCTCACCAGGTGTCTGTGACGGCAGCTGAGGCAGAGCTCCAGCTTCCAGCTCCTGCTGCTGGCTGCCAGTGCTGCCCACTGATGCAGACACACTTGAGCTGTTCACTTCCACACTGACTGTGCCACCCCTGGGCTCATCCCAGGTGAGCCTGGCTTGACCCCTTCCCTGTCTGACCCTGATTTGAAGCCCTCTGATGTGTTTCACCAACTCATGGCTGAGAATCCTTTTCCCCTGGGAGAGCTGAGCTCCTGCCAGCAGCAGCCCTGGTGCTGGGCAGACCTCCCCGTGACCCAACCAAGCCAAGCTCCCTGACCGGCAGCAGCCACCTGGGGCTGTTCTGCTCCTTCCCATGTTCCTAGCAAAGCTCTTCCCGTGCAGTGCTGAGCTCTTGCCCTTGCCAGAGTGTTGCCCATGCCTTGGGCACCAGCCAAGGACCTTCCCCAGCTCTGAGGCAGGTTGTACTGGCTGAGGAAAAAGGCTGGAGGCTGTGCCAGACCTGGGGAGCCCAGAGCAAAGCCATGAGGGTGGCTCCTGTCCTGCTCCCATGGGGCAGCTCATTCTGCCTTCTTTTTATTCCCTTCCAGGTTTTAGGGGCTCCAGGCAGAGTCCCATCCTGGCTGCTGACCCTAAGGACAAGGAGTCCCTGCTGCAGCAGGAGGACAGTGCCAGGGTGACAGAATGACCGAGACTCCACTGTGCCACATGCTGGGGACGCAAACCCTGCCAAAGGGCTTGAGGGGAAGGGTGAGATGCAGAACCCCAGCTGGTCTCACAGAGCACTGGGGCACCAGAGGAAAACAAAAAAGACATCACCCAGGCTGGCACAAAGTCATCCACTTCCTCTGTGGCACCTCTGTGCAGGGCACACTCACCCCGGACAGTGATGCCCGAGAGAAACCCTCCAGACGTGCTCACCACCCCTGACCCCTCCTGCAGCTGCTCCTCAGGCTCTGGGAAGAGCAGAATGCAGCCCAGCCCAGGAGGGATGGGTTAAATGCTGTGGGGCCCAAGAGTCTGCTGCCTTGGTGGTGTCTGGGGGATGCCTTTGAGGTTGGGCATAAGGGCAAAGGGCAAGGGAATGATCCTGGTGCCCCTGCTCCCACCAGGGCCAACCAAAGGCTGACACACCACAGTCAGATGAAGGTTGAGTCTGGGCCCAGCAAGGGCTGCCAGAGGCTCTGCAGGGTGGAAATGCAACAGAAGCAGCAAGCCCCAGTGCCCAGCGTGCTGCTGCAGGTGCCTGGCTGGGGCAGGAGGGGGATGGAGCCTGGACAGCTCAGGCTGCCCTGCCCCGTGGTGAAGGCAGCACTGCAGAGTGCGCAGGGTGGGGGAAGCTGCCCCAGGTGGGGCTCAGGCTCTGCTGCACCCTGGCTTCCTTCTGCCCATGAGAGCTGCAGCTTGGAGATGGGAGCAGAGCAGGGAACTGGGGAGGATGGCAGAGGGCACTGAGGGGCAGAGGAGCTGTGTCTGCAGTGTGGAAGATCCACTGGAGAGGCTGCTCCTGCCCAGTTGAGCACTGCCTGTGTCTAGATGGGCAATGGGGACAAGAGGCTCCCACCCGTGGCTGGCAGCTGCACTGCACTGGTGGGTGGTGGGCACCAGAGCTGGGTAGCCACAGCAACTGCCAGAGAGAGGGAACAGTTGCTGGGCATGAAGCCCAACTGCAGCTGAGGCATCAGACCCATGCCAGGGTGACTGATGGTTGCCCATGCTTAGGTGCCCTGAGGGTCCCACTCTGGGGGCTGAGAGCTCTGGAAAGGGAGAAGCTGTTTGTGGCAGCACAGGGGCAGCAGGGTGAGTGAGAAGCTCAGATCCCCCTGGAGCTGCTGTGCTCCTCACCTGGCTTCAAGAGAGCTCCTGCAGGGCATGCTATGGTGGGCAGAAGTGTGGGCAAGACTGGCACAGGGTGGCTCTGAGACTGTACGCTGCATTTACTCTGCCTGCAGGGATGGAGGAGGGTAAATGGGTTCCCAGGTGCAGGAGCACACTCCTGACACATCTGCTTGTCTCTAACTGCTCCTGACCTGCACCTGGGCCCTGCTTGCAGCTGCAGTTGTGCATGGCCCTCCCTGCCAGCAAAGCAGTGCTGTCTGCGAGTGGCTGCATGAAGCCTGGCTGCTGGGCACCTCTGCAGGGAGCCAGGGGGCTGCCAGCTGCTTGCCAGCCTGCCAGCTGCACAAGCTGGCTTTGTCCTGGTCCTTGGCTCTTGGGAGTCTTTCCCTCATGCAGCCAGGGGTGGGCTGGAGGTGACTGCAGAAGTGCTGCAGAAGATGCTGAGTGGCATGGGGAGCAGTACCTGAAGTGCCCAAGGGCAGCCCAGCTGCTGTGTGGCATGGCTGAGGCCCCCCCACAGGCCCCCCCCTCAGGCACACTCTCCCCCAGGGCGGTTTATTGCTTGTACCTAAGAGTGATCTACCAGCAGCTGCCCCCTGCTCCCCCCACAGCGTGCCCAGGGGCACACCAGGACCACAGTGCCCAGTGCTCGTGTCAGGCCTCAGCCAGGTCTGTCCAGAAGGGAGTCCAAGGCTGCCCCTGCCGTGCTGAGGGGCAAGGGCACTGTGGAACCCTGCAGCCAGAGCTGCAGCAGGGGGCACAAAGCTTCCAGGCACCAGGAACCCCAGGAGATGGCTGAAGCAGGGCAGGAGCCTCCTGCCCAGCCCCAGGCTGTGCCCACACAGGGCTGCAGCAGTGCCCCACACCGCTGCTGACTCGGTGACACTGGTGACAGTGCCAGGCCAAGTCCTCTCTTGCTGCAGGGCCTGCTCTGTGCCAGGAGCCCCATGGTGCTCTCAGCCCAGCTCTGGCTCGGGCAGGACCCCGCAGAGGAGGCTGGCAGGGTGGTGCCAGGAGGTGCTGAGGCTGTCAGAGCTGCTTGTGAGCGAGGATGTCCCGGACACAGCTGTAGAGGGACACATACTGCTCCTGGGGGAGAGAAAGGGGAGGCTGGAGTCAGGCAGAGACCTCCTGCTGGCAGAACCAGCCCTGAAATTTACCTTAAAAGGTCCTAATTAACCAACAGGGTCTGGGGAGAGCTGTGCCAAGTGCCCTGCATTTGCCCTGTGCCACCAGAGTTGCCCAGAAAGGAAGAACCAGGCCTGGAGCTGTGGTCACAGCAGGTTTGGTGGCTGGCTCTGGGCATAGGGATGTGGCAGGGAAAGGCATCAGAGAGAGGGAAACCCAGCAGGTCCTGAGTGCCCAGCTGGCATCCAGGAGCTGGTGAGGGGCAGGTTTGTCATGCAGGAAGCTTCCTGCTCTCCAGGGCAGAATGGGAAATGTGCTTTGCCTTCAGGGTGGGCTCAGGAGCAACCCAACCTCTAACTCCAGAGCTGAGGAGCTGGGAAGCTCTTCCCCAGGAAGAGACAGCAGTGCCCTTGGCTCTCAGAGGCTGGCAGTGTCACAGGGCAGGGAGGAGGTATGGAATAAATCCCTACATGGGCTGTGTGTGCTCCCAGGTGGCAGCCACTGCCCTTCCTTCTTGCCACCTACCAGAGTTGGTGTCATGAGACAGCAGCTCCTTGCCAGCTGCAGGGTCACTCCATAGACATCCACAGCTCTCTCAGCCTTCATCTGCTGCAGCAGACAGTCCAGGGAGATCAGCAGCCCCAGCTGGCTCACAGCACCCCTGCAGGGGACAAGGCAGGGACACTGCTGCCAGCCCAGCCTGACCTGAGCCTCTTGGGCACCAGCTGAAGAAGTCAGAAGCCCAATGGGACAAGAGGAGCAGCTGAGTTCAGTGGGGCAGGGTGAGCACTGGGGCAGGTGGCAGGGAGGCCTGTGCTGAGCAGAGGGACCCCCAAGTGCCCATGGAGGGAGGCTGCAGGTGCTGAGCAGAGGGACCCCCAAGTGCCCGTGGAGGGAGGCTGCAGGTGCTGAGCAGAGGGACCCCCAAGTGCCCGTGGAGGGAGGCTGCAGGTCAGCCTGCCCTGCCCTGCTGAACTGTGCATATCCCACCCAGGGCTGTGCCAGCTGGGTTGGTTCCTGGGGCACTGTGAGCAGGTGAGGGGGTCCAGGCTGCTCCCAGGATCCCAGCAGTGAGCCCAGGGATGGCTCAGGGATGGCTCCATCCATGCTGGTCCTGCCCAGCCCTGTTTGCCTTCCTTGTGCCATGCTCCTGGCACAGCACTGCCTCACCTGACTCCCAGGCTGAGCTTCCCTGCCTCAAACACACCCCAAACCCTCAGGGTCCTTGGAGAAGGACACAGGCATGGAGGCGGGCATGGCAGGGTGCTGTGCAGCCCGGGGGCAGCTGTGGGGGCTGCCACGGGTGGGGCAGGCATGGACCCACCTGCAGTGCAGCAGCAGGGGGCTGGCACGCTTGCGCTGGCAGCGCCGGGCAGCACCGAGGACGTTCACCAAGCTCTGCACATCTGCCTGCTGCCTGCTGCTGCTCCAGAGGCTGCACAGGAGCTGCTGGACCTGCCTCTCCTTGGCCTTCTTCTCCTGGGGAGACACAAAGTGCTGGGGGCTGCTGGGGACCACCAGTGGGGTTGGAGGCAGGGGGTCCCCGAGGCTGTCAGATGCTCTCTTCTGAGGAGCTGCCCAGGCAGCCTCTGCTGGGGCATGGGGAGGGGGCTCAGGTCCTGCCCTTTGAAGGGGACACTGAGAAGTGCTGGAGCCATTTCCAAGCAGGTCAGCAAAGACCTGCAAGGGGTGGGATAAGCCTCCAAGGCCTCTCCAGTGCACCTCCTGTGTACCTCAGCAGGTCACAGAACCTCCTGCTTGGAAACAACCTCAGGACCACTGAGTCCAACCACAACCCAGCCCCTGCCCGTGCACAGACCCTGGCCCCAGGGCTGGGGACTCCAGCACTGCCCTGGGCAGCCTGGGCCAGTGCTCCATGACCCTTCTGCTGAAGGAATTTCTCCCAGTATCCAACCTGAGCCTCCCCTGGTGCAGCTTGAGGCCATCCCCTCTCATCCTGTCACTTGTTTCCTGGAGAAGAGGCCAGGCCCCACCTGGCTCCAGGCCCCTTTCAGAAGCTCTCCCCCAGCCTCCTTTCCTCCAGCTCCCCCAGCAGCTCCTCACAGCACTCGTGCTAACCCCCTCACAGCCTGGCTGCCCTTCTCTGGACACTCTGGGTGCTGGGGTCCAGATTCCCTCCTGCACTGATGAACTGCAGCCCCCCTGCTCCTGCAGCCCAGAGAAGCTTCCCTGCCCCCTCCAGACCTGACTAGCAGTGGAGCCCCCCAGGCCAGCCCCCACACGTACATGCTTCACTTTAAGCTGGATGCACCTGCAGCCAGAGAGCAGCTTCTCAGTGCCACACTGGATGGTCAGCAGCTTTGTGCAGAGGGAGTCTCCTTCCAGGGGCCAGCAGCCCTCCCCTGGGCCCTGTGTGCAAGAAGTTTGGCTTCTGTTGGTGGTGGCCATCTCTCAGAGCAGTCTTCACCTTGCAGCTCTGGGAAGGGCTCGGACCAAGAGCACCCCCAGCGCGTTCCAGGCCCGTTCCTGCCCCACCTAACCCCTGGGGAGTTTCTGAAACAACAGCAGAGTGCAGCCAGCCCCCAGGGAGCTGCCTGGCACTGGGAGCCTGCACAGCAAATGGTCTCCACCTCAGCTGCCCTCGGGCAGGAGCTGCTGTCCTCGGAGCCAGGGACATGCACCCTGAGGAGCAGCAGCTGAGTCCAGGGCCTGTCCCCTGGCAAGCTGTGGGAGCACCAACACAGGGCAGGTTGGATCTGCACCTGGGCTTCAGGAGGCAGTTTGGGAGCCTTGCTGCAGCCTTCCAGCTGCAGATCCCTGCTCTGCCACAGCACAGGCTCAGCCTCTTACCTCCCCCTTCTCCTGCCCCGGGAGAAGCGTCAGGATGGTGTGAATGTCCTGCTCCCACACCAGGGTCCAGAAGTCCTCCACGGTCACCTTATCAGGCCCCTGGACCGCCAGATAGTCCCTGCCCGAGCTGCAGCCCTGGGCAGGGGACGGGAAGGTCATTCTCCTGCTGGAGAGGTAGCACAGGAACCCCAACAGCCCAGGCAGCTGTGGGATGGGCAGGGAAAGGCTGCAAGCTCAGCAGGACAGGAGGCAGCGAGAGGCGGAGAGGAGTGAGGACAACCCAGACAGGGCAGGTGAGGGAAGAGACATCCTCAGTGCCCACAGTGCCCTCTTGCCCACCCAGAGTCACAGGGCAGTGCCCAGGCAGCGGGGGCAGGGGCACAGCGAGGCAGGAAGCAGCAGCTGCAGCTGGGGCAGACTCACCGGCACGCGGCAGACCTGCAGCAGCCCCGAGAAAAGTTCCTGCTGCAGCGGCGCAAACCTCACCCTGGAGCGGTCATCTGCAACAGGGAGGCACATGGAGGCAGCCTGCGGCCCACGCCCCGCCGGCAGCCTGCGGCTCCTGCGGCCCACAGCCCACCGCCGCCTGCGGCTCCTGCGGCCCACGCCCCGCCTGCAGCCTGCGGCTCCTGCGGCCCACGCCCCCGCCTGCAGCCTGCGGCTCCTGCGGCCCACGCCCCGCCTGCAGCCTGCGGCTCCTGCGGCCCACAGCCCACCGGCCGCCTGCGGCTCCTGCAGCCTGCAGCCTGCGGCTCCTGCGGCCCACAGCCCACCGGCCGCCTGCGGCTCCTGCGGCCCACGCCCCGCCTGCAGCCTGCGGCTCCTGCGGCCCGCGCCCCGCCTGCAGCCTGCGGCTCCTGCGGCCCACAGCCCACCGGCCGCCTGCGGCTCCTGCGGCCCACGCCCCGCCTGCAGCCTGCGGCTCCTGCGGCCCACGCCCGCCTGCAGCCTGCGGCTCCTGCGGCCCACAGCCCACCGGCCGCCTGCGGCTCCTGCAGCCCACGCCCGCCTGCAGCCTGCGGCTCCTGCGGCCCACAGCCCACCGGCCGCCTGCGGCTCCTGCGGCTCATGCCCCGCCTGCAGCCTGCAGCCCACACCCCGCCTGCAGCCCACACCCCGCCTGCAGCTCACGCCCCGCCTGCAGCTCACGCCCCGCCTGCAGCTCACGCCCCGCCTGCAGCCTGCAGCTCACAGCCACACAAACCACCCCTGAGGCACCATGGCTCTGCTCAGGTGCTGTCCCCAGCAGGCAGGGCTCAGGCTGCTCAGGGCCTCAGCCAGTGAGCTCTGTGCATCTCCAGGGGTGCAGAGCCTGCAGATCCTCTAGTTCCCTGTTCCAGAGCTTGGCCACTTCCATGGGAATCAGTTTTCCCTTACACTGATTTGGGTAACCCTCCCAAGCCATCCCCACTGCCTCTTGTCCTTCCATGCTGCACCTCTGAGAAGCCTCTGCAGCCTCCCTGTTCCCTCCTAGCAGGCAGCTGAAGACAGCAACAAGATCTCCTCTGCTTCCTCTCCTCCAGGCTGAACAACACCTCCTGCCTCAGACCCACACCTCACCCCAAGGTCTTCCACCTCCAAACACCTTGGAAGCCTTTTTTCTGACTCACTGTAGTGTGCCCAAACATTTCCTGTGCTGGAGCAGCAGGCCTGGCCCAGCCTGGCTGCAGGCAGGAGCAGGAAGGTGAAAGGAGTCACTCACATGGCAGGATGCTGGAGGGGGGCCGTCCCTGCTGGCTGCCTGAAGCTGCTGCTGCTGCAGAGTTGGCTTCTTCCTTCACAACCTCCAGGAGGGTCTGCCAGAGGGAAAGAGTGGAAGAAACAGTGAGCAGCACAGGGCCAGAAGGAGCAGGAGGAACCTGGGACTCCTGGGGACCCCTGGCCTCAGCAGAGGGGAGGTTGCAGCTGCATGCAGAAGCCTTAGGAGGTCACTGTGGCCACCTCTGGGGGAGGCCTGCAGGCCTGCTGCATCTCTGTGTGGGACAATGGTGCTCAGGTAGGTCCCTACCCTGCCTGGGGTCTGAGGAGGGGGCTGTGGGCAGAGCCTTGGAGAGGAGACCCTGGCAGGAGAGCCAGGCACAGGGAAAGTGGCACAGGACCCACTCAGGAATACTCCCTGGGTGTCCTCTAACCTGGTGCTGTCACTCCCCAGGAGTCCCAGAGCTCCCTGCACACTGCCCAGGCCAGCTCTCACCTCATACTCCCTCACGAAGCCCAGCTGGGACCTGGCTGCCTTCTGGGCATAGTGCTGGGCAAAGGTCCTCAGTGGGATGGGGCAGGACCTGGGGAGAGAAACTGGGAGTGAGGCTGGGGCTGAGCAAAGCCAGCAGCATCCAGGCTGTGTCTGCAGCAGGTGGCCAGGGCTGTGAGCTGACCTTCACCCCTCCGGTGCCAAGGCACTCACGGGTCCCTTGCCCAGCTCTGGCCCATGCCAAGCTGTCTTGCCCAAGTCAAAGGCAGGTGTCAGGGGTGGCACAGCCCAGGGTCCATTCCCCAGGCGCAGCAAGGACAGAGCCATCCTGTTCCACAGGAGGGAGGAGGCAACCTGCCCATGACCTGTGTCTGTGACCTCCAGATGTGGCCTCAGAGCCAATGATGCAGGTGGGCAAAGCCTGACCCTGCAGTGCCCCTTGGCCTCCACCAGAAGGGACATCCAAAGCCACCCAGCAGCCATGAGCTCCTCCAGTTTGAAGCTCTGGAGCATCCCTGTGGGCTGGGAAGTCAGAAGCTGATGGAAATGCCTTCTCCAGGCCAGTCCTTCAGCTCTGTGACATTGGCACAGCCCAGGGAGCTGGCACTGAAGGAAAGAAGGATGTGGCTGCCCAGGCTCTGCCAGTGCACCCAGTGCTGAGCTGGGCTCCCCATGCTGCAGGGAACAACCAGCACTCAGAGCACCACTCAGGGCACCAAGGGGAGGGCTGGTTGGGCTTCCCTGCCCTTCGGTCCAGGAGCTCACACTGGGGCCAGGATCCCAGCTCCCACTGGAAGGTGATCAGGGTGGGTAAAGGAGCAGGAGAAACCAGCAGGTCCTTACCTCTCTGTCCCTGACCAACCCAGGAGCGGTTCCTCCAGGATCTTGTCCATGATACAGCTGTGCAGAAAAATGTACTGGGACTGGAAGGGAACAGACAGCAGTGGAGGGCACTGCAGCAGGCATGGCACTGCCTGGGCTCCTATGTTCATGCCCAAGAGGTACTTCAGTCCCAGAGCCTCTGGGTCCCTCCTTGGGGTCTGTCTGTCCTGTAGAGTATTGACACCTGCCCCCAGCTCTTGGTTGGGGAATGTTGGGCTGTGGAGCATCACAGATCAGTGACACAGAGCTGCCTGCAGAGGGCCTGATCCTGCTCTTAGGAGCTTGGGGGTGTTCCTGAGTCTCCTGGAAGGGCTCTGAGGCTCTGTGAGCTGCTGCCGCTGTGGGTCCAGCAGGACATGGAGCTGCTGGAGACTGCCACAGAGGGAGCAGCTTCCACTCCAGCTCAGCTGCCGCTCTGAGCGGCACCGAGACAGGCTGGGGGCACTGGGGCACACTGGGGGGCACTGGGGCTGGTGGCTCAGCCCTGGCAGCTCCTGTGCCACGGGGCAGGGGCAGTGTGGGAGGGGGGCAGAGGTCTCACCAGCGTCTGGACCATCAGGTAGCGATTCATGCGCAGGGTGTGCACAGCGCCGAAGATGTCAACCACCTTCTCCTGCCGCATCTGCAGCAGCAGCCGGTCCAGCGCCAGGAAGGTGCCGCTGCGGCCGACCCCGGCACTGCCAGCACACAGCAAGGGTTAGAGCACCACCCCCACGAGCAGGCAGCCTGGCACACCAGCCTAGGGGCCCCGGGGGCAGGGCAGGGGGCTGGGGGCTCCATTCAGGTGGAGACATGGCTCGGGGTGGACAGAGGAGGGTCAGGGGTTGGCCTGGATGATCTTTTCCAACCTAGCTGCCTCCAGGAGCTGCTGCTGACATCCTCCAGCTGCCGCATCCCCTGGACTAGAGGGCAGGCTGCCAGCCCACCTGTGACCCTCAGTCCTGCCCAGGCAGCCCAGCTGCGCCTCCTGGGTGCTGCTTTCCCTCCCAGGCTGTGTGGGAGCAGGACCCTTGCCCCCTCCCACCGTCCCCTCCTGCCGTGTCCCCGAGCAGAGCCTTGCCTGCAGTGCACAAGGGTGGGCCCTGCATCCTTGCTGCTCTGGATGTGCTCCCGGACCAGCTCCCTGAAGGCCAGGATGGAGGCTGTGGACTCTGGGATGCCGTGGTCAGGCCAGGCCGTGTAGTGCAGGTGGGACAGCAGCCGCTCAGCCTGGAGACCCTCCTGCCAGGGGCGAGGTGGTGACTGGGGTGCAGCACGCTGGGACAGAGCCCTCCCCACACCCTGCAGCCCTGGCAGCACCTGGGGGCTCAGCCGCAGGGAACGGCCAGTGCCAGGGCCGCTGCTCTGCTCCTGCCCTCCCTGAGGTGAGGCACACAGAGGTAAGGCCTCTGGCTGCTGGGGAAGGTGCCTTGGAGGCCGCAGGCTGTGCCCCAGCACAGGGCCACGGGAAGGAGAGCGCAGGAGAGGGCAGCAGAGCCGGCAGCGCAGCCCAGCGTGACCAATCTGCTCCTCTGAGCCCTGCCAGCAGCCCGGCAAGGAGTTGATGCCATCAGCACGGAGGATAAAGGCCTCTGCACCGCCCCCAGCCCCTGGCAGGTGCCCATCCGTGCCGGCCCCGCCTCACTCACACGCCACAGCTTGAACTGGCGCAGGGTCCACTCCTCGGCGCTGCTCTGCCGCAGGAGCTGCACCCGGAGCTGGCCGTAGCACGCCGGCGCCGCCTCGGACGGCCAGTAGTGGTCACACAGCACCTAGGGCACAGGCAGGATGGGGCCAGTGAGGGGCAAGGTCCCACCGGGTGACCTCTGGGCTCCCTGAGAGCAGCAGCTGCGTGGGAAGCCAGGGCAGGGCGTGGGGAGCAGGCAGAGGTGCTGCCCCTTCGCACCAGGAGCTTTGCACAGATCTTCCCCACCTCCCCTGAGTCTGGATCTCAGCCTCCTCCAGAGGAAAGGACCTCTGTGGGTCCCCTCATGCCCGGAGGAACAGCCCATGGCAGATTTCTCATCCAGAGGGAAGGTTCATTTCAGATGGTGCAGAACTACCTGAGGGGGATGGGCACGGCCCCAGCTAAGCTCCACTCCTGCCCCTTGCTGCCCCGAGCTAAGGCTAAGCTGCTGACACAGCAGCCTCTGCTCCCTCCCTGCTGCCTGGGGCAGCGTGTGGCCCCTGCTCAGCCGGCAGCCAGGGCGGGGGAGCCGCAAAGGCAGCCCCGGGCCGTGCTGGGTGGGGCTGTGCTGGGCGGTGCTGACCCTACCCTCCCGTTCTCCATGCACACGGTCAGCATGATGATGTTGCAGACGTTCTGCTCCCACACCAGCCTCCAGAAGTCATCGATGGTCTTCTTCAGGGGGCCCTGGGTGACAATGAACTCCTGCTGGGACGTGTAGCCCTGAGGGAGAGGCAGAGAGGATGAGTGGCTGGGGCAGGGGGTCCTGCCCTGTGACAGTCAGTGCCTGGCCTGATCTGTGGTCAAGGGGGAAGCTGCCACTGCCCTCAGCCTGTGCAGGCAGCTCCCAGGCAGGGAACCTCCAAGGCAGCTGACCCCCCAGAAGCAGCACATGCTTGCTGCACATCTGGACCAGAGAGGTGACCTTTGCTATCTCCCTTCATTTGGGCTACCCAGGGCAAGGCAGATCTGGGTTCCTCTCGTGCTCCCCAGCCCTGCTGCAGCTGTGGTGAGCATGCAGAGGCTCAGGCTGCTGCTTGGCCCCTCTGACACACACATGCCCCACAGACCCACACAGCTATGCAGGGATGCTCTGTGCCCTGCCTGTTACCTGGGCAACCCTCCCGGGTGCAGGACGTGGGCACAGCTCCTGGGTTGTTCAAATGCAGCTGCACAGAGCAGAAGGAGAAAGAGGAGGCAGACAGACAGGGCAGTAAGCTGGGAGGTGGTGGGAAGAGGACAGTCCCCAAGAAGAAAGGAGAAAGCTTTGCCAGCTTGCCCACACTCACAGCTCATTCACAGCTCCTGCCACCTGGTGGTCTCCACCAACCCCTGCTAAAGGGCATCTCCCCCTGACCCCCAGCTCCCTGCCAGTCTGTGCCAGCTGCAGCTTCAGTGCAGCTCTTGCCCACCAGCCCTCACAATCTCAACCCAGGCAGAGTTTCTCTGATGGTGCCTCCTGGCCATGGCTCTGTGGTGAAGGCAGGTGACACTCACAGGCATGAAGTTGGCATTGATGTAGTCTGAGTGTGGATCCTCCCCCAGCTGGCTCAGCTTGACCCGAGAGTGATCATCTGAAACAGGCCACACACACAGGGCCCCTCAGCACAGCCATCCCCTCCCCTGCCTGCTCCACAGCTCCACTGCAGCCAGCAGTGAGGCTCTGTGCTGGGCACCTTCTCTCTGGGAGCTGCCCACCAGCTGGGTTAGCGGGGGGGGATCATGAGGCTCAGAGGAGAAGCCATGGGACACCCATGGTTCCCCTTTGGTCTCCATCTGGGACCCATCCCTCAACTGGGCTCCCCCAGCACCTGCCCAGCAGCCTTCTGGAGGAGCTGAGGATGGTAGCTGAGCCCTGCCTCCACCCTTCAGCCTTGAATCTCCAGGAGGAAAATGGAAACTGAGGCTCAAGACTCCTTCTGGCAGGAGGGGAGCCAGGCACGGCGAGGCCTGCAGCAGGGCAAGCTGAGCCTGTCCCTGGGAGCTGCTCTGTGACCTCCCACCCTGGCTGCTGGGGCAGGAGGCAGCACTTACAGGGCAGCACATGAGGATATCTGTTCTTGGAGGCATTTGCTGGTAGCTCAGCCTCCAGCTTCAGCTGCTCCTTCCCAACTTCCTTCAGCTCCTGTCGGACAGGGGAGAATCACAGAACGGTTTGGAAGGGACCTCCACAGCTCATCCAGTCCAACCCCCTACAGCCAGCAGGGATATCCTCCACCAGATCAGGTTGCCCCAAGTCCTGTCCAGCCTCACCTTGAATAGCTCCAGGGATGCGCCCCAACCCCCTCCCTGGGTAACCTGCTGCAGTGTTCCAGCAGCCTCCTGGTGCAGAACTTGCTCCTCACACCCCATCTCCATCTGCTCTGTGCTCATTTCAAACCAGTGCCCCTGGTCCTGTCCCTGCAGGCCTTTGGGAACAGTCCCTCTGCAGCCTTCTTGTAGCCCCTTCAGGTACTGGAAGTTTGCTCTAAGGTTCCCCTGGAGCCTTCTCTTCTCCAGGCTGCACACCCCCAGCTCCCTCAGCCTGTCCCCATAGCAGAGCTGCTCCAACCCCTGATCATTTTCGTGGCCTCCTCTGGACCCTCTCCATCAGGTCCAGGTCCTTTCTGTGCTGGGGGCTCCAGAGCTGGATGCAGTGCTCCAGGTGAGGTCTCAGCAGAGCAGATCAGAGGGGCAGGATCCTCTCTCCCAATAAACACAAAGATCTCTCTGGAGAGCTCATGACCAGCTCAGCTTCCTGCTCATGGCCAATGGCTCTGTCCTGGCCTTAGAAGGTCCCCCTGCACAAGGAGCCCTAGGTGGCTTTTCCCAGTGCCTTCCCCAGCAGCACTGTTTGCATTTGCAAGAGCACAAGGCCAGGAGCATTGGTGGGTAAAAAAATCTTCTCAGGAACCAGAAACCCACCAAGATCAGAGCAGTTTGTGCTGAAAAAACAGAAGCCTCTTGTGCTGCAGATCCAGAGACCTCCTGTGCTGCTCAAAGGGTGATCTGAGTAGAGTCTGAACTGGCTGATGGATTTTCAAAGGTGCTGGCAGCAGAAGGATTCAGAGAGTGCGAGTGGGAGCCAGAGAAGGCAGCCTGAAGTGAATTCCCAGCCTGGCCCCACAGCTCTGAGCTTGCTTTTCAACCTTCCTGTTGACTACAGGCTCTTTCCTAACACCCTCGAGGTGGCTCTCATTGCACCACTCAGCATCTTCACCTCCAGGCCAGGCCTGGGCCCTTGGCACTGTCTAGCAGCTCTGCACAGTGGTAGCTCACCTCACACCACAGACAACATGAACCAGACAGGTTTTGAGCAGAGCAGCTGCCTGCTCACAGGGTCCATCCAATCCTTGGTCTCCAAACCTCCCTATGGGGTGGTTGGACTGCTGGAGAGATGGAATTCTGTGCCTGGAGAGGAGGAGGAGTGCATGCAGGGCCACCCAACAGCTGGGGCATGAGCTGCCTGGAGAGGAAAGCCAGGATGAGCTGTGGCAGGAGTCCCAGCTCACCTCAAACTCCTGGAAGAAGGCCTGGTTGGCACCAGCTGTCTTCATCTCATAGTAGTGCTTGAAGCTCTCGATGGGCACCGGCCGATGGACGTTCCTGCGGGAAGCAGAGGCCAGAGCAGAGCTTGGGTGAGATGTGGGAAGGGCTGATGAGACACCCGGGTGGGCAGGGAGAGAAGCCAGCCTTGAACCTGCAGAACCTGGCTGCACACACTCAGGGGTGGTCTGCAGCCCAGGGATGTGGGTCCAAGAGCATTGCTTAATACTGGGCAGGATGGCAGGGTGAGGACATCCTCCTGCAGCAGAAGCCTTGCAGAGGAGGTGCAGACAATGGAGTGGAGCTGGGCAATAAATACTGAATGTGGGAAAGCCCAGGATGAAGCCCAGCTCAAGAAGAGGAGACAGAGTTGAATTTTTCTGAGTCAAAGCACAAGAAAGGAAGTTGGTGAAGCCCTCTGGGACCTGCCCTGGGGACACTGCAGCTCCCCAGCACTCACCTCGAGCTGTAGGTCACCATTTCCTGGGGCAAGCTGCTCTTCTTGGTTCTGGAAGCAAAGCATGGGAGATGTTACTGTTCCTGCAGGGCAGGGGCAGCTGCTGTGGGCTGTGGACTGCTGGCCCACAGAGTGCAGCTCACAGCAGTACCCTGCCCTGCACACGTGTGGGCTGCTGGCAGTCAACAGCTCATGGGCAGGTCCCCTCTCACCTCTGCCCTTTGCTTCTGCCCTTGCCAGGCACCACTCCACTGGCAGTGTGCTCATTTGCCTACATCTCTCTGCATACCCTCCCACTGCTCTTCCTCATGGCCTGGCAGTGGCTCCTCAGCAGGCACCCACAGGTAAGAGAGGGCCTCCTGCTCACCTCTTTGCTCTGAGCTGTTTCCAGTAGACCAAAGCAAAAATAGCTGCAAGAGTCAGGAGAAATCCCACGATGATTCCAGCAATTACTGGCACTGAGAAAGGAGCTGTGTCTGCACCAGGGGCTGCCATAAAATGAGACAGAAGAGAGAGGAGTCGGGAAATGGCTCCATTCCTGCAGCCCTCTGGGTGCCATTAGCAGCTGGCCACTTCCCTCTGCCCTCAGCACCAGGTAGGGAAGGTCACAGGATCTTAGGGGTTGGAAGGGACCTCGCTCTCCACCTTACCTGAGAACAAGGTGAAGGTCACTGCAGGGGCCACAGGGTCGTACTTGGTGAAGGCAGCGATGCTGAACCTGGGGCAGAGCAGAGTCCTGCCGTGAGGGGCAGCCGGGAGCAGGCACAGCCCCCAGGCAGCCGGGAGCAGGCACAGCCCCCAGGCAGCAGGACAGCTGCCCCTGTCTGTCTGAAGAGCTGCTCTGCAAGGAGCTGGTTTCCTGCAGGGATTTAGGAAATACATCAGAAGTGTCTCTCCTGCCTTCCCTGCTCCTGAGCAAGCTTGTTGCACTTGGGAGAATCTGAGATGTTCAGAGAGCACAGATAGGGAACAGCTCTCACAGAGCCACAGAGGAGGTCTCTTAAGATCATCCAACCATCAACCCAACCCCACCATGGCCCCAAGTGCCATGGCCACATCTTGCTGGAACACCTCCAGGCACGGGGACTCCACCACCCCCCTGGGCAGCCTCTGCCAGTCCCTGACCACTCCTCCAGCAAAGGCATTTTCTCTCTCCTCCACAGGGTTCCTTGCAGACACAAGTGGTGAGTTTCTGTTCTCTCCTAGGACTGAAACAGGGAAGGACAGCAGTGAGCAGGGACAGGCAAGCTGGGCTGAGTCCTGCCTTAGCTCAGGTCAGGCCTTTAATTGGGGTGACTTAGAAGAGCTAAGCCTGGGTAGCTGAAACAGGGGCACCTCAGCTGGGAGGGGCTGAGCACTACCCTGTGGAGCTCTGCCCTACATCCTCCTCCCAGCAGTGGGCACACCAAGCCTCCCAGCTCTCTGCAGAGCTGACATCCTCCTGAGCAGGGAGCCTGGAAGGGGAGGGCTCCTGTGCCCTAAATGCAAGCCAAGGCTTTCAAACATAGCTTTGGAGTCTGACGTGAGTCTGCTCTGGCAGCACCCTGGAGCCAGCTGCCAGAGCAGACATTGCTTTGGAAACTGAGCCTGCAGATGCCTTGGCATGAGGGACAAGGGCCTGGGGATAGCCAACTCACTGCAGGAGACAAGGGCTGGCTTGCAGGCTGTTGGGCTGTCAGCAGTGTCAGCTCCGCACCATGCCAGGGGAGCAGCACAGCCTGTGCTGGGTACCTGCTGGCCAGGGCAGCCAAAGCAAGCTGTGAAGAGCTGCAGGAGGATCTTCTAGTCCTCAGTAACTGCACAGTGATGTACATGGGTTTGAGCCATGCTAGGTGGACAGCCTGATGGCCCTGAATCAGCTGCCACCTGGCTAGAGGTTGATGCTGGAGTGAAAGTAGCAGCTGGGAAGGGTGGGCAGAGGCACACTGTCAGGCTGGGGGTGGAGGGGGCGGAGGGGGCGGAGGGGCACCTCTGTGCTGAAGTCTCCTCGAGGCCAGGGGCAGCTCCTGGCCTGTGCCAACAGCGGCAGTGCAGCCCCAGCTCATGCCCAGGCTGTCCCAGCAGCAGAAGGCTGCTAGGGTTAAGCAGAAGGGCTTGGCCTGGCCGGCCTGAGGGGGAGTCAGGCAGGACCCTTAGCAGTACAGAGCAGGTGAGCTCCATGGGCAATCAGTCTCAGCTCTTCTGAAGCCATTGGAGTCTCCTGTGGCACCCAGGGACCAGAGCACCTCAGGTGGGTAAGGGATGAGAATGCCCCAGCAGGCAGCTCTCCTGCCAGCTGTGCTTGTACAGCCCCTGGGGGCAGCTGGAAGAGCTCTTTGCTCTCGATGACCCTACCCTGGGTAGGATTCCCAAGGGAATGGCTCTCTGGAAGCTCCCTTTTTCCCCAGGAGAAGCAGCCATGCCCCAGTACCTGATGCAGCCCAGGTCACACCAGTCTCTGCCAGTGCTGCCCCTCAAGGCAGCTAAAGGAGCCCTTGCTTGGCATCATGAGTGAATTAAAACCACCCTGCAAGAACCTCTGCCAGTTTCTCATCTAATTCTGGGGTCTGCCCACAGCAGAAGCAAAGGGAGGGAAGCAGAGAAGGAGAGTGAGCAGGTCCCAACCCAACACCAGGGACCTGGACTCCACTCACTGGCAAACTAAAGGGCAGCTCTCGTTCCTACTTCCCTGGCAGGGCAGAGCTCCCTCCTGCACCCTCCCTGTCTTGCTTTCTCCTGTCCCAACACCTCGGTGACTTCTCCCAGCAGTCAGCAACCCTTGCTGTAAGCTTACAAGGGCTGGGAGTGCCAGGCCCAGGGACAATGGATCTGAGCTGGGAGAGGGGCGACTGAGAGCAGAGATGAGGAAGAAATTGTTGAGAGTGAGGCTGGGGAGACTCTGGCACAGGCTGCCCAGGGAGGCTGTGACTGTCCCCTGCCTGGAGGTGTTCAGGACCAGGCTGGATGAGGCCCTGAGCAAGCTGTGCTGGTGGGAGGTGTCCCTGCCCATGGCAGGGGGTTGGAGCTGGATGGTCATTAAGGTCCCTTCCAGCCCAACCCATTCTGTGATTCTGTAAAGAGAAATGGGGCAATCTTCCAGGGTCTGGGGGATCCCTTTGCCAGAGAAGTGCCTGGGGATAGGGTCCCTGCTTGATGAAATTGTGAGAGGCCTGCCCAGGCTGGGAGCCTCTGTGCAGAAGGAGCCCTGCTTTGCTATCAGCTGTGCTAAAGGTGCCCTAGAATGAAACGTTTCTGTGTTCACAGAGTGCATTGGGTTGGAAGGGACCCTCCAAGGTCATCTTGTTTGCCCCCCTGCAGTCAGCAGGGACCCCTCTGCTAGATTAGGCTGCCCAGGGACACATCCAGTCTGACCTTGAATGTCTTCAGGGATGGGGTCTCAACCATCTCTCTGTGCAACCTGTTCCAGTGTCTCCCCAACCCTCATGGTGCACGGATTCCTCCTGGTGTCCAACCTAAACCTCTCTTGCTCCAGTTTCAAACCATTGTCCCTAGCCCTTGGAAGCAGCCCCTGCCCAGCCTTCAGATATTGAAATGCAGCTCTGAGGGCTCCCTGGAGCCTTCTCTTGTCCAGGCTGAACACCCTCAGCTCCCTCAGTCTGTCCCCACAGCAGGGGTTCTCCAGGCTTCTGATCATCCTTTTGGCCTCCTCTGGCCCCTCTCCATCAGCTCCAGGTCCTTCTTGTGTTGGGGGCCCCAGAGCTGGGCACAGCCCTGCAGGGGAGGTCTCCCCAGAGCAGAGCAGGGGGCAGGATCCCTCTCTCCAGCTCTGGCCACACTGCTGTGGATGCAGCCCCGTTTTAGTTCTCACCTAGAGGTGGACACTGCCCAGCTCCCGAGGGAACACAACCAACCCCTGCCAGCCTCAGCTTTCACCTCTGCTCTCCTTCCCCTGCCCACTTACGCTGCTTGACACCCCTCAGAGGCCAGCCCTGGCATCCCTCAGACTCTGCTTGGTGGAGCAGCCCTCAGGTCCACTGCTGGGGAGATCTGGGGAGCACGAGGGTGGGGTGACATGCAGGGAGCTGGTGGTGGCAGCTGGCAGGGACACGTGCAGTCCCTTGTCGAGGGGGTGTCGGGGCCTCACCTGTACTGCTCGTTGGCTTTCAGCTTCCCGTTGCAGGGGGCCCGGGCCCGGCCGCACTCCTCGGTGCCCAGCGGCACTCGCCAGGTCTCGGGGGAGCTCCTGGGGCTCGGCTGGAAGGGATTGGGGATGACCACAGCCAGGTAGGAGTCCTCCATCCCATAATAGTGGTCATACCAGGTGCTGGACATGATTTCCTGGGTGGGCCTGAGCACTGAAGGGGAATGCACAAGGTGACAGCGGCAGTGCCACAGCACAGCCCAGGGGAGCTGCTGGGCTGCAGGACCCCGGGCAGGGCAGGGCAGGGCGCGGGGGGCACTCACCTGAGCGGTTGGTGGTGGCCACCACTCCGTAGAACTGGATCTGTCCATTCTCCTCACTGAACAGCTCTGAGGAGATGATGACTGCAGAGCTGGCCTCCACCTGGAAGCTGTCTGACCGCAATGGGGGAGGCAGGGCTGGAAGAGGAGGGAGCATGCACAGCCTTGCAGTGTGCCCCGGCTCCCACAGCCACACCACACACTGCTGAGTGGTCCCAGCAGAGTCTGCCCAGAGCCCTGCCCTGCTGCAGTCCAGTGCAGGACCACAGAGGGCTCCCAGTTAACCAAAAGAGTCCCCAGGACTAATCAGAATCACAGAGTCACTCATTTTGGGAAGGACCCCTGGGATCACCAAGTCCAACCACTGACCCTGCTCTACAAGGGTCACCCCTAAACTATGTCCCCAAGCACCACATCCAAATGACCCTCAAACAACACCTCCAGGGTTGGGGACTCCACCTCCCTGGGCAGCCTGTGCCAGTGGCTGACCACTCCTGCTGGGATGAGATGTTTCCTGATGTCTAGCCTGACCCTGCCCTGCTGCAGCTTGAGGCCATTGCCTCTTGTTCTGTCACTGATGACCTGTGAGAAGAGACCAGCACCAACCTCTCCACAACCTCCTTTCAGGCAGCTGCAGAGAGCAGTGAGGTCTCCCCTCAGCCTCCTCTTCCTCACACTAACCATCCCCAGCTCCTTCAGTTGCTCCTCACAAGATTTATTCTCCAGGCCCTTCCCTTCCTTGCCCTCCTCTGCCCTGGCTCCAGCACCTCCACCTCTCTCTTGTGTGGAGGTGCCCAGAGCTGGACACAGCAGTCCAGGTGTGGCCTCAGCAGTGCCAAGCACAGAGGGACAATGCCCTCCCTGCTCCTGCTGGGCACAGCATTGCTGATCCCAGCCAGGAGGCCTTTGGCTCTCTTGGCCACCTGGGCACTGCTGGCTCCTCTTCAGCTGCTTGTCCCTGAGCACCCCCAGGACCCTTTGTGCCAGACCCTTCCCAGCCACACTGCCCCAGGCCTGCAGTGTTGCTTGGGGTGGTTGTGGCCCAGGTGCAGGACCTGGCACTTGGCCTTGTTGAAGCTCATTGACATTGGCCATGGATCCAATCTGCCCAAGGCCCTGCAGAGCCTCCCTGCCCTGGTGCAGATAGCACAGCCACCCAACTTGGTGCTGTCTGCCAGCTTCCTGCTGAGCACTCTGCATGTAGCAGCACTGTGGGACGAGGCTGTGGGCTGGAGGGGACTCACCCTCCAGGGTGGTGTTGCAGAGCAGAGTCACAGCCTGGCCCCTGAGGGTGTTCCTGCCCACGCTGCTCACGGCGATGCGGTAGGAAGTGTTGGGCCCCAGCCCCTCCAGCCTGGCCTCGCTCCCAGGGCTGCTCATGAGGGACATGGGGGTGGCAGAGCCACCAGAGAGTCTCTCTGTCACCACCTCGTAGGCCTCCACGTCCCCAGCAGAGTTAGTCCAGTTCAGGTAAAGGCTCCTTGACTCCGGTAGGCACTGCAGGTCCTGCACTGGCTCTGGCTCTGCGAAGGGCACAGGGCAGGCTCTGACCTCCCTGGGCTGGAGGAAGCCCAACCTCAGCCCAGAGCTGCCGTGGTGCTCTGCTGCCTGTCCCTAGGTGGATGGGAGAGGAGCAGAGATGGGAGCTGATCTGGGAGCTTTCTGTGCCAAGGGCCACAGGACAAGGCAACAGGTCAGGGCTGGGCAGGTGTCCAGGGGAGGTCTCTGCAGAGAGGCTGCTGAGCTCCACAGGCGGCCACAGGGTGATGGCAATCTCTGGGATGGAGCTTTCCTCATCTCCCACCATGAACACTGCCTGTGCTGCTGATGACACCCAAGGGCTGACCCAGCCTGGAGCCCCAGCAGGCACTTCTCCCCTCCCACCTGCTCTCCCTGCATCCCCATGCCAGTGCATACCCACCCATGGGCACTGCCAAGGGCTTAGTGCTGCTCCAGTAGGGCCCGGCCACACAGTTCAATGAGACAGAGTAGTTCCTCCCTGGGACCAGCCCCTGGAGGAGGTGCTGGACTTGCCCTCTGCCCAGGGCATGCCTCCAGGGCTGGGAGCTGTTCCTGGGGTCCCGCAGCCACAGCTGGCAGTCTTCCTGCTGCCCAGAGATGCTGCCCCAGGAGATGAGCACCGTGCCCTGCCCCTCGGGCACTGCAGAGAGGTTGCTGGGGACTGAAGGAGCTGCAATGGAAAGCAGAGCAGGGGAGGGTGGCTGGCATGCACGTGTCCTGCTCCATCCCTGGAAACCCTGAATATCTCCAGGGGTGGGCCCCAACCACCTCCCTGGGCAACCTGTGCCAGTGTTCCACTACCCTCATGGTGCAGAACTTGTTCCTCACATCCAAATCTGTTCTAGTTTGAAGCCATTATCTCTCATCCTGTCCCTGCAGGCCTTTGGGAACAGTCCCTCTGCAGTCTCCTTGTAGCTCCCTTCAGGTACTGGAAGGTTGCTATTAGCTCTCCCTGGAGCCTTCTCTTCTCCAGGCTGAACACCCCCAGCTCCCTCAGCCTGTCCCCATAGCAGAGGTTCTCCAGCCCCCTGATCATTTTTGTGGCCCTCCTCTGGAGCCTTCCATCAGGTCCAGGTCCTTCCTGTGTTGAGGGCTCCATAGCACAGCACTGCAAGTGTGGTCTCCCCAGAGCAGAGGGGCAGGATCCCTCTCTCCTTCTCTGGCCACTGCTTTGGACGCAGCCCAGGCTACCCTTGGCCTTCTGCCTGCAAGCTCACACTGCCTGCTCCTGGCCAGCTTCCGCATCTGGCCACTGATAGCTTTTCTGCAGCTCCTGGCTGTCACTGGCAGAAGTGACCTTTAAAGGGCAGCTGGAGGACATGCAGAGTGAGGAGCATGAGGAACTGTGCTCTTCCTCTTGCTAATTAGCAAGTTTCATTAGAGACCTGCCTGGAGGGCTCTGCCCCTGACTGCCAGCACCCTGCCCGGGGCTGGGTGAGCGTGGGAGCAGGCCCCCTGGAGTGCCCAGGCAAAGGGCAGGGGCTGTGGGGACCAGCACATGAAAGGGCTCATTGTGCTTATCTACAACTTCCACATTCCTAAGAAGCCCAGAAAAGCCCAGCCTCTGCTGAGCCCCATGCCAGGGATTTTCTGAGTGCCTGGGAGAAAGGCAGTGGGGTTGGGGGGTGGTCCCCCCCTGGCTGGAGGTGTCCTCTGCCAGAGCAGTCCTGCTGCCACGAGGTCCCTTGCTGCTGCTCCTCACCCAGCCTGGAGCCAGCTCCTGTGAGGAGCAGGGCCACGAGCTGCAGGTGCCCCCTGGAACAGCAGCCACGGCTGCCAAGCTGCCCTCTGGGCAGCAGCAGTGCCCTGCTCTCCCCTCCGCCAAGGCCTTGCACAGCCCAGGATCCCCTGGGTGGCACCCTCAGCTTTCAGGCAGCAGTGCTGGGGAAAGCTGCACCTCATGCGTGACGCAACGACCTCCAGCTCTTGCCACTTACTTGTCCAGTCACTGATGTTCCCTGCAGAGGCTGCGTAGGGCCCTGCCGTGGCCAGCACCTCCAGCAGGTACTTGTGTCCTGGAGCCAGGCCAGAGAAGGTGAACTTGCTGATGGCTTTGCCAACAGAGACGTTGGCTGCCAGCACACCTGAGCCTGAGTGGTACAGAAGGAGCTGGTAGCTGTCCTGCCCTTGGGGCTCAGCTCTCCAGGACACACTCAGCCTGTTGGGGTAGCCCTGGTTTGTCATGTACACCTTACGGGGTGCCAGGGGGTCTGCAAAGACAAGATGGGAGATGTGCCAGGGTCTGAGGGTGCTGCCTGGGGGCCGTGGCAGTGACATCAGAAGGGAGGCACCAGGCGGGACAGGGCACTTGGCCTCGGCTGCACGGCAGCATCCAGCAGCTCACGGGCAGCCAGAAGTAGCTTCTCCAAGCTTCAGTGGTGCCTGCCTGAGCCAGGACAGCCCTGTCCCAGCTGGAGAGAGCCAGAGGTGGGCGAGGAGGGAGCACCCAGCCAGGCAGAGCAGAGGGGAAGGAGAATCCTGTCCACTGCTGCCTCCTCCGTGCCTCTTCAGCTGGGCTGGTGGAGCTGACAGTGACGATGGGCACTGCCCTTGGACTCAGGCAGGGCTCACTGTCTGCCATGAAGGTCATCAGGGCAATGTCCTTTAGAAGGAGCTTTTGTGAGTGCCCAGCAAGGTGCCCATGCCCTGGAAGCAGACACTCACAGGTCCAGTTGCTGACGTTCCCTGCAGGAGCTGGGTAGGAGCCTGCCACGGACGCCACCTCCAGCAGGTATCTGCTCCCCGGGGCCAGTCCCGTGAAGGTGAAGCTGTGGACATCTCTGCCCAGCGAGGTGACAGCTGCCACGGTGCCCAGCGGGGCCTGGTACAGGGTCAGGGTGTAGCCATCCCGGCCCCCGGGCGCAGCTGCCCAGCTGGCACTCAGCCGGTCAGGGTGCCCCAGGCTCAGCAGGCGCACGGCGGCCGGGGGCAGGGGCCCTGGGGAGGCACCAGGCCTGGGTTAGGGACTGGGTGCCAGGCAGAAGGAGACAGACAGAGGGGGACATGGTGCAGCAGGACAAATGCTCCCTGCCTAGGGGAGGTCTATGGCTAGGGCTGGTAGACCACCTGTGGCACACTCCTCATCCTCCCTTTCCCTTCCTCACCCTCACCTGTGATGCTGCTCACCCTCCCTGGTCCCTCACATGCCAGCCCTACCCTCACCCTCATCCCCACAGCCCAGCTGGAGCACCTTGGCCACTGCTGCTTGCGAGTATCCTCCAGTGCCCAGCTGGCACAGCTCCTCTGGCCAGCCCTGAAATCTTTCTGGGCAGGGAGAAGCATTAGACTAGGCCCTGCCCAGGGCACAGCTCCCTCCCCCTGGCAGCTGGCCCCTGCACCGCTTCATTCAGTGACTCCTTACGGCAATATGGTTTGTACCTGCTGCAGAGGCCCAGTGAAGGCATAGTGCTGCTGCCCACAGGGAGGAGGGGTGGCCGGGGGACCTTAACTTGTGGGCACAGCTGGGCAACCCCTGCCTGCCATCACCAAGCATTTGTGCAGGTCTAGAGCTGCACATCCCCACGAGGGTAACTGTGCCCTGCACTGACTGCCACAGGCTGCATGCATGCAGGAGTCTGCACCCCCGCAAAGGCACCAGGTCCCCACAGCTCTCCTCAGGCCTGCCCAGGAGTGCAACATCTGCCAGCCCTTCGCAGGGGGCAGCCCTCTGCCACTCACGTGTCCAGCCGCTGGCGTTGGGTGCCGCTGCCAGGTACGGCCCAGCTGTGGCAGCAGCCTCCAGGAAGTACTCACAGCCGGGGTCAGGCCCAGGAAGGTGAAGTTGTGGCTGTCCCTCCTGAGAGAGGCTGTGGCCGCCACGGTGCCCAGCGGTGCCTGGTACAGGGTCAGCCTGTACCCGTCCCGGCCCCCGGGCGCGGCTGCCCAGGCGGCGCTCAGCCGCTCCGCGTGCCCCAGGCGCAGCCAGCGCAGGGCGGCCGGGGGCAGGGGGCCTGGGGAGGAAGCAGAAGTCACTGGCAGGAGCCACGTCAGGGCTGGGGCAAGGGCATGCTTCGTGCTTGTGTGGAGTATGTGCTGCAGGACAGGGGGCAGCCCTGCGGAGTGCCAAGGGCTGGCTTTGCCCCTGGCTCCGTAGCAGCTGCTGGAGCCTGTGGACAGGCACAGGGGCGGCAGTGCCACTGGGGCGCACACAGGGGGCACACACAGGGGGCACACACTGCACGCAGCAGGGCACGAGCATGAGGGCACCGGTGTGGGTGGGAGGGGAAGGCAGAGCCTGGCTGCTTCAGGCTGGCCCCTGGTTTGAACACACTGGGGCGGGGCTGGGGTGGGGCGGGAGCAGGGTGGAGCGGAGCTGGGGCGGGGCTCAGCTGGGGCGGGGCTCACCTGGGGCGGGGCTCACCTGGGGCGGGGCTGCCAGCAGGGCACCATACTCACGTGTGCAGTGGGTGATGCTGGGGGTGGTGCTATGGAAAGGCCCAGCTGTGGCCCTCACTGCCACACTGTAGTAGGTGCCAGGGCTCAGGTTCCTGAAGATGTGACTCCTGGCACCTGCCCCCAGCAGCGTGTGCCCAGCCTGGCTGCTGGAGGCTGTGTCATAGACATCCACCACGTAGCCTTCCCCTCCTCGCCCCACTGCTGCCCAGGACACCTGCAGCGTGGTGGCAGAGGGGCTGCCCAGGGTGAGGTTGGCAGGGGCCAAAGGATCTGTAAAGCACCAGGGAGGCAGTCAGCCCCCAGGTGCCACTGCTGATCACCCAGTGCTAGGAGGTGGCTGCTTTGTCCAGCAGCTCCTCGTGCCAGGCTCTAGCCCCCAGCTCCCCCTTGCATGGTGGCCAAGCTGGGCATCAACCTTCCCCAGAGAGCAGCATGGGGACAGGTGGGCAGAGAGCAACACAATGTCCAGAGCCTGCAGCTGGACATGCCAGGGGAGACACCCAGAGCCTTTGGGGTGGGTAGAGAGGATTGGTTCTGGGTCAGGGAAGGAGTGAGGACAGTGAGCAGAAGGCTGTGACAGCTCTGTAGCAGGCAAGGCAGTGGGCTGGGCTGGGGAAGGGGGCAGAGGGTGCTCTGCAAGGCTCAGAGGGAGAGCCTGGGGCAAAGTGGGGTGCTGTGTCCAACCCAGCCCACCAGACCTGGGGGTGCTGCTCAACAGCTGGCTGAACATGAGCCAGCCTGTGCCCAGGGGCCAAGAATGCCACCAGCAGCCTGGCCTGGAGCAGCAGTGGTGTGGGCAGCAGGGCAGGGATTGTGCTCCTGTGCCGGACGCTGCTGAGGCCACATCTCGAGCACTGGGCTCAGTTCTGGGTCCCTCACTCCAAGGACATTGAGGACTGGAGCAGGGCCAGGGAAGGGTAACAGAGCTGGGGAAGGGTCTGGAGAAGAGGGCTGGGGAGGAGCAGCTGAGGGAGCTGGGGGGGTTGAGCCTGGAGCAGAGGAGGCTGAGGGAGACCTCAATGCTCTCTGCAGCTCCCTGAGAGGAGGCTGCAGCCAGGGGGTTGGGGTCTGCTCCCCAGTCTCAGGGAACAGAAGGAGAGGAACTGGCCTGAAATTGTGCCAGGGGAGGCTGAGGTTGGAGAGGAGGCAAAATGTCTTTGCTGGAGGAGTGCTCAGGGCTTGGCAGAGGCTGCCCAGGGAGGTGGTGGAGTCCCCATGGCTGGAGGGGTTGCAGCAAGCTGTGGCCATGGGGGGGTTGGGTTGGGGTTGGCCTGGGGGATCTCAGAGGGCTTTGCCAACCCAAACACTTCCATGACTCTGTGACTCACATGTCCATTGGGTGACGTTGCTGGAGGAGGCTTCCAAGGAGCCTCTCACAGCAGTGACCTGCACAGCAAACCTGCTGCCTGCCTCCAGGTGAGCCCAGGTGAGGTTCTGGGCATCTGGATTCAAGGTCTGGAGCCCAACCCTGCTGTGGGCACTGAGGCTGTACAGAGTGACTCGGTAGTGGTCCCTCCTGCCAGGGGGTTTGCTCCAGCACAGGTACAGCTCTGAGGAGCTGCCTGGGTTGGTGAAGTTGAGGTTTGTTGGTGCAGCAGGAGCTATGAGAAAAGAGACAATGTGAGTCAGGGAGGAGAAGATCCAGTTCTGAGCACACAGCCATCTCCAGGGGGAGTCTCACTTGCCCCAGCAGCACTCAGGTCAGCCAGCAGCACAAGGTGCCCACAGGGCACAAGGCTGTAAGAGGCAGGAGAAGGCTGCAGGCAGCATGACTGCAGGGTGCCCTCCTCTCCCTGGATGCTAACATGCTGGAGCTCCTCACAGTGCTCCCACCCGACCCACGTGGATGGATGCTCACCTGTGCAGGAGGTGATGTTCTTTGGGAGGGACTGGTAGGGTCCAGCAGCTGCCCAGATCCCCAGCAGGTAGCAAGTTCCTGGCTCCAGTCGTGTCAGGGTGAGGTTGGTGCTGTCCTTCCCCATCTCCAGGTTCCTTGCTGGTGCAGCAGAGCCTTCCTCCTGCACGCTGAGCAGGTATCTGTCCCTCTGCCCGGGAGGGGTCTCCCAGTGCACAGCCAGAGCCCAGGCAGTGCTCAGAGGGCGTGCAGAGAGGGAAAGAGGAGGCAGTGGCACTGCGGGAGAGAACCGGCGTCAGAGGGGCCAAACCTGAGGAGCTCAGGGCTGCCTCTGGTGTGGGGATGAAGCTGAGAGCTGCAGGGCTGTGAGAACCTCCCTGCTGCCTAACGACTGACGGCAGCTGCTCCCTGTGACCCTGCTGATCACTGCCTCATCACCACGGGCTGAGCCCCCTTGCTCCAGGTGTCACACAGAGTGCCAGGGGCCTGATGCTCTGGAGAGCATCCAGTCCGACCCCCTGGCAGAGCAGGGGCACCCAGGGCAGGGCACACAGCAACATACCCAGGTGGGGTTGAATATCCCCACAATTGCCCTGGGCAGCCTGCTCCAGGCTCTGTCACCCTCACAGTGAGAACTTCCTCTGCCTCAGCTTCCACCACTGCCCCTTGTGCTGGCATTGGGCATCACCCAGCAGAGCCTGGCTCCAGCCTCTGGGCACCACCCTGCACAGCTTCATACAGCAATGAGGTCACCCTCAGGCTCCTCTCCAAGCTGCAGAGCCCTCAGCTGCCTCAGGCTCTCCTCACAGGAGATGTTCCACTGCCTGCAGCAGCTCCCTGGCTCTGTGCTGGACTCTCTCAAGCAGTGCCCTGAGGGGCCCAGAACTGGACACAAGATTCCAGCTGTGGCCTCAACAGGGCAGAGCAGAGGGGCAGGAGAACCTCTCTGACCTACTCACCACAGCCCTTCGAATGCACCCCAGGATGCCCTTGGCCTGCTTGGCCACCAGGGCACATTGCTGGCTCAGGGGCATCCTTCTGGCCACCAGCACCCCCAGGTCCCTTTCCTCCCCACTGTCCCAGCAGAGCTGTTAGGCTCAGCATGGCTGAGAGCCCCCTGAGAGCCTCAGCACCTCGGGTAGGAGAGAGGCACTGGTGTGGCTGTGGGGACATGGTCTCAGAGCTCTCCTGCAGAGCAGCCCTGGCACCCCTTGGCTGCCAGCCCCCTCCTCCCCCCTTGAGGGCCAGGCTGAGGCAGGGTGGGCTGGGGGCGGGGGCTGGGTCCCTACCGGTGTAGCCGACGGCAGTCTGGGAGGAGGTGCGGTGGGGCCCGGCCTGGGAAACGATCTCCACGCGGTAGCGGGAGCCTGGCACCAGCCCCCCAGCGCCAGCTGGGAGGTGCCCCGGGCACAGACAGGTTCCTGACCACCTCCAGGGACTCGGCCGCCGAGAGCTGTACCAAGTGGTCTCTGCCACCCCCTGACTCCACCCAGCTCACAAGCAGCTCCTGGGGCTGCGGCCAGGCTGCAGAGTCACATTGGCCAGGGAGAGTGGATCTAGGGGGAACAGAGGGAGAGCCATGAGGTGGTGGAGGAGAGCAGCTGGAGAAGCCAAGACACAGCCTGCACCTCTGCACAGGGCTGGCTGCCAGCGCTGCTGCCATGCTGGGGGACAAGATCTTCCAGTCCAAGCCCCTGCCAGAGCAGGGCCATAGAATCCAGCACAGGTCACACAGAACACATCCAGGCAGGGCTGGAAAGGCTCCAGAGAAGGAGACTCCACAACCTCTCTGGGCAGCCTGCTCCAGGGCACTGGGACCCTCATAGTCAGGAAGTTCCTCCTCATGGTGAGGTGGAGCCTCCTGTGCTGCAGTTTCCATCCATTGCCCCTTGTCCTATCACATGTCCCCAGAGCACTGCTGGTGGCACTGAGAAGAGAGCACTCAGCTGCCCACTGGGCTTGCTGCTCCATGGGGACAGAGCAGTAAACCCATATGGGTGTCTGTGATTCCTCTTGCATCCCTCTCCCACCAGTCCCATACTGACCTGAGGTCACAGGTGGTCTATAGAGGCAGAAGGTTCATCTTGACTGGGGAAAGGCTGAGCTGGCTGGGCCCAGAAGCCAACACCTGGCACCTGAGTGGTGGCACAAGTCCCCATCCCCCAAGGCAGGGGGCACACAGGTCTCATCAGAGCCCCTTTGCCACCCAGACACATCCCTGTCCCTGCTGCTCTTGTGGGCAGTGCCAGGATGCCCTGTCCCTGCTCTCACTCACATGTCCACTCTGTGGCAAGGTGTGACGAGGATCGGTAGGGGCCAGCGAGGACAGCGACCTTCAGGAAGTACTGAACGCCAGGGGACAGGCCCAGGAAGGTGTAGTTGTGAGTGCCTGGCCCTACTGAGATGTTCCTCTGTGCTGCATGGCTCCTGCTGTAGAGCTGGAGCTGGAACTGCTCCACATCCCCAGCAGCCTTGTCCCAGAAGGCAGCGAGGCCCAGCGGGCGTCGAGTGTTGGTCAGGGTCACACCAGCTGGAGCCAGGGGGTCTGAGAGGGAAGAGACATCCAGGGGTGGAGCTGCTGTGGTGTGGAGGCCTGCAGGTGCTTGTGCTGAGCACCCTCCACTGCATGTCCCTGGCAGGCACAGGTCAGAAACCAGCCCTGGCATATCAAACCCCAGGGCAGAGGAGCTTCTGCTGCATGCCAGACATGGCAGTGGGTGCCCACCTGTGCTGCCCACCTGGGCTGCCCACTGCCCACCTGGGCTGCTGGCTGCCAGCTGGAAACGTTTTCTGTCTACAGGAGGAGTTTCTCCTGCACTACTTCCAGCCTGGCTGGATGAGGCTCTGGTTGCCCTTCCACTGCTTGCCTGTGCGTGCAGCCCTTCCCCTGCTTCCCGCCCACCCCACACACAGTCCACAGCCTGCCTTGCTCCCATGCCAGGAGCTTTCTGGTGCTCCTGGCACCATGCAGGCAGCACTCTGAGCAGGGCTGGCCAGGGGGCACACTTACAGGTCCAGTCTGTGGCTGCTCTCACAGGGGATCTGTAGGGCCCAGCCACGGCAGCCATCTCCAGCCTGTACTGCCGCCCAGGGACCAGGTCCTGGAAGGTGACGTTTGTCCAGTTGCTCCCCACAGTCATGTTCCTGACCTGCTTCTGGGACTTGGTTTCCCAGAGGGTGGCTGTGTAGCTGCTGCTGCCAGCAGGAGCTGCTCTCCAGGAGGCCTGCAGAGAGCTGCTCTGGCCCTGATTGCTCAGGGTCAGCTGCTCCAGGGGCAGAGGATCTGGGAAAAGAAAGTTCTAGAGTCAGAGCTGCGCCTGGGCTGGGCTCACCTGGCAGAAGGGCAACCCAGACCTGCTGGGGCTGGAGACTGCCTACATCCACAGGATCACTGAATGCCTGGGTTGGAAGGGACCTCCAAAGGTCACCCAGTCCAGCCCCCTGCACTCAGCAGGGACATCCTCCACTGCATCAGGCTGCCCAGAGCCCTGTCCAGCCTCACCTTGAGCATCTCCAGGCATGGAGCATCAACCCCCTCCCTGGGCAACCTGCTGCAGCGTTCCAGCAGCCTCCTGGTGCAGAACTTGTTCCTCACATCCAGTCTAAATCTGCTCTGCCCTAGTTTGAAGCCATTGCCCTTGGTCCTACCACTACATTCAGGTGCTTTGGCCACCATCCCCCTGCTGACACCCACCCACCCAAACAGCAGTGTGACAGGGACTAGGCCAGCACAGCCTGGTCCTGGAGAAGGTGGTGGGTGAGAAGGTCTGGACTAGGGTGGTGGGGAGTGGTTCCAGGCAGAGGCAGCCTGAGCAGTGCCACAGGGAGGTGGCCTAAGGGAGAAAAATCAAAGAATAATTTAGGCTGGAAAAGACCTTTAAGATCATTGAGTCCAGCCATGAACCCAACACCGCCAAGGCTGGTGCTAAACCAGGTCCCTCAGCACCACACCCACACATCCTTTAACCACCCCCAGAGGTGGGCACGTCACCACCTTCCTGGGCAGCCTGTTCCAGGCCTTGGCAACCCTTACAGGGAAGACATTTTTCCCAGTATCCAACCTAAACCTCCCCTGAGCACAATCTGAGGCCATTGCCTCTCATCCCATCACTTGCTGCTTGGCAGAAGAGCCCAGCCCACACCTGGCTCCAGCCTCCTTTCAGGGAGCTGTAGAGAGCAATGAGGTCTCCCTCAGCCTCCTCTGCTCCAGACTGAACACCCCCAGCTCCCTCAGCTGCTCCTCCACAGATTTGTTCCCTAGCCCCTCATAAGCAGGGCACTGGGCTCTGCTCACCCTTGTGCTGGGTAGTTGGGGCTCAGAGCAGAGCCAGAGGCACCCAGCAACACCTCTGCTCTCCTCCTGAGCTCTCTCACTGCAGGATGCTGCAGACGAGCCAGGCCATCCCATGCCCTGAGGGGAGGAAGGGCATGGGGGGAAGGGCAAGAAGCAGCGAGGAGCCCGGGGCTGGCTGTGGGCAGGCTTGGCACTCACATGTCCAGTTGGTGATGCGCTGGGGGGCAGATGTGTGGGGGCCAGCCAGGGTGCTGACCTCAAAGGCATAGAGGGTGCCAGGGTGGAGGCCTTCGAATGTGAAGTTGGTGAAGCCTCTGAGCAGCAAACTCTTCTTCACAGGGTGCCCCACGGGGCTGAGCTCCAGCAGGTAGCCCTCTCCCAGCGCCTCCTCCCAGCTGGCCAGCAGGCTGGAGGGGCTGCCCTGGCTGGACAGGCTCACAGCAGATGGTGCTAGTGGCTCTGCAGAGGACAAGGACAGGATCATGAAGGTCACTGCACTGGGGCAGTGCATCTGGCACCCAGACTGCTCCCCTGACACCCTGCAGTGCTTCCCCCACCAAACACAGGCAGCCAGGTCTGCAGGGAGAGCCTTTTACTGCCTTGTACCACAGAGGTGGGGGCAGTCCCTCCCAACACAGCTTCAGGCGCCAGTCCTTCCCTCCCAGGGTGGCAGCTCTGGGACAGCACCAAGCATGGCTCCATGTGCCACCTGGGAGGGACTGGGCACAGGGAGATGCTGCTCTGGGGGCACTGGTGGTGCTTCACTACCCATCAAACCATCAGCTGTGAGCAGAGGGAGGGGAAGCCGCCCTGAAGCCCACCAAACCCCGAGTCCAAAGGACACCAAGAAGGATCCAGCCTTGCTTCATGCCTGGTGCTACCTCACCCAAGGCTGCCAAGGACCTCTGAGTCCATGCTCAGGAGCTGTGGAGCAGCAGATTTTGCCCTTCTGCCTCACAGCCTGCTCTTGAGACCAGGTGCCAGCACAGAGCCCCATCCCTGCCCCTGCCCCCATCCCAGCACCCTGCCCCCAGGCAGCAGAGGCAGCCCCAGAGGGACCCGTTGGGGTCTCTGCTTACGTGTCCAGGCTGCGGGGCCGAGGGCTGAGGCGCGGTAGGGCCCTGCCAGCGCCGTCACCCGCACGCAGTACGGCCTGCCGGGGCTCAGCCCGTGGAAGGTGACGTGGCTGCTGTCCCCACCCACAGAGATGTTCCTTGTGGGGGCACCGTCCTCCCCCTCCTGCAGGGTCACCAGGTACAAGTCCCTCTCTCCTGCTGGGCTGCTCCAGCGAGCCTGCAAGGAGCTCTGATCCTCTGTGCTGCTCAGGGTCACGTTGGCAGGGCTCAGGGGGTCTGGAAGGGAAGGGCATTGTGTGTGTCAGGACCGTGTCTGGACCCCAGGCAGACCTGAGCCTCGCTCCCTGCTTCGTTATCTGCCGAGCTACATCCAGCCTCAGACGCCCTCCTGGAGTGTGGAGCCTCCACTCCTGGGCTGGCAGAGCCCAGAGAGCTGGCAGCCCTGCTGGGAACTTTCTGAAGGTGCCACTCCTCTTCCTGTCAGGAGCTTGTGATGTTCCTAGGAACTGGCCAGGACCAGACCCCCGGCTGGACACCCCTGGCTTGTGTGCCTGGCACCAGGGACTGCTGCTCAGCTGGGTCAGAGCTGCAGGCAGCCAGAGGGAAGGAGCAGCCTCGCTCCCCAGCTGACAGCTCAGCTGGGGCTGTGGAGAGCTTCCAGGCTCCCAGCTGCAGAGTCAGCAGTGAGCAGACTCCAGCTTTCTGGCCTGGCAAGAGGAGCAGGAAAGAGCTGGAGTCTTGTCACCTGGTGGCAGCCAGCTCCTGCCAGCATCTGCCTGACCACTGCCTCTGCCCAGGGCCAGGAGGAGTCACTGCCCACAGCAGGTCTGAGTCTGCAGCATGGCAACTCCATATCCTGTTGTTGCTCACCGAGGAGGACAATGCTTGCTGGGCACTCCAGCTGAGTTTGGGTCTACCCAAGAGGCCAGACCTGCCCTCTCCATTCCCCTCCTGGTTTTCCTGGGACCATCCAAGAGTCTGGGACCAGAACTGGGGGCATGTGCTGTGGATGTGGCATTTGCAGCAAGCCAGGACCACGGTGGTGGAAGCCAGTCTCAGGGCCTTTGTCAGCCTGAGGCCAGAAGAGGAAGTTCCCTTGATCGGTGCTGCCTTCTATTTCTTGGTCTGCCCGAGGCTGGCTCCCTTGGCTGTCTGCACAGCACCTCACAGCTCAGGGCCATACACCAGGGTGAGGCTGTCAGGGGCTACCAAAGCGTACCCGGGACAGCAACCAGAGTCCATTTCCTTCCAGAGACCCCCAGTTCAAACCAGACAAACTGCTGCTTCCTTGCCTCCTGCTTTCTCTGCTGCCCTTGGACACCCCTGAGGCATGTGAGAGCCAACCACAGCTGCACTGAACACCAGTGGGATCTGCTGCCCTTCCATCCTCCTCCTCAGGGAGAGGCCACAGGCTGAAGGTGGAGCAGTCCACAGAGAAGCAGGATGGAAATTCACCTGCCCAGGGGACTCCATGGCCTCAGCATCTTGGTGCCACACAGGCAGGACCCAAAGAGGCTTTGGGCCAGGTCCAAGCAGAAGAGTTGCCCTCTGCACCCAGGGCTCTGGCAAGGAACCTTTGGATCCAGAGGCTGGACCAGAGGCAGGGAGAGAGTCAGAGGCACCAAGGTGATGTTCATACTCACATGTCCAGGCAGTGGCATTGGGCCCTGCCACAGTGTAGGGCCCAGCCGTGGCATTCAGCCCCAGCCAGTACTGGGTGCCAGGGTGGAGATGCTGGAAGGTGTAGCTGGTGAGGCCTCTCCTGGCTGACAGGGTCGTGGTCACTGTCTGGGTGAGGAGGTTGTGGAGTGCGAGGTGGAGCCAGGCAGCCCCTGCAGCACCCATCCAGGAGGCAACCAGGCTGGTGCTGGAGCCTGGGCTGAGCCTCAGCTGGGTGGGGACAGAGGGAACTGGGGAGAAAAGCAGGAGGCAATGAGGCTCAGCACTGGGCTGGGGTTCCCTGACCCTCCTTTCTCCCCAGGGCCTCTATGCCCACAGCTGCTCTCCCTGCTGCCCAGGGGCTGCCATGGGGTGTCTGTCCCATGTCCCTTCCTAGGGGATCTGAGGAGCTCCTGAGGTCCCTCCAGAGTGTCACCCTCTTCAGTTTGCAGGGCAGAGGGGGTGGCAGCCTGAGCAATGCAACATTTCTGAACCTCCCACCCCCAGGATCTTTTGCCAGCATCCTCACACTGCCTGCTCCTGCGGGGACGTGGAGCACACAAATCCAAGCTGGGTGCTCCAAAGCAGGGCTGAAGTGTGAGGCTCTCCCCTCAGCCTGGCACTCTGGGCTCACAGCTGCTCCCCACCCTCCACAAATCCCCTGCCAAGCCTCCCCACCCCAGGGGCTCCACAGCCAGCCAGCCCCTGTGCTGCACCCTTGCTCCCCAGCCCTGCCCCCCACCCGCTGTGGGCAGGCACAGCCCTCCCTGCCTACCTGTCCACTGGTGGGCACTGGTGCTGGCCTGGGCGGAGCCTGCCAGGGTACTGAGCTGCAGGGCGTACTCGCTGCCAGGCAGCAGCCCGCGGAAGAGGCAGGTGGAGGCGTCGGGCGGCAGGGACACGTTGCTGACCAGCGCCTGGGAGTCGCTGTGGTAGAGGCGCAGGTGGTAGCCGTCGCGGTGCCCCGCGGCGTGCAGCCAGGAGGCGCCCAGCGAGGCCGGGCTGCCGCTGCTCAGGCGCAGGCTGCGCACGGGGGAAGGACCTGCGGCGGGCACGGCGGCGTTGGCGGCCTGCACGGCAGCGCCTGACCTGCCAGGCTGCTCAGGGCCTTCCCTGCTGAGGACCCACCAGCAGGCTCCACGAGATCCAACCCCCCCCAAGCACAGCCCCATCCCCAGCCTGCCGGCACAGCCCCTTCGCTGCCCTCCGGCACACCCCCATTGCCCCAGCCCCATCTCCTCCCTGCCAGCCTGTCCCACGGGTTGTGTGGGCTGAGCCATCCCCTTGGAGCAGTCTCTGCAGTCCCTCTGAGCTGGAAAGCTTGGTCAGAGAGCACTCCAGGTGTGCACTGAGAAAGGAGAAGCCATCAGTGCTTGGCTGTCAGCTCATCTGCTGACAGGTCCTCTGTCCTTGCTGACCCTGTGGGTCCTGTCCCCGCGGTGAGCAGCAGCCCTTGCTCCCAGCCGCTACTGCTGCTGGCTGACACCAGCCCTTCCACTGCCCAGCCCCAGCCCTCCAGCTCTATTCTGCTCTACTAAGTTCCACCTTCTCCTGTGCTGTTTGATTCAAGGGTCTTTTGGAGAGATGCAGGCCAGGGCAGCCATTCCCCCTGAGCTGGGGGCTCACTAGCCTTGCCCCCTTCCCCCAGCCCATGGCAGCAGCCAGGGAGGGCACAGAGCAAGGTGAGTCAGAGATGTGCCAAAACCATGGAGCAGATGCTGCTTCCTCACAGCTCCTTCCAGACCTGCAGGCATGGAGGTCTCTGCAGTCCACCCCACAGACTGGTCCTGCTTCAGCCTCTTTATCACAGAATCACAGAGTCACTCATTTTGGGAAGGACCCCTGGGATCACCAAGTCCAACCACTGACCCTGCTCTACAAGGGTCACCCCTAAACTATGTCCCCAAGCACCACATCCAAATGACCCTCAAACAACACCTCCAGGGTTGGGGACTCCACCTCCCTGGGCAGCCTGTGCCAGTGGCTGACCACTCCTGCTGGGATGAGATGTTTCCTGATGTCTAGCCTGACCCTGCCCTGCTGCAGCTTGAGGCCATTGCCTCTTGTTCTGTCACTGATGACCTGTGAGAAGAGACCAGCACCAACCTCTCCACAACCTCCTTTCAGGCAGCTGCAGAGAGCAGTGAGGTCTCCCCTCAGCCTCCTCTTCCTCACACTAACCATCCCCAGCTCCTTCAGTTGCTCCTCACAAGATTTATTCTCCAGGCCCTTCCCTTCCTTGCCCTCCTCTGCCCTGGCTCCAGCACCTCCACCTCTCTCTTGTGTGGAGGTGCCCAGAGCTGGACACAGCAGTCCAGGTGTGGCCTCAGCAGTGCCAAGCACAGAGGGACAATGCCCTCCCTGCTCCTGCTGGGCACAGCATTGCTGATCCCAGCCAGGAGGCCTTTGGCTCTCTTGGCCACCTGGGCACTGCTGGCTCCTCTTCAGCTGCTTGTCCCTGAGCACCCCCAGGACCCTTTGTGCCAGACCCTTCCCAGCCACACTGCCCCAGGCCTGCAGTGTTGCTTGGGGTGGTTGTGGCCCAGGTGCAGGACCTGGCACTTGGCCTTGTTGAAGCTCATTGACATTGGCCATGGATCCAATCTGCCCAAGGCCCTGCAGAGCCTCCCTGCCCTGGTGCAGAAGACAGGGCAGGCACCCTGCCCATGCCAGGTGCTGGGACAGGACCCTCCCTCCACACAGATGAGGAAATGACTCCTGGGGCTCTGAGGACCAGAAAAGGACTCTAAGCCTCTCCAGAAACTCCATGCAGATCTGTGCTCCACACCCTGCAAAGCAGTGTGATGGTCCCTGGTAGGAGCACTGAGACCCTGGGGCACTCCTTACTTGTCTGTGCAGTCAGGGTCTGGCTGGTGGTCTCCACGCAGGCAAGTGTGGCCTTCACCTCAATCCTGTAGTGCGTGCCAGGGGTCAGGCCCCGGAACCAGAAGCTGGTGGCATTGGGTCCAGCAGATCCATTCTGCAGCAGAGTGCCAGCCCCCAGCGAGAAGAGGGCAAGCAGATAGCCCTCAGCCTTCCCCTGGGGCTCGTCCCAGGACACCAGCAGGGAGTCTGAGTGGCCATGGTCACTCACACTGAGGTTCAGGAGGGTTCCTGCAGAGGCAAAGCCACAACCCTCAGCAGGGAGTTGGTGCTGCTACGTGTCCAGCCTGCAGGGCCAGGCTCCCCAGCCCACCCACCCTCGCTGCACGCCTTGGCAGAGGCCTTCATCACGGGCACTGCCCTGCTTCAGTCAGGCCTCCCTACCCCAAGGGCTCCAAACAGCCTTTGGAAAGCACAAGGAGTCTCAGAACCTCCCCTGGGCTGGGGTCAAAGGCACCACATGAAAGAGTTGTTCCTGAGCATGGTTCATCTCCCCCACTGGAGAACAGCCAGGAGGCTGCAGGCCAGCACGAGCTTTGTCTAGGCAGCCCTGGCAGAAAAGGAGCCCTAGCTGGGTGTTGCTGGCTTGGGGCCCCCAAAAGGCATTGAAGGGCTCAAGGTCCACCTCACAGCAGCAAGGCAGTAGCCAGTGGCAGAGCAGGATGGACATGGCAGTGGCACTGTCATGCTCCTTGCAATAGTCTCTGCCTCAGTGTGGGCTCTGAGTGCTTTGGATGATCCAGGCACTCCTCCCCCCTCGCCCAGTGCAGGGATGCCAGGGGAAGGCCTGCACACCGTGTATGGGGCACATCAGCATGGCCTCCTGCTGAGCTGTGTCCCTGCCTTGTCCTTGCTGCAGGGCCAAGCATCCAGCTGGAGAGCACTGGGGACAAGGGAGTGGTACACAGGGCTTGGCTGACCTGGTGGGTCAGTGGCCAGGACTCTTAGTGAGTGCCTGCCCTTGGAGCTGCTCAGGAGTCACCTACACAAACAGGAGCCAGACCACACCTGTCTGTTGTGAGCAAGCTGGCACCATGCCCCTTGCAGGCTCCACCTCCCCACAACTCCCCCAGCAGATTGCCAGGCACTGCCCGTGCCCAGCCTCACTGCAAGCTCTGTGCTGCCTTCAGCCTTTGGGTGCTGAGAGACATTGGTGTGACAATTAGCACTTACAGTTGATGATGTGCAGCGAGCTGTGACAGGCTGGCACGGGCTGGCACGGCAAGAAAGCTTCAAGCAAGCACAGCTATTGCCCCAGAGGGCTGCCCAGGGGCTGCTTTTGGAGAGCATAGGAGGAGCAGTACTGGGTGAACCCCAGGGCCGGGGAACCTCTAGCACTGCTCAGCTGCCCTCTGTCTGGCACTGCTCAGCTGCCGTCTGTGGCCTTTGCACAGAGCTGGACACTTTCAGAGCTATGTTGAGCTTCTCTCTGGAGGCTGCTGCTTGAGAGCCTCACTCTGCAGCTGAATGCAAAAGGAGTTGTGGGACTTGGATGCACACAAGAGAGCAGCACCCCTGGGAGAGGTCTTCTCAGTACCAACTCTTAGCAGCTCCAGTGCAGATTTAGGAGCGGGTTGCTCAGGGAGGGTTATCTGAACCCAGCTGGCAGTCCCTGGGCTGGGTTTGTACACCTGGGCCACCTGCCCTGAGCTGCCCTTGCTGTCAGCAGGGCTGCAACAACTCGTGGAGCACAGGCCATGGCTGCGCTCCCTGAAGACAGCCAGCAGTGCTGTGCCCTGCACAGAGTTCAGCCAGGGATGGTTCTTCACTGCAGGCTATTTCTTATCTCATGAAGGTATGACCTCTCCACCCCTCTGTGTCTGCTTCTCTCAAGTTTCCAACAGACTGAACCACCTGCCCTCATCTGTCCCTTGGCCATCACCTCCTTCTCCTCTGCAGTACAAATGTGTTCATACCTGACATGAGCCAGAGGCACTCTGCAGCCCTGAGTTCCATGAACCTGCTGGGTGCTGGGGGAGGGTGGGTCTGCCTCCCTCCCCTGCCTCCCTCCCCTGCCCCAGCCATGATCTGCAGCCTGCAGCCAGTCTAAAGCACAGCTTTACAAAGCTGCTCTTAGCTCCAGGACTGCTGGCCCAGCACACACTCTCATCTCACTGCTCCCAGACACCAAGGCCACCTCCTGCAGCCTTTGCTTTGACTCACCTCCATCACTGTGTCCCTCCAGCCCTGCTCCTACTGTCTGGTTGCATCCCTCACCCTGGGGAAATGAAGGTGTCAGGTGAGAGGGGCAAGCCAAGGTGGTCTGAGCTGAGACCAACACCTGAGAGAGGTGTCCTGTGCCAGGCCAGGGGCCAGGCTGGCCAGGTACATGTCCCACCCTGCCATGGCATCTGGGGGCTGCCAGTCTCTGGGAACTGTGACTCCTCTTCCCAGGCACACAGGTCCCTGTCTCACAGGCAGGGAGACCTTCAGAAGATGTAGCTTGGGGCTGCCCTGGTCCTGGGGCTGCAGGCCAGCATGGGGCAACTAAAACTGCTGGGGCGCAAGGGGAAGATCTGGGGAGGGAGGCAGCTCTGGACAGGCTCCAGCTACCTCGTTCCCTCTGCAGACAGCCCCTCTTCACACGATCGTGGGAGGGGAGGATGCAGGGACCCCAGGCTTCAGTCCAGCTGCCGTGCCCCACAGGCTGCAAAGCGAGGACTTGGCCTGTGAGCTCCAGAGCAGCCAGTGCCCCCGGAGCTGCCAGTGCCCCCGGAGCAGAGGGGGTGCTGAGCACAGCCGTGGCACAGCTGTCTCCCCGTAGTCTCTGGCAGGCAGGGTGTGCCCTGCCTTAGGTCGAGGCTGGCTCCCTCCACATTAAAGGAAATCTCTCTGCCCACTCCCAGTCCTGCAAGAAGCCACCAAAGAGCAATCATCTCTCTGGAACTATTTCCCTCTCGGCTCTGGGGCTGACTCATTCCTGGCTCCCCAGCCAACCGCGGGGCTCCGGCTCCTTGGCACTGGCAGCCTCCAGCCCATTCCCGGGCGAGGAGCTGGGCAGCCATGGCAGCAGGGAGACGCTGCCATCCCGGGCGCTGGGGGAAGGGAGGGAAAGAGGAGGACAGAGCCAGCTCCTAATTACAAACGCTGCTAATTGGGTGCAGCTGCAGGGCTGGGGAGGCCGCCCGGAGCTCGTCGTCATCCCGCACGGGGCAGGGCTATGCGCGGCCCCCGCTGCCAGCGAGCACCGAACCAGGAGCCTGCTCGGCCAGACTAGGGGGTGAAGGGACAAGGAGCTCCCTCCGCTAGGGCTCGCAGGAGCTCGGCCAAACGCAGGGTGAGGAGACAAGGACTTACCTCTGCCAGGGGTCCCAGCAGCCACGGCACCCACAGGAGAAAGAGCGGCAGCAGTGGTGGCCTCATGGGGAGCAGGGCGGCTGCAGATTAGAGGGGGGACAAGTTGGAGGCGGGGGTTAGTTTCTCAGCAGTGGCTGTCCCCAGCCAGCCCCTTCTCCCATGGCAGCGGGGGCTGTGTCCCCGCAGGCTTTCCGAGCGCGGGTGACAAGGGGACATCAGTGGGGACCGCCGGCGCCTGCCAGCGAGCTGCACATCCGCACTGCCAGCGGTCTCGGGGCAGGAGCGGAGCTTCTCTGCTGGCTGGAAGGAGTCCGGGGGAGTTGTGCCTCTCGCTGCCTGCATTTGCTATTGTTCCCCTGGAACTGTGTTCCTCTGCGGTGGCTCCGCAGCTGTCCCTGCGTGAGCCTCTGCCTGCTGCGGCCGGAGAGCGACCGCCCGGGGGGCTTGGAGCGAGGGCTCTGGCTGGGGCTCTGCAGGACTGCAGCCCGCTCTGGCCATCAGAGAAGTTCCTCCAGAGTTGTGGGAGTTGGTGCTGAAAGGGGAGGAGCGGGGAGGAGACAGGACAAGCACAGATGGCGGCTGCGAGCCGGAGGGGAGTGCCCAGACCAGCCCCCAGCATGGGGAGGAAGGGCGGACGGCAGCCTGCGGCAGCTCGGCTGAGATGCTGGAGGCACAGGGATGCTGGAGGCACAGGGATGCTGGCACACTGCTGGCACGAGTGTGGCCCCAGGGCGCTGTGCACCTTGCAGCTGTGTCTGTGCCTGCCTGGCACCTTTGTGCTCCCTTTCCCTGTGCGTGCACAGATGTCTGCAGTGGGCACCGCTGGGCAATGGGAGCTGCGGCCATGCCGGGTGAGCAGGGTGCCTCTGTGTGCTGCCCCTGGCACTGGGCAGGCACACTGGAGATGAGGGGGTGCATGAACTGCGAGAGGCTCCTGCAGACTGCACCCCATGGGTGCCAAGGTGCCCAGGCTGTGCTTGGCCCTGTGAGGGTGGGCTGGGGCTGTCTGCTCACAGTCTGTAGAAGCTGCCCTTGGCAGGCTGCCGTGGTAGCTGTGCTCCTGTGCTTGGTGCAGGGCCCTGTGCTTGGTGCTGAGCTGTGGCTGTGCAGTGCATGGCATGGTGCCAGCTCTGATTCAGAGCAGGGATGCCATTGGCTTCACATCAGTGCTGGAGATCTGGTCCAGTGCTGGAAGAGGGTCAGGGATGCATCCAGGCCGGAAGCTGGCGCAGCCTGTGTGGCCGTGGGAGTCTCTCCCAGTAGCCAGCACAGGCACCAGTGGAGGCCATCCAAGCTCTGCTTACTGCTGTGAGCTATCACAAGCTGTCAGAGGGGGACACAACCGCTGGCTGGCCCCAGGACAGTAGATTTCTTCCTCCAGAAACTGAGAGGTTTGTCAGGTGGAGCTGAGACAGATCAGCCCCCAGTACCTGGGCAAAGCCGTGGGAAAGCCTCAGCCCCTGCCTTTACTTGAGAAGATAGTGAGACAAAAGGGCCCCAGTCTAGGAGCCATCTGCAACCCCAGGCCCATCCCTCAAACTTCCTGACAGCCCTCGGGCTGGTAGGGCCAGCTGGGAAAGGTGGCAGTGCACACGAGTCCCCTTCCTTTGGCATGGGGCACAGTCCTGGCCATGTGGGACTGATGCCAGCACTCCTGAACCATGGGCAGTCAGGGCTCTGCAGAAGTCCAGTTCCCTGGCCCTGTTGCTCAGCCTAGCAGCAAGGGTGTCCCCTGGGAACAGCTCCACAACCAGAGGCCTTTCAAAGTCACTTTGTCCCCAGACCTGCCCTTCCCTGCACCCTGGGCATGGAGCTCAGGGTGGGAGCAGAAGGCAGCTCCGGGCGGGGCTGAATGTCAAAACTGCAAGCAGTGCCTCTGCTCAGGGGATGAAGGCCCAGGGTAAGGGCTCTGGGGTGATGGCAATGAGCCATCAACCAGTGTCCCCAACAGCTGGGGACACCCACCCCACCTGCCAGACCCCTGCCTGACCAGGTGCTAGCCAACCCCCACCAGGAGCAGAGTGTGACATGGGGCTCACAGACCCCCTCTTGTCACTAGGTGGATGGGGAGGGAATGCCCCTCCAAGAGCCTCCTTTGCCTCAGTCATCAGCAGTGGAACCTGGGAGTGCAGCCCCCAGAGTGGGCAGAGACCAGGAGGAGATTGGCCCAGGAAGAGCTGGTCGGTGACCTGCTGCACCACACAACTGTGCACAGGGCTGAGGGACCAGGTGGAATCCACCCAAGAGCTTTGAGAGCTGCTGGAGATGCTCAGCAAGCAACTTCCCGTCATGGGTGACCAGGGAGGTGCCAGCAGACTGGAAGTGACAGCCAGCTACAAGAAGGGCTGGGAGGAGGAGCTGGGAAGCTAAAGGCCTCTCAGTTCACCTTTGGTGGCAGGGAAGGTCACAGAGCAGATCATCTTGAATACAATCAAGCAGCAGCAGCACAACCAGATGATCCCTGCAGAGGGACCTGGGCAGGCTGGATTGATGCCCCAGGACCAACTGCATGAGCTTCACAAGGCCCAGCACTGGGCTCTGCACCTTGGCCACAGCAACCCCAGGCAGCACTGCAGGCCTGGGGAGGAGGAGAGCTGCTCAGCAGAGAGGGACCAGGGGCCGCTGGGTGACATCAAGCTGAACATGAGCCAGCAGTGCCCAGGTGGCCAAGAAGGCCACCAGCATCCTGGCCTGGATCAGCAGTGGTGTGGGCAGCAGGACAGGGATTGTCCTCCTGGAGTGGGCACTGCTGAGGCCACATCTCGAGCACTGGGTTCAGTTCTGGGTCACTCACTCCAAGGACATTGAGGGGCTGGAGCAGGTCCAGAGAAAAGTGACCAAGCTGGGGAAGGGTCTGGAGAAGAGGGCTGGGGAGGAGCAGCTGGGGGAGCTGGGGGTGTTCAGTCTGGAGAAGAGGAGGCTCAAAGGAGACCCTTCTGGCTCTCTGTAGCTCCGAGAGGAGGCTGCAGTGAGGTGGGGTTGGTCTGTTCAGCTGAGGTACAACTGACAGGGCGAGAGGAAATGGCCTCAAGTTGCACCAAGGGAAGTTTAGGTTGGACATGAGCAAGAAATTCTTCACTGAAAGGGTTCTTAGGCACTGGAACAGACTGCCCAGGGCCATGGTGGAGTCACCATCCCTGAAGGTGTTCAAGGAGCTGTGTAGATGTGGTGCTGAGGGAGAGGGATTAGTGGGGGACTTGTCAGAGCTGGGCTGCTGGTTGCACTCAGGACCTTACAGGTCCCTTCCATTCTGGGCAGTTCTGTGCTTCCAGCCAAGGCTGAGGGCTGCTGCTGCTGTCTCTGTTTTAAGAGGCCCCTTTCCAGAGCCGGGAGGCTGCAGCCAGCTGGGAGGAGGCTGCAGCTCCCCACTGCAGCCAGGCCTTGCCAGGTTTGTCTGGGGGCCTGCAGCAGGATCTGCAGGGTTGCAGCTGCCTGATGCCTGAGTGGCTCTGCAAGGAGGCTTTTGGTGGATGCCCACATGCAGGTCCCTGTCAGGGTGCACCCTGCCATGGCAGCACAAGGGGAGGTGATCCCACACTGGGTGGAGGCTGGGGGGCTGTTTGCTGGCATGAGCAGTCTGCAGGGTCAGGATGGCTGGGGCAGAAGCCAAGCAGGAGGGGAGGCTGGGGGCAGATGGGGCTGTGTGGTATCCCCAGTGTGTGGCAGGTGATGCAGGAGTCCCTGGCTGATGAAGCGTGGGGTGCAGGTTAGGATGGAGTCCTTGGTGGGCTGGGAATTGTGATCCAGGAGATGGAGCAGGAGGGACCCCTAATGATCAAGAGAAACCCTGGGAAGAGCCTTTGCATCTCCCAGTGTCTGGGGCAGGTCACAGAAGGCACAGTCCCCTGGGCTGACACAGACACAGGGGTGGCTCCCCCAGCTTCCAAGCACACCAAGGAGCAGGGCCAGGCCAGCGAGAGGACAGCCCTGGAGTGCTGGGAGACTCCAGCTGGGCTGAGTCCGCCCTGCCCTGCTGGGGAGCAAGCTGAGCCCATGGGTGCCTGCCCCCAGCCTCTCTGCAGAGCTGAGCCCCCCTGCCCCATGGGCAGCTGGGAGGCAGCATCTCAGGAGCTTGTTGGGAAACAACCTCTCAACATCTGCTGCCATGCTCCTGCCTGGGGGTTCAGATCCAGCACCAAGACACCTGGGGCTTTGCTCAGGGGGCCTGTCCTGCCCTCCCTGCTCTCTGGGCTTGGGGGCTGAGCAGGGACTCCTGAAGCACAGCACCTTCACCCCCCAGAGCCTGCTGCCATGCTGTGCCACTGCCTCACACCTCCCCAGCCAGGAGGAGTGAGTCCCTGCCTGGCAGGAGGACAGGCCTGGGCACCATGCCTTGCTGCCCACCAGCATGGGACTGACCTCTGAGCAGGGACACAGAAGTGTCCCACAGCTTTCCCAGCCTCCACATCGCAGGGCACAGGAGCTGGCACCCTGCTGGCCCTGGGGACACATCCAGACCAGCTACTGCTTTACACCTGGGACCTCTGGCTTCTGCTCCCCCAGCTCAGGGTGCTCAGGCCACGTCTGTGGTGGAAACGGCTCACAGCACTGGTGGGAGCCAAACCCAGGCCCTGTCCCTGGCACCACAGGGCTCAGCAGCCTCAGAATGAGCTCTGTAATGAGCTCTGTAACGCTCAGTAATGAGCAGAAGCAGCTCATGATGTGCCAGCTCTGCCCTCCTCACAGCCAGCTGGGTGCCACCCTGCCAGGGAAGGGCAGAGAGGGAGTTTGCCTTCAGCTGGGGGATGCCAGAGCTCCCCTCTGGTCCAACTGTGAATTGTTTATATTTCTCTACTTTTCTGCTCAAAATCTGCAGCTAACTTTTAAAGGCATAGCCTAAAACTGCCACACAACTGCACTGTGGCTGCTGTCCCTCAGCATGAGCAAGATCCAACGCCACAATGCTGGGCACGCTCTCTGAGGTCCTTGTCCTTACCTGAACAGGCTGGAGAGGCTGGGCCCAGGTGAACCTCATGAGGTTCAACAGGACCAAGCTCAGGGTCCTGCACCTGGGCTGGAAGAATCCTCACTGTCAGCACAGGCTGGGGGAGGAGGAGATAGAAAGCAGCCCTGAGGAGAAGGACTTAGGGGTGCTGGTTGATGAGAAGCTGGGCAGGAGCAGGCAGTGTGAGACTGCAGCACAGAAGGGGTTGCAACTCTGGGCTGCACCAAAGGATGTGTTGCCAGCAGATCCAGAGAGGAGATTCTGACACTTTGCTCCGCTCTGGGGAGGCCTCACCTGCAGGGCTGTGTCCAGCTCTGGAGCCCTCAACACAGGAAGGACCTGGAGCTGGTGGAAGGGTCTAGAGGAGGGCTACAAAAATGATCAGGGGGCCGGAGAACCTCTCCTATGGGGACAGGCTGAGGGAGCTGGGGGTGTTCAGCCTGGAGAAGAGAAGGCTCCAGGGAGAGCTAATAGCAACCTTCCAGTACCTGAAGGGGTTACAAGAAGGCTGCAGAGGGACTGTTCCCAAAGGCCTGCAGGGACAGGACCAGGGGCAATGGCTTCAGACTAGAGCAGAGCAGATTGAGACTGGATGTGAGGAACAAGTTCTGCACCAGGAGGCTGCTGGAACACTGCAGCAGGTTGCCCAGGGAGGGGGTTGGGGCCCATCCCTGGAGCTATTCAAGGTGAGGCTGGACAGGGCTCTGGGCAACCTGATCCAGTGAGGGATGCCCCTGCTGAGTGCAGGGGTTGGACTGGATGAGCTTTCCAGATCCCTTCCAACCCATTCCAACCTGCTGAGGCTCAGGGCAAGGACAGTCTCCCTGTCTGAGGGTCTCCCACATGCAGAAGGCAATGGCTTGGCTGCAGAGACCCCAGGGTCTCAGCCCAGGTCTGGCAAGCCCAGCTTTGGAGTGCTGATGGTCAGCAGGGCATCCCCCACCCCCTGCTCACCACAGCAGCCTTTGGTGTTCACGGAAAAACTGATGACTCAGCAGCCCCTGAGTTTCCAGGCCTGCTTCCAGCTGCTGGGTGGAGAAACCTTCTGCAGTTGTTTTTGGGTCTGGCACAGCTGAAAGTTTTGCTGTCAGAGGGACCAGAGGGGAGCTCTGGCATCCCCCAGCTGAAGGCAAACTCCCTCTCTGCCCTTCCCTGGCAGGGTGGCACCCAGCTGGCTGTGAGGAGGGCAGAGCTGGCACATCATGAGCTGCTTCTGCTCATTACTGAGCGTTACAGAGCTCATTACAGAGCTCATTCTGAGGCTGCTGAGCCCTGTGGTGCCAGGGACAGGGCCTGGGTTTGGCTCCCACCAGTGCTGTGAGCCGTTTCCACCACAGACGTGGCCTGAGCACCCTGAGCTGGGGGAGCAGAAGCCAGAGGTCCCAGGTGTAAAGCAGTAGCTGGTCTGGATGTGTCCCCAGGGCCAGCAGGGTGCCAGCTCCTGTGCCCTGCGATGTGGAGGCTGGGAAAGCTGTGGGACACTTCTGTGTCCCTGCTCAGAGGTCAGTCCCATGCTGGTGGGCAGCAAGGCATGGTGCCCAGGCCTGTCCTCCTGCCAGGCAGGGACTCACTCCTCCTGGCTGGGGAGGTGTGAGGCAGTGGCACAGCATGGCAGCAGGCTCTGGGGGTGAAGGTGCTGTGCTTCAGGAGTCCCTGCTCAGCCCCCAAGCCCAGAGAGCAGGGAGGGCAGGACAGGCCCCCTGAGCAAAGCCCCAGGTGTCTTGGTGCTGGATCTGAACCCCCAGGCAGGAGCATGGCAGCAGATGTTGAGAGGTTGTTTCCCAACAAGCTCCTGAGATGCTGCCTCCCAGCTGCCCATGGGGCAGGGGGCTGGAGATGGAGCTGGAGGCACAAGGCTTTTCCATGCTGAGGCATCTTCCAGACCTAAGCATGGTCCTCCACACATGAAGGAAGTAGAGAACCTCCCGGGAAGCACCAGCTGGGGTGAGGAGGAGCAGGGTGGGCAGCAGAGGCATCCCAGCTGGCACCCTGGAACAATGTGTTGCTCAGGGGCCCCATGATATGGGGAACTGGTGCCACTGGGACTGGGCTGGTAGCGGCTCTGGGGCTCCTGTTGTGCCTTGACCCAGCAGCAGGTTCCCAGTCCCCTGGGCCTTGTGTCTTCCTATGCCTACCAGTGCTGTGAACTGCCCTAGGCCACGAGTTCTTCCCTCTGCCACCTCTGAGGTGCTGAGTGCTGCCCCGGGGCTGCCAGGGAGGAGCAAGAGGAACAGGCAGAGCCTGCAGAGGATGCAGGTGCCGGTGGGACCTTTCTCTGTGCAAGGTTCACACGCCACAGCTCTCCAACCCCAAAGCCTGGAGCACTGGGATGCTCTTCCTTCAACCCCTGGCAAGTGTTTGATCGTTTCCACGCGGAGCGCTGCCGGCGCCGCTGCCTCCCGCCTGTGCCCTCCAGCCCCGCAGCTCTGCCTGCTCTCGGGGCGGGGGGCACGGCGGGCAGGGGGGGACCTCGCCCTTGCTGCAGCACAGAGCCGTGCCCAGGGCTGCGGGATGGCCGAGAGGCACAGAAGTGTCTCGGTGCGCGGGCTGTGCCCTGCGCTGCCGCAGAGCTGGCAGCAGAGCTGGGGGCCTGCGGGGGCAAGCCAGGCGCCTGCAGCTGTGGGAAGCGCAGGGCTGCGGTGACTCAGAGCCCGCCCAGAGCCGGCAGAGCCGGGCAGACCTGCTCTGCCCCCGCGGCCCTCCCTGCCGCCTCCCCTGGGACTCCCCTTGCCCTGGCCGGGGCAAGAGGCACCTGGCGGGGAGGGCAGATGGCAGCCCGGAGAGCGCCTGTGCCACAGCTACTGCAGGTAGCACCTGGATGGCTCCAGATCACCCATGCCATGGCCAACAGCCTCCTCTCCCACCCGGGGGCACAGTGCCAGCAGCGGCTGACAGCAAAGGTGCCCGGTGCCACCAGGATGCCATGCTCGTGGAGCCAAGCAGTAGCCACAATGTAGCTCCCAATGCCCCCCCGTGCACTGGGACCTCTGACACAAGGTTCACCTTGTGCAGGCTGCACAGTGCCAGGCTCTGCTTACGGCACAGCTGTGCACAGAGGCTGCCCATGCCCTGCCTGCCAGCCCAGGGCCATGGGATGGGGTTTGCCAGAGCGCCTCAGGGGCTCTGTCGCTGTTCACACCGCACACATCCCGGCTTCGACTGCACAGCTGTGAAGAAAGAGTGACGAGGAGTGGAAGCGGTACCTGTCCTGCAGGGCATCCCTGGCCTGGTCCGCAGCTGCCCCCGCGCCTGGCACAGCGATGCCATCCGGGCGCTCTCCCCTCGCCGTTCGCCTGCGCTCCTGCTCGGAGCTGACGCTCAAGCCTGGGCTGGTCCCGCGGCAGGGCTCGCCCGGGCTCGCCCAGCCCGGCTGCAGGGTGCCAGGGAGGAGGGACCGGCTGGATGGAGATGCCTCCTGCAGCCGTCACAGCAGGGCTCTGCACGCCGGGCAAGGTGGGAGGTGCACACCGTGTGCAGGCTGGGCACTGCCCCTTCCTCTCTGCACCACACCTAGAGCCGCGGGGCCAGCCCAGATGCTGGGGCACCTCCTGATGGGCTCTTGGAGATGGCCAACAGCCCTTCGATGGCCAGCACAGACATCCATCTCTGAAGGTCTCTGTGGGCTGTGACTGCTGAAGCTGTGCTGCCCTGAGCCCCTTCAGACCAGCTCCAGCCTGCAGTGAGAGCATCTTGGTCCCTCTCAGCTCTGTGTCAGGGGGAGGTGGTGAGGAGCCAGCGAGTTGGCTGAGGAGGTGCAGAGCATCCCAACAGTTTGTCCAGGCTGGCACTCACTCAGCCTCACACCGGTGAGAGAGTGGCCAGCTGGGCCCTGGGGGCAAGGAGAAGAGTCCTGCCAGTGGGTTTGGAGCAAAGCTGGGACCATGTGAGAAGATCTACAGGCTCCCCCTCTCCCGGCTCGATGGATGTGGCAGAAGGAGGTGCAAGAGCCACAGCAGAGTGTGAGAGGTCCTGAAGCTCATCTTTCTGGGCTGCAGGGTTAGCCTGGCTTGGCCCCACGTGGGTACCATGGGGTCCCACATCCCCTGAGCCATCCAGGGGGGACACCACTGCATCTGATCCTTCCTAGCCACACAAGGGTCCCACATCTCAGCTGGTGCTCAGGGGCTTCAGCCATCCCTGTTGGTGCCCCCCCCAGGGAGAGGGGAGAGGGAAGGAGATGCTGGTGGAGCTCAAACCAGACCAGCTGCAGGGCAGGGAGAGGAGGAAGCCCTGGGCACTGCTGCCATGCTCAGCAGGCTCCACATGTGGCAGGTGGCTCAGGGTCAAAGCCCTGCCACGAACTCCAAACACACCTCAGAGAGAAACCAGCCCTGGCCCTCTGCTTCAGAGTTTCCTGTACAAAACCAAACCTGCCAGGGGCTGGGCTTGCACACAAAGGGTTTTGTTGTCGGGAGGAAGGTCTCTGCTGGGGAGCAGTAAACACAGCTCCTGCCCATCCTCCGTGCCCGCGGGCGGGAGCCCTGCCTGGCAGCTGGGGGGATGGGCACCGTCCCATGGAGCCGCCTGGCTGCTTTCTCTCTCCCACGTCCCCTGCGAGAAGACAGCAGAGCCAACAGCCCCACACCGAGCTGCCCCTGCAGGCCCTGGCAGCCTGTGCCAGCCCAGGCTTCTCCTGTGAGTCCTGTGGCTGTGGTGCCACGGAGAGTGCCAGCAGTGGGATGGGTGCAGGCTGGGGCTGCACCAGCTGCTCCTCGACAGAGGGATCAATGTCTGCCTGTGGCTCTCCTCGCACAGCAGTGGTCCTCGGGTGCTGTGGCACCCAGGGCTGCTCCCTGCCCTGCACCACTGCTGCAGCCTTGCAGCTCCTCAGCTTCTCCCTGGCATCTCCCACAGCATCCAGAGCCAAGCACAATGTGAGCCCTTCTCACTGGCTGGCAGCAGTGTCCTCTGCTTTCTGCGTCCCTGCCCCTGACAGGCAGCGGCTCTGCTTATTCAGAGCATCTGGGGGACCCCAGTGCACCTCTACTTGCCCCAGGTGAGCTGCAGGCCCCCCCAAGATCATTGTTCCCCCACCCAGGTCAGCTTCAGGCCCCCCAGGCCCATTCTCCCCAGGCTGATTCACATCTGGGGCTTGCACAGCTGCAGCCTGGCTGCTCCCCAGGGTGCTGCCATGGGTGGCATTCACCCTCCCCAGAGGAAGCAGTTTCCTGTCATGTCTTGACAGGACATGTCTTGACCCTGGCTGTAGGATTTGCAGCTGGCAATTGCTAAAGGCCTTTCTGGCAAGGCTCAGCCTCACCAGGGAGCTGCAGCTCTGGAGCAGGGGGAGGTGGTCACAGAGGGATGCAGGAGCAGTCCCCTCCACCACTGCCTGCTGACAGTGATCAGATCCCTGTGAGATGTCTCTCTTCAGCCACAGCCTCTACTGATCAACTTGGGCCAGTGGAGAGCTCTCTGGCTCTCACAGGGTGACACAGAGCTCAGCCTGGCCTGTCTGGAGGGCCCCAAGGATGTGTCCATGGACATCCTGGCTTGAGGATTTGGAGGCAGGGAGAGTCTGTGGGGCTTGGAGGCCTTCCCAGAGGCAAGGCTTGGAGAGCTTCCCCTGCCCACAGCACTGCAGAAGCAATTCACACCTCTGAGCTGGGGCACTCCCAGCTCTCCCCAGTTTTCCATCCCTGCATCTGGAATCAGAGGTGCTGTGCTGCTGGAGGGGAGGGAGGGAGGGAGGCAGGGAGGGAGGGAGGGCAGGCAGCAGGCTGGCAGCAGGGACACATTAAGCTTCTGTGAGCCTCCTCATCCCTCCCTGGGCTGTCATTAGTGGCCAGTTTGGTATCTGGGCTGTGAAGCCACGCTGGCCTGCTTCTCTCCTGGGTGGTGCAGCTGAGCTGGGCTGGCTGCAGGGTCCAGGAGAGGCTGCCTGAGGGCTGGGGGGATCAGCTGAGCTGCTGCTAGGCTTGAGCTGGAAAGCTTAAAGCAACAAACACGGCAGAAGAAGGGAATGTTTCAGAGCTGTCTCCTGCTCTGGTGGTTTCCTGTTTTCTGAGCAGCTCTTCCAGCACCACTGGAGCAGAGGATTTGTTCACACATGGCCTGGTCCCACAGCAGGCTCTGGGCAGGCAAGCTCCTGCTGCCTGGCATCTGGCAGAGAGTGAGGTGACCAAAGATTGGCTCTAGGATCAGTGCACCCTTCCCAGAGCCTGCAGCAAGAGGCAGCAAGATTCCCTTCCCCTCCCTGCTGGAAGCAGCCATGAGGCATGGCCCTGCCTAGGTGGCTACAGTCTGGCTGCTGCTTCCTGGACAGCTCTCCACGGCCTGACAAACTCCTCACACCTGTGGCCTCCTGCCCACACACCCAGCCCTGTGCAGGGAGCAGAGCAGCTCTGGGCTCTGCTGGGAGCAGCAATAGCCTGGTGCTGGGGCTCGTGCAGGATGCTGCTGGGGGCAGGGGACAGTTGTGTCCCGTGTCCCATGTCCCATGTCCCATGACACAACTCTGCTGTGCCTCCCAGGAGTGTGGAGCCAGTGGCTCCCTCTCCACCACCCTTGCTCCTCCCAGGCCTGGCCCTGCACCCCAGCTGTGTGCTGGGGTCCTGAGCAGAGCACTCTGGGTGTCACTGCAGCCTTGGTCCATCCCTTCCCCTCCACAGCAGAAATGCACACAGCTGAAGCCACCCTGAGCAGTGCTGCTGACCCAGCCCACAGCCCCACGCCCAGCAGCTCTCACTTCTTCCTTTGCCTCTCACTGACCTCCCCTCTGTCCTGGATAGTATCAGGAGCAGGGATGCTGGGACCATCCCCCAGGCCTTCAGGGAAACACAAATATCTTTCCCCTGCTTTGCTGAGTGCTTGCAGAAAGAGGCTGCTGGCAGAGTGTGCCCTGGCAGCCAGCCTGGGAGTGTCAGCCCCTGGGGACTGTCTGACCCACGGGGCAGGGGCAGGCAGGACGCTGACACACTGGACAGCTCTCACTGCTGGGATCAGTCCTGGCTGCTCCTGGAAGGCAGCAGCCATCTGGATCTCCTCAAGGTCCTCCTGGATCCCTACACACTCGGCCATCCCTGACTGACAGAAACACAAACCAGGCCCTTGCAGGGATGGAGAAGCAGAGGGACAAAGGGCTCCTGTCAGCACCCCTGGGCCCAGACCCAGGCAGAGCTGCAGGATGCAGCCCAGCAGGATGCAGCCCCACATGCAGCATCTCCCTCCCAGCAGAAGCAGGAAGCAGGGCCCCTGCCCAGCACATGCCTCCATCTGAGCCCTGCAGGATCTGGACTACAGCTCCCCAGAGTGGAGAAACCCCATAGTCCACCTGGGATGGTCTTGCTGGAGACCCTCATGTCTGGGGAGAGGGGTAAGACACCCACAGTAAAGGGTCAGGCAGAGCTGCCTGGGAGGCTGGAGAGGAGGTGGAAATGCTCACCAAGGTGTGGTGCCCACCAAGCAGGACACAATCTGCTGCAGTGTCATGGTGCCAGGCTGGCTGGCAGCATGGCAGGGCAGGAGTGAGCTGCCCCAGCTGAAAGCAGAGCTCACTGGCTTTGCAGCCTCTCTACAGCCCTGAGGGTGCTCAGCCAGTGCTGCCCCATCCTCTCCAGCAGCACAGATCCCTCCTGTCCTGGTGTCACAGATGTGTGTCCCATGACTACCTGCAGGCTCTGCATTACACAGGGGCCAACCCCTCCCTACAGGGCAGTCAAGCAGCCCTTGGGAGCAGAGCACAGTGCCCCTCATTAACCAGACGTGAGCTAAGGAGAGAGAAGGTTCAAGCGGTGGACCAGAAGCTGGAGCTCTGCGCGGTGCCCAGCAGCCGCCATGCCATGGCCTGCCAGAGTGACAGCCCCACTGCAACCACTGCCCTGATGCCACCAGCCCATGGCTTGAACCCCATCCCACAGCAGGCAGGAGCAGGGGAGGGGTTCAGCAGCCCTGGGTGGTGGAGAGGTCGGTTCCCTGCTGTCTGCTGCGGCTGCAGATGGTCCCTGTGCTGCACCAGGGCCTCTGATGCCAACAGCCGCTGCCTTTGTGTGTGCCCCAGTGATGGAGGCCCCGCGGCTCCATGCTCTGCTACCTGCACTTGCTGGCACCAAAGCAGCCTCCTGCCCGGGGAACCCCCTCGGCCTCAGCAGCAGCAGAGAAAACATTCAGAATCTTGCTGCCCTGCGCACCCAGCTCCCAGCACCATGGGCTCCCACCAGGGGGCGGGGAAGAGCACTGCTGGTGCCTGGAGCACTGCCGGTGCCTGGAGCACTGTAGGTGCCTGGAGCATTGCTGGTGCCTGGAGCACTGCTGGTGCCTGGAGCTCTGCTGGTGCCTGGAGCACTGCTGGTGCCTGGAGCATTGCTGGTGCCTGGAGCTCTGCTGGTGCCTGGAGCTCTGCTGGTGCCTGGAGCATTGCTGGTGCCTGGAGCTCTGCTGGTGCCTGGAGCACTGCCGGTGCCTGGAGCACTGCCGGTGCCTGGAGCATTGCTGGTGCCTGGAGCAATGCCGGTGCCTGGAGCACTGTAGGTGCCTGGAGCATTGCTGGTGCCTGGAGCATTGCTGGTGCCTGGAGCACTGCTGGTGCCTGGAGCACTGCCGGTGCCTGGAGCATTGCTGGTGCCTGGAGCATTGCTGGTGCCTGGAGCATTGCCGGTGCCTGGAGCACTGCTGGTGCCTGGAGCACTGCCGGTGCCTGGAGCACTGTAGGTGCCTGGACCACTGTAGGTGCCTGGAGCATTGCTGGTGCCTGGAGCACTGCTGGTGCCTGGAGCACTGCTGGTGCCTGGAGCTCTGCCGGTGCCTGGAGCATTGCTGGTGCCTGTAGCATTGCTGGTGCCTGGAGCACTGCTGGTGCCTGGAGCATTGCAGGTGCCTGGAGCATTGCTGGTGCCTGGAGCATTGCCGGTGCCTGGAGCATTGCTGGTGCCTGTAGCACTGCTGGTGCCTGGAGCTCTGCTGGTGCCTGGAGCATTGCAGGTGCCTGGAGCATTGCTGGTGCCTGGAGCACTGCTGGTGCCTGGAGCATTGCCGGTGCCTGGAGCTTTGCCGGTGCCTGGAGCATTGCCGGTGCCTGGAGCATTGCTGGTGCCTGGAGCACTGCTGGTGCCTGGAGCATTGCTGGTGCCTGGAGCATTGCCGGTGCCTGGAGCATTGCTGGTGCCTGGAGCACTGCTGGTGCCTGGAGCATTGCCGGTGCCTGGAGCACTGCTGGTGCCTGGAGCATTGCTGGTGCCTGGAGCACTGCTGGTGCCTGGAGCACTGCGGTGCCTGGAGCACTGCTGGTGCCTGGAGCACTGTGGTGCCTGGAGCACTGCTGGTGCCTGGAGCACTGCGGTGCCTGGAGCACTGCTGGTGCCTGGAGCACTGCTGGTGCCTGGAGCATTGCTGGTGCCTGGAGCTCTGCTGGTGCCTGGAGCACTGCCGGTGCCTGGAGCACTGTAGGTGCCTGGAGCATTGCTGGTGCCTGGAGCATTGCTGGTGCCTGGAGCACTGCTGGTGCCTGGAGCACTGCCGGTGCCTGGAGCATTGCTGGTGCCTGGAGCATTGCTGGTGCCTGGAGCATTGCCGGTGCCTGGAGCACTGCCGGTGCCTGGAGCACTGCCGGTGCCTGGAGCACTGTAGGTGCCTGGAGCATTGCTGGTGCCTGGAGCACTGCTGGTGCCTGGAGCACTGCTGGTGCCTGGAGCTCTGCCGGTGCCTGGAGCATTGCTGGTGCCTGTAGCATTGCTGGTGCCTGGAGCACTGCTGGTGCCTGGAGCATTGCAGGTGCCTGGAGCATTGCTGGTGCCTGTAGCACTGCTGGTGCCTGGAGCATTGCCGGTGCCTGGAGCATTGCTGGTGCCTGGAGCATTGCCGGTGCCTGGAGCATTGCTGGTGCCTGTAGCACTGCTGGTGCCTGGAGCACTGTAGGTGCCTGGAGCATTCCTGGTGCCTGGAGCATTGCCGGTGCCTGGAGCACTGCTGGTGCCTGGAGCATTGCTGGTGCCTGGAGCATTGCCGGTGCCTGGAGCATTGCTGGTGCCTGGAGCACTGCTGGTGCCTGGAGCATTGCCGGTGCCTGGAGCTTTGCCGGTGCCTGGAGCTTTGCCGGTGCCTGGAGCATTGCTGGTGCCTGGAGCACTGCTGGTGCCTGGAGCACTGCTGGTGCCTGGAGCATTGCCGGTGCCTGGAGCTTTGCCGGTGCCTGGAGCATTGCTGGTGCCTGGAGCACTGCTGGTGCCTGGAGCACTGCGGTGCCTGGAGCACTGCTGGTGCCTGGAGCACTGCGGTGCCTGGAGCACTGCTGGTGCCTGGAGCACTGCTGGTGCCTGGAGCATTGCTGGTGCCTGGAGCTCTGCTGGTGCCTGGAGCACTGCCGGTGCCTGGAGCACTGCTGGTGCCTGGAGCATTCCTGGTGCCTGGAGCACTGCCGGTGCCTGGAGCATTGCTGGTGCCTGGAGCACTGCTGGTGCCTGGAGCATTGCTGGTGCCTGGAGCACTGCTGGTGCCTGGAGCTCTGCTGGTGCCTGGAGCACTGCCGGTGCCTGGAGCATTGCTGGTGCCTGGAGCACTGCTGGTGCCTGGAGCTTTGCCGGTGCCTGGAGCATTGCCGGTGCCTGGAGCTTTGCCGGTGCCTGGAGCATTGCCGGTGCCTGGAGCATTGCTGGTGCCTGGAGCACTGCTGGTGCCTGGAGCATTGCCGGTGCCTGGAGCTTTGCCGGTGCCTGGAGCTTTGCCGCATTGTGCTGGTGCCTGGAGCATTGCTGGTGCCTGGAGCACTGGTGCTGGTGCCTGGAGCACTGCGGTGCCTGGAGCACTGCTGGTGCCTGGAGCACTGTGGTGCCTGGAGCACTGCTGGTGCCTGGAGCACTGCGGTGCCTGGAGCACTGCTGGTGCCTGGAGCACTGCTGGTGCCTGGAGCATTGCTGGTGCCTGGAGCTCTGCTGGTGCCTGGAGCACTGCCGGTGCCTGGAGCACTGTAGGTGCCTGGAGCATTGCTGGTGCCTGGAGCACTGCTGGTGCCTGGAGCACTGCCGGTGCCTGGAGCATTGCTGGTGCCTGGAGCATTGCCGGTGCCTGGAGCATTGCCGGTGCCTGGAGCACTGCCGGTGCCTGGAGCACTGCCGGTGCCTGGAGCACTGTAGGTGCCTGGAGCACTGTAGGTGCCTGGAGCATTGCTGGTGCCTGGAGCACTGCTGGTGCCTGGAGCACTGCTGGTGCCTGGAGCTCTGCCGGTGCCTGGAGCATTGCTGGTGCCTGTAGCATTGCTGGTGCCTGGAGCACTGCTGGTGCCTGGAGCATTGCAGGTGCCTGGAGCATTGCTGGTGCCTGGAGCATTGCCGGTGCCTGGAGCATTGCTGGTGCCTGTAGCACTGCTGGTGCCTGGAGCATTGCCGGTGCCTGGAGCATTCCTGGTGCCTGGAGCATTGCCGGTGCCTGGAGCACTGCTGGTGCCTGGAGCATTGCTGGTGCCTGGAGCATTGCCGGTGCCTGGAGCATTGCTGGTGCCTGGAGCACTGCTGGTGCCTGGAGCATTGCCGGTGCCTGGAGCTTTGCCGGTGCCTGGAGCTTTGCCGGTGCCTGGAGCATTGCTGGTGCCTGGAGCACTGCTGGTGCCTGGAGCACTGCGGTGCCTGGAGCACTGCTGGTGCCTGGAGCACTGTGGTGCCTGGAGCACTGCTGGTGCCTGGAGCACTGCGGTGCCTGGAGCACTGCTGGTGCCTGGAGCTCTGCTGGTGCCTGGAGCACTGTGGTGCCTGGAGCACTGCTGGTGCCTGGAGCACTGCGGTGCCTGGAGCACTGCTGGTGCCTGGAGCACTGTGGTGCCTGGAGCACTGCTGGTGCCTGGAGCATTGCTGGTGCCTGGAGCTCTGCTGGTGCCTGGAGCACTGCCGGTGCCTGGAGCACTGCTGGTGCCTGGAGCATTCCTGGTGCCTGGAGCACTGCCGGTGCCTGGAGCATTGCTGGTGCCTGGAGCACTGCTGGTGCCTGGAGCATTGCTGGTGCCTGGAGCACTGCTGGTGCCTGGAGCTCTGCTGGTGCCTGGAGCACTGCCGGTGCCTGGAGCATTGCTGGTGCCTGGAGCACTGCTGGTGCCTGGAGCTTTGCCGGTGCCTGGAGCATTGCCGGTGCCTGGAGCTTTGCTGGTGCCTGGAGCATTGCCTGCCTGGAGCATTGCTGGTGCCTGGAGCACTGCTGGTGCCTGGAGCATTGCTGGTGCCTGGAGCATTGCCGGTGCCTGGAGCATTGCTGGTGCCTGGAGCACTGCTGGTGCCTGGAGCATTGCCGGTGCCTGGAGCATTGCTGGTGCCTGGAGCATATTGCCGGTGCCTGGAGCATTGCTGGTGCCTGGAGCACTGCTGGTGCCTGGAGCATTGCCGGTGCCTGGAGCTTTGCCGGTGCCTGGAGCTTTGCCGGTGCCTGGAGCATTGCTGGTGCCTGGAGCACTGCTGGTGCCTGGAGCACTGCTGGTGCCTGGAGCATTGCTGGTGCCTGGAGCACTGCTGGTGCCTGGAGCATTGCTGGTGCCTGGAGCACTGCTGGTGCCTGGAGCACTGTGGTGCCTGGAGCACTGCTGGTGCCTGGAGCATTGCTGGTGCCTGGAGCACTGCTGGTGCCTGGAGCATTGCTGGTGCCTGGAGCACTGCTGGTGCCTGGAGCACTGCTGGTGCCTGGAGCATTGCTGGTGCCTGGAGCACTGCTGGTGCCTGGAGCACTGCTGGTGCCTGGAGCACTGCCGGTGCCTGGAGCATTGCCGGTGCCTGGAGCATTGCTGGTGCCTGGAGCATTGCTGGTGCCTGGAGCACTGCTGGTGCCTGGAGCATTGCTGGTGCCTGGTGCCTGGAGCATTGCTGGTGCCTGGAGCACTGCTGGTGCCTGGAGCACTGCTGGTGCCTGGAGCATTGCTGGTGCCTGGAGCTCTGCTGGTGCCTGGAGCTCTGCTGGTGCCTGGAGCACTGCTGGTGCCTGGAGCATTGCTGGTGCCTGGAGCATTGCTGGTGCCTGGAGCATTGCTGGTGCCTGGAGCACTGCTGGTGCCTGGAGCATTGCTGGTGCCTGGAGCATTGCCGGTGCCTGGAGCATTGCTGGTGCCTGGAGCACTGCTGGTGCCTGGAGCATTGCCGGTGCCTGGAGCTTTGCCGGTGCCTGGAGCTTTGCCGGTGCCTGGAGCATTGCTGGTGCCTGGAGCACTGCTGGTGCCTGGAGCACTGCGGTGCCTGGAGCACTGCTGGTGCTGGCAGCACTTGCTGGTGCCTGGAGCACTGCTGGTGCCTGGAGCACTGCCTGGAGCACTGCTGGTGCCTGGAGCACTGCTGGTGCCTGGAGCACTGCTGGTGCCTGGAGCATTGCTGGTGCCTGGAGCATTGCTGGTGCCTGGAGCACTGCTGGTGCCTGAGCACTGCTGGTGCCTGGAGCACTGGTGCCTGGAGCACTGCCCTGGAGCATTGCTGGTGCCTGGAGCACTGCCTGCCTGGAGCATTGCTGGTGCCTGGAGCACTGCTGGTGCCTGGAGCATTGCTGGTGCCTGGAGCACTGCTGGTGCCTGGAGCTCTGCTGGTGCCTGGAGCACTGCCGGTGCCTGGAGCATTGCTGGTGCCTGGAGCACTGCTGGTGCCTGGAGCACTGCTGGTGCCTGGAGCATTGCTGGTGCCTGGAGCACTGCTGGTGCCTGGAGCACTGCTGGTGCCTGGAGCATTGCCGGTGCCTGGAGCTTTGCCGGTGCCTGGAGCATTGCTGGTGCCTGGAGCATTGCTGGTGCCTGGAGCACTGCTGGTGCCTGGAGCATTGCTGGTGCCTGGAGCATTGCCGGTGCCTGGAGCATTGCTGGTGCCTGGAGCACTGCTGGTGCCTGGAGCATTGCCGGTGCCTGGAGCTTTGCCGGTGCCTGGAGCATTGCTGGTGCCTGGAGCACTGCTGGTGCCTGGAGCATTGCTGGTGCCTGGAGCACTGCTGGTGCCTGGAGCATTGCTGGTGCCTGGAGCATTGCTGGTGCCTGGAGCATTGCTGGTGCCTGGAGCACTGCTGGTGCCTGGAGCACTGCTGGTGCCTGGAGCACTGTAGGTGCCTGGAGCACTGCTGGTGCCTGGAGCATTGCTGGTGCCTGGAGCTCTGCTGGTGCCTGGAGCATTGCTGCTGCCTGGAGCACTGCTGGTGCCTGGAGCATTGCTGGTGCCTGGAGCACTGCTGGTGCCTGGAGCTCTGCTGGTGCCTGGAGCACTGCCGGTGCCTGGAGCATTGCCGGTGCCTGGAGCATTGCTGGTGCCTGGAGCACTGCTGGTGCCTGGAGCATTGCTGGTGCCTGGAGCACTGCTGGTGCCTGGAGCTCTGCTGGTGCCTGGAGCACTGCCGGTGCCTGGAGCATTGCTGGTGCCTGGAGCATTGCCGGTGCCTGGAGCATTGCTGGTGCCTGGAGCACTGCTGGTGCCTGGAGCATTGCTGGTGCCTGGAGCATTGCTGGTGCCTGGAGCATTGCTGGTGCCTGGAGCACTGCTGGTGCCTGGAGCACTGTAGGTGCCTGGAGCATTGCTGGTGCCTGGAGCTCTGCTGGTGCCTGGAGCTCTGCTGGTGCCTGGAGCACTGCTGGTGCCTGGAGCATTGCTGGTGCCTGGAGCTTTGCTGGTGCCTGGAGCACTGCTGGTGCCTGGAGCATTGCTGGTGCCTGGAGCATTGCCGGTGCCTGGAGCATTGCCTGGTGCCTGGAGCATTGCTGGTGCCTGGAGCACTGCTGGTGCCTGGAGCTCTGCTGGTGCCTGGAGCATTGCTGGTGCCTGGAGCATTGCTGGTGCCTGGAGCATTGCCGGTGCCTGGAGCATTGCTGGTGCCTGGAGCATTGCCGGTGCCTGGAGCATTGCTGGTGCCTGGAGCACTGCTGGTGCCTGGAGCATTGCTGGTGCCTGGAGCATTGCCGGTGCCTGGAGCATTGCTGGTGCCTGGAGCACTGCTGGTGCCTGGAGCATTGCCGGTGCCTGGAGCTTTGCCGATGCCTGGAGCATTGCCGGTGCCTGGAGCATTGCTGGTGCCTGGAGCACTGCTGGTGCCTGGAGCATTGCTGGTGCCTGGAGCATTGCCGGTGCCTGGAGCATTGCTGGTGCCTGGAGCATTGCCGGTGCCTGGAGCATTGCTGGTGCCTGGAGCATTGCCGGTGCCTGGAGCTTTGCCGGTGCCTGGAGCATTGCTGGTGCCTGGAGCATTGCTGGTGCCTGGAGCACTGCTGGTGCCTGGAGCACTGCTGGTGCCTGGAGCATTGCTGGTGCCTGGAGCATTGCCGGTGCCTGGAGCTTTGCCGGTGCCTGGAGCTTTGCCGGTGCCTGGAGCATTGCTGGTGCCTGGAGCACTGCTGGTGCCTGGAGCACTGCGGTGCCTGGAGCACTGCTGGTGCCTGGAGCACTGCGGTGCCTGGAGCACTGCTGGTGCCTGGAGCACTGCGGTGCCTGGAGCACTGCGGTGCCTGGAGCACTGCTGGTGCCTGGAGCACTGTGGTGCCTGGAGCACTGCGGTGCCTGGAGCACTGCTGGTGCCTGGAGCACTGTGGTGCCTGGAGCACTGCTGGTGCCTGGAGCACTGCGGTGCCTGGAGCACTGCTGGTGCCTGGAGCACTGCTGGTGCCTGGAGCATTGCTGGTGCCTGGAGCTCTGCTGGTGCCTGGAGCACTGCCGGTGCCTGGAGCACTGCTGGTGCCTGGAGCATTCCTGGTGCCTGGAGCACTGCCGGTGCCTGGAGCACTGCTGGTGCCTGGAGCATTCCTGGTGCCTGGAGCACTGATGGTACTTCTGCTGTGAGCTCGGAGCCTGAAGTGTGTCTGCATAAAGCCCAGGGCCCTCGGGAGGCTCAGCAGGATCAATGCATGGCCCGGGCTGGCAGCTCCCTGGATCTCTGAGGCCAGAAAGCAGCTTGCTGGAGCAGAGGGTTCCTGGCAGCAGCTGACGCCTGCCGCTGCCTGGGGAGCTGCGTTGCTGCCCTCTGGCTGCCTCTGCACACCCGTGGCTGGAACGGGGAGACCTGGCTCGGCTGCGGGGGGGCCTGGCTCTCGCCAGAGGCACCGCAGATCACGAACCTCCCTGTGGGAGCAGATCATAGAATCACAGCCATAGAATCATACAGTCACAGAGTCACAGAATCACTGCCAGAGTCACTTCAGCTGAAGAAGCCCTTCGAACCCTCCAACCATTCTCTAGCTCTGCCAGCCCTGCTGCTAACCCTGCCCCTCAGCACCACCTCTTTGTGTCTTTTAAACACCTCCAGGAGTGCTTAAAACCCCCTCCCTGGGGAGCCTGCCCCAGGCTTTCAGAACCCTTTCAGTGAAGAAGTTTCTTCTAATATCCAACTTAAACCTCCCCTGGTGCAACTGGAGGCCACCTCCCCTCCTCCTGTCACCTGCAGTTTGGGGTAACAGACTGACCCCCCCCTCACGCCAACCTCCTTCCAGGGAGTGGTAGAGAGGGAGCAGATCAAGGTGTCTGAGTCCACCCCCAGCCAGGCCTGGGTGCTGGCAACCCAGAGCCAAACTACAGCACTGAGGACTTGAAATTAGGGAGTTTGTCTGATTTGCATGCACAGGGTGTCTGACATGGCCCTGGCTGGCTGAGAGCATGTCCTGTGTGCAGGTGAGCCAGCAGTGTGCCCAAGTGGCCAAGAAGGCCACCAGCATCCTGGGTTGTGTTAGTAGTGTGGTCAGCAGGAGCAGGGAGGTGATTGTTCCTCTGCATTCTGCACCAACAAGGCCATACCTTGAATCCTGGGTTCAATTCTGGGCTCCTCACTCCAAGAAGGACACTGAGAGGCTGGAGCAGGTCCAGGAAGAGCAATAAAGCTGGGGAAGGTTCTGGAGAAGAGGGCTGGGGAGGAGCAGCTGAGGGGGCTGGGGGGTTGAGCCTGGAGCAGAGGAGGCTGAGGGAGACCTCATTGCTCTCTGCAGCTCCCTGAAGGGAGGTTGTCATGAGGTGGGGGTTGGCCTCTGCTCCTGGGGCATTTTAGTCTGGAGAAGAGAAGACTGAGAGGAGATTTAATAAATGTCTATAGATAGCTGAGGGCTGAGGGTCAAGAGAGAGGGGACAGGCTCAGGCACTTGCACCCTCTGATGGGACAAGGGGCAACGGATGGAAACTCCAGCACAGGAAGTTCCACTTCAACATGAGGAGGAACTTCTTCACTGGGAGGGTCACAGAGCTCTGGAGCAGGCTGCCCAGAGAGGTTGTGGAGTCTCCTCTGGAGACTTTCCAGACCCATCTGGATAAATTCTTGTGCAACCTTGGCCAGCTATGGTCCTGCTCTGGCAGGGGAGTTTGGCTCAGTGATCTTTGGAGGTCCCTTCCAGCCCCTAACGTCTGTGACCTGTGGTCCCAAGGATCAAGTGGGAGACCAATGGCCTCAGGCTGAACCAGGGGAGGGTTAGGCTGGACATCAGGAAATTTCTTTTCAGGGTTGTCAAGCAGTGGCACAGGCTGCCAGGGTGGTGGAGTCAGCATCCCTGGAGGTGTTTAACAGGCCGGCAGATGTGCTGCTTGGGGATATGGCTTAGTGGTGGCCTTGGTAGAGTGGGGTTAATGGTTGGATGATCCTGAAGCTCTCCTCAGAACTAAATAATTCCATGATTTATTGAGGGTGAGGAGGCTGAGTCTCTCTGCTCAGGGGGAGTCTTGCAGGGTGCTGGATCTAGCAGTGGATTCACACTGGCAGGGGCTAGCAAGGCCTTTCTGTGGGATTTTTCACCTTAAAAAGATACATCCACAGAATGCAGGAAAACAGCATGGAAAGCTCTAGAAAACACGGCTTCAACAGAAGATCTGACAGGCCTCAACTCACAGCTTGCCCAAGAAATGAGGAAGAGGACACCAGAGTGAGTTATGCAAGTATCTGCAGGGAGAGAAGATGCCTCCTGCCCAGCAGCAACAGCCAGCACCAGCAGCTGGGAACTGGAGCAGCCAAGCTCTCGGGGCTGGCTTCACCCTGTGCTCATTCAGACAGCAGCAGCTCATCCTTACCCCCAAGACTGCACACAGAAGCTGCTGGCACATCCTCCCTGACCTGCATCATGCAGCAGCAACGCCCTTCGGCCACAGGTCTCTCCTGTGCTGGGGTCAGAGACACCACACACAGACTAAGCTCAGGAATGTAGCCCCTGGGGAGTGACAAAGGCAGCACAGGATCGGCACCGCCCCTGTGTCTGTGCAGGGCTGAGGCTTTAACCATCTCTGCTTGACTATCTTCTTTCAATCTGTTGTCATGGCCTAGGAGAGGATCTGTGCACTCCCCATGAAACACTCCCTGCTGATCCCAGGCCAGATAAAGGCTGCAGAAAGGCAGCAGCACTGCCCCGAGCCCCGCAGCGGCTCGGTGCTGGCCCCGGGGGCAAAGCTGGCAGTGAGAGCTTCTTAACCGCTTCCTTTCTTCCCGCGTCTCTCCCTCTCCCCTGCCCCTCCTGACAAGCTCATTTCCTGTGGTTGGCAATGCCCCCTGCACCCAGCAGGAGTTACTAGCCGGTGTCCACACAAGAAAGCAGCCCAGGAGCTGGAGGCTGCAGGGCTGCTCACCCAAACCCAACTGAGCTCTGCTGGGGTGGGCAGACCACCCAGCCCATGGTGCTGGGTGCCATGGTCCCGACTGCTGCAGGGTGCAGCGTGCCAAGGGACCCAGGGCAGGAATGGCACGATGGGTCTTGAGGATTTTCAGGCCTTTTAGTGCCTTTTCTATAGGAAGTTGCCTTGTCCTGTGTGCTCTGGGGATGGAGAGCAGCTGGGGGGTTTCTTGTTCCCGGGAGCCTTCCTCCTACCCATGCACCTTGCAGTGTGCTGCCAGCAGGTGCTGAGCTCTGGAGCCTCCTGAGTAAGCAGGAGTGAGTCTCGTGGCCTGGGGCAAGCCACTCTGCTACCATCCTCAGGCTTCCCGTGTGAGGCACCTCACTGGCTCTGGGGAAACTGAGGCACACGAAGCCTGGCAGGCGGCCTTGCTGCGAGCACAGCACAGGGGAGCACAAGGCAAGCTCAAGCAAGGTGTGGATGAGCAGGATGCTGCCAGCAGTGCTGAGCCTGTGTCCCCTTGCTGTGCTGCAGTGTGTCCTGGGTGACCAAAGCTCTGTGCCTGTCGTTGTGCCTCCTCTGGCATTTGTTGGATAAAGAGTCAAAGTCTCAGCACCTTGAGATCTGCCCCCCCGCTGGCTTGGATCCCTTTGCCCTCACCACTCAGGAGCAATCCTCCGTGCATGCAGCTGAAATGGATGGGGAGAGCTTGCTCCCACACGGGGAGAGGAAGAAGCTGTGCTGGCACAAAGCACCTTCGTGCCAGAACACACATCATGGGGAGGGGAGGCTGCTCCCTGCGCCCACATCACTGCCAGCCCCACACAGTTGTGGCTACTGCTCATCTGCTTTGCCTCTGCCCTTCTGTTTGTGAGGTTGGAGGAGAGCTCAGCTTGTTTGCAGCACGTGTAGGAGGAGGTCTAATTCCAGCAACCAGAAGTGGTTCTGCTCAACAGCCTTCGAAGGAAAAAAATAACTCTTGTTAAGGCAGAAATGCAGGCGACGAACCCTGCCTCCGCTTCTCCTTGAGGAGAGGGCAGGAGCGCAGCGATGCAGTCCCTGCTCGACTGCTCCCCGGCAGGGACAGGAGCAGGCTGCACAGATCGTCCCCGGAGCTGCGCAGGAAGGTCACAGGTCTGCCGGCTCCGGCTCTCCCGGCCCGGGATCGGCCCCGTCCCGGCGGGATGCCCAAGGCTCCTCAGGCTCCGCAGGCTCCGGGGTCAGGCTCGGCTTCCCTCTGCGGGCTCCGAGCCGGCTCGGGCTGCGCATGGCAGAGCTCGCAGGGCGCAGCGCTGCCGAGGCTGTCCTTGGGAGCCTGCTGAGGCGCAGGACGTCGTTCTCCGGTGACAGCGATCCGCAGAGCTCCTCCGCTCCGCGCTGGGGCCTGCCTGTCCCCAGGCCGGTGGCCGTGTGACGCAGAGCCGCTCCTCACCGGGCTGCACCGGGCTGCTTGCACCCCCGGCCGGTTCTGCGGGGGCTGGGGCTGGCTGCACCGGGACCTTCTCACGCCTGCTGGGAGCTGACCTGCTCGTTCTGAGTGCTGAATCCGCGGGCAGCTACTTCACCTTCAAGCCCATGAGCAATGTTTAGGCAGCGGAGGAGCTGGGCTGATTTCCAACCCCCTGCAGGACGTCCTGGGCTCCCAGTGGTGCCAGCAGGAGCCGGACCAGCCCCTTCCGAGCACTGGACCCAAAGGTGACGGAGGCCCAGCAGGACGAGGCCATGGTGTGGTAGGCAAATCCCAGGGGAATGAGGATGTGGTGCTTTGGGTGCCAGTTCGGCGCCTGCCTGTGCTGAGGGGACTTTGGGTGCTGTCTGGGGAGCTGCAGGGGTGTGAGGCTCAGGGCAGGGGGGCTGCAGAGAAGGGTCATGCTCAGGAGGCTGGAGGGCAGGAATGGGAGTAAGGGATGGGCTTTAGTGGGGAGAACAACTTCCAGTCTGATAGTGGGAGCTGCTCTTTGCATGAAGGGAACTAAGTAGGAGGACCTAGCCAGAGGATGCCCAGGGCACCTCTGAGCCCATGGAAGTGGAGCTGGGAAATGTAAGTGAACAGCCAGCAAGCACCAGTCAGGGGTGCTGCCCCCGAGCACCCAGCTCCACCGGATCCCCAGGGTCTGCTGAGCTTGCTGAAAATAAACCCACAGCCATATGACCTCTTAAAGACCCCTGAGCCTCTTCCACAAATCTCTCCAGTCCCTGCATCCCAGCTGATGACAGGGGACACACAGGATCCCATGCCTGACACACTGCTGGGCACCTCACGTTGGGCCAGGGTGGGCTGATGTTGGGACCCTTCCTTCTGTGCCTGCCCCTCCATCACCAGGCCACTGCTGACCCTGTACCACTCTGGACATCACTGTCTCCTCCCAAAGCACAACCATCAGACTGCCCCCTCTGCTCAGGGCAAGGGCTCTGGGGATGCTTGAAGGGTGCCCCTGGGACCAGCAGCAGCTGCAGCCTGTGCAGGGAGCAGGGAGGCACTCAGCAACAGGACTCTCCATGCAGCAGCCCTGCTCTCCATGCAGAAGTGAAGCCCACCCTTGAGGGATCTGGGTACTGCCACCCTGCTGCTAACAAAGAGGAGAGAGGAGTGCTGGGGGCAGGAAAAGTTCCTGTTCTAGGCCCTGACCCCTCCTGCCCCACCAGAGGAGGGAGGGAAGATGGCCAGAGGCACAGGGCCCTGTGTGGTGGGGACCCAGCCCACAGCCATTTCCTTCAGTGCTGCTACCCCACATCCTCTTCTGGGTGGTGCCTTCTGGGGACCCTTTGCCTCTGGTAGCTTGCAATGGAGGTGGCTGCCCTGGCGTCCTGGGCATCCCATGACAGTGAACCATCTCTGGAGGGTCTGTTCCCAGCCTGGACACTCTCTTCCCTTGAAGCTAAGCCCTACTGCAAGTCTTCCATGGTCCCACCAGGCCTTTCTTGTAGGACCCAGTGGCTGCCCCATGCCTTGTGCCCCAGGCCAGCCTGATGCACCTGGTGCAGAGCAGCTGGTGCAACACAGAACAGGGACAGCTGAACAGCTCTGCAGGGCCCCTGGCCTTGCACCGGGGGCCAGAGCAGCTCCTGGCTCTTTGCTGACCATTGCAGCCTCAGTGCACTCTGCCTGTGCTCTTCAGGAGAAGCAGGGGGGCAGCAGCATTCTCCAACCATCCTTGGTGCAGAGATGGCCAAAAGTGGTGTGAGCAAAGGGTGTGCAAGGGCAGGACGGTGTGCATGGGCAGGAGGGTGTGCAAGGGCAGGAGGGTGTGCAAGGGCACGGGGGTGTGCAAGGGCAGGAGGGTGTGCAAGGGCAGGAGGGTGTGCAAGGGCAGGAGGGTGTGCAAGGGCAGGAGGGTGTGGGCAAGGGCAGGAGGGTGTGCAAGGGCAGGAGGGTGTGCAAAGGCAGGAGGGTGTGCAAGGGCAGGAGGGTGTGCAAGGGCAGGAGGGTGTGCATGGGCACGAGGGTGTGCATGGGCAGGAGGGTGTGCAAGGGCAGGAGGGTGTGCATGGGCAGGAGGGTGTGCATGGGCAGGAGGGTGTGCAAGGGCACGGGGGTGTGCAAGGGCAGGAGGGTGTGCAAGGGCAGGAGGGTGTGCAAGGGCAGGAGGGTGTGCAAGGGCACGAGGGTGTGCAAGGGCAGGAGGGTGTGCAAAGGCAGGAGGGTGTGCAAGGGCAGGAGGGTGTGCAAGGGCACGAGGGTGTGCATGGGCAGGAGGGTGTGCATGGGCAGGAGGGTGTGCATGGGCAGGAGGGTGTGCAAGGGCACGGGGGTGTGCAAGGGCAGGAGGGTGTGCAAGGGCAGGAGGGTGTGCAAGGGCAGGAGGGTGTGCAAGGGCACGAGGGTGTGCATGGGCAGGAGGGTGTGCATGGGCAGGAGGGTGTGCAAGGGCACGAGGGTGTGCAAGGGCACGAGGGTGTGCATGGGCAGGAGGTGTGCATGGGCAGGAGGGTGTGCAAGGGCACGGGGGTGTGCAAGGGCAGGAGGGTGTGCAAGGGCAGGAGGGTGTGCAAGGGCACGAGGGTGTGCAAGGGCACGAGGGTGTGCATGGGCAGGAGGGTGTGCATGGGCACAAGGGTGTGCATGGGCAGGAGGGTGTGCAAGGGCACGGGGGTGTGCAAGGGCAGGAGGGTGTGCAAGGGCAGGAGGGTGTGCAAGGGCACGAGGGTGTGCATGGGCAGGAGGGTGTGCATGGGCAGGAGGGTGTGCAAGGGCAGGAGGGTGTGCATGGGCACGAGGGTGTGCAAGGGCAGGAGGGTGTGCATGGGCAGGAGGGTGTGCAAGGGCACGAGGGTGTGCATGGGCAGGAGGGTGTGCAAGGGCACGAGGGTGTGCATGGGCAGGAGGCAAGGGCACCTCGGACACACCACTGCTCTGTGAGGGACTTGCATGGCCTTGCCCTGCATGGATGGGCACAGCTGTGCAAATAGGGATGCTCACTCTTGGGGGTGCACCCTGCCTGTGCCTCCTGCCATGGGCAGGCAGAGGTGGAGGTGCCATGCCCAGGTGGGCAGCAGCCAGGTGGGTGAGTGCAATAAGGTGTTGGGTGGGGAAAGGGTGCAGCAAGAGTGGCACTGAGAGCTGAAAAGTGCCTTGGGTGAGTGGTGTGCTCCTGCACCCGCTGCTCCTGCTGCCTTCACCCCCAGTCTGTCCCCACCAGCTCATGCCTCATGCTCTACCCTCACCTTCTCTTTTGTGCTCCAAGCCTCCCATGCTGTCTCCCCTCAGATGCAGCCCCATGGTCATGCCTCAGCCTGCTGGTGTTTTGCAGAGGAGGAGCAGAAGCGATGCTGACCAGGTAGAAGTGTTCTGGGGTCCATTCCTGCTCCAGCTGCTGCTTGTGGAGCTCAGGAGCTCCCAGCAAAGCAGATTTGTCTGCCTCTGGGAGCGGGGCCCATCACGCATCCCTGAGCCACATCTCTGCTTCTCTCCTGCATTGTCTCTACCCTGGATGAGTCCCCGTGGTCAGGACAGTCCCTGCAGCCTCCATGAGAGCTTTCTGGATAAGGAAAAGCCAAAGGGGGTCAGGGCTAACTCCTAAGGGCTGTGTCCTGGATGCCCTTGTTGGTCCCAATCTCCACAGGTACAGACACAGCTGGCATAGAATCATAGAACTGTCAGGGTTGGAAGGGAGCTCAAGGCTCAGCCAGTCCCAACCCCCTGCCATGGCCAGGGACACCTCACACCACAGCAGGTTGCTCACAGCCACCTCCAGCCTGGCTGCAAACACCTCCAGCCAGGAGGCTTCCACCACCTCCCTGGGCAACCTGTGCCAGGCTCTCACCACCCTCCTGGGCAACAACTTCTTCCTCACAGCCAATCTCAATCTCCCCACTTCTAGTTTTGCTCCATCCCCCCCAGTCCTATCCCTCCCTCACACCCTCCAAAGTCCCTCCCCAGCTTCCCTGGAGCCCCCTGCAGCTCCTGGAAGGCCTCAATGAGGTCTCCTGGGAGCCTTTTCCTCTCCAGCCTGCACAGCCCCAACTCTCTCAGGCTGTCTGCAGAGCAGAGCAGCTCCAGCCCTCTGCTCCTCCTCGTGGCCCTTCTCTGGACACCTTCCAGCCCCTCCAGAGCCTTCCTGGCACAGAGGCTCCAGAGCTGGGCCCAGAGCTCCAGCTGTGGTCTCAGCAGAGTGGAGCAGAGGGGCAGAATCCCCTCCCTGGCCCTGCTGGCCACACTTCTCCTGCTGCAGCCCAGCCAAGTGTCCATGGGTGGCAGAGTGCTTCAGGAGTTTCTGAAGTGCTTCCCTGAACCTTGCTGGTGGTGTGTCAGAGGCAGAGGAAGTGCAGTATCTCAGTTCCCTCCTGCTCATGGTGCGTGGTCTTACCAAGGCACAGGAATGAGCCAGGGCCCAGGGCAGCCAAACAGCTGCTCATGGAATCATAAAATGACAGAATTCTTTCAACTGGAAAAGGCCTTTAAGGTCATCTGTGCCAAGCATTCTCTAACTCTGCCAGGCTGATGCTAACCTTTGTCCCTCAGCACATCTCTGCCTCTGAAACCCCTCCAGGGATGGGGATTCAATTCCTCCCTGGGAGCTCCGTTCCCTTTGCAGCCTTCGCTGCAGCTGTCAGGAGGGTTTCATGACCAAGACAACAGCTGGCAGGAGGGGGGAAGGGTCTTAGTGCTGCGGGGGTCCCAAGCCCTTGGAAATGGCCATCAAACCTCTGGAGTCCCACTGGGCACACATCACCCAAACTGGCACCACCCAGGAGCTTTTGGCCTCCACAGAAGTTTTTTCCACAGCACTTTTGCAGCTTGATGTTGTCCCTCCTGTTTTGGTGAAAGGTTCTCCAACCCTCTGGGCCAAAATCCAGCTGCCAGAGGCCAGTGGTGCCCTCCAGTCTCTGCTCGCTGTGCCCTGTGCAGAGGAGCAGGAGATGCCCGTGGTGCCACTCGGGTACCGCCAGGGTCCCCTGGGCAGCCCAGCTCTGGGGCCTGGAGCTCTGCTTCTCTAACCTTTGTTGGCTGCTAAGCTTTGTGGATGCTCCCTGCACCCTACAAGATCCGTGGGGGTCCAGCTGACTCCATCCTCCCCATCACAGACACCTGGCAGCTGGGCAGGGTGTGGTGAGTGTGGGGCCATGGATGCCACTGCTGTGTCCCATGGCTTGTGTGTGCCACAGGCTGATTGGTGCCTGCCCCGATGCCATGAGGAACCTGTCCCTTGCTTGTGCCAGTGCCAGAGCAGGAATCGGTCTGAGCAGAGTCAGGCCAGGTCAACAGAAGGCAAGAAGGTTGGCCCCAGGGGTCTGCATCTTGGCCTCAACCTCAGTGACCCCTTGAGCAAAAAGCCACCCAGATAGGAGGGGTGCCCACTACACCAAGTGCCCGCCTCAGCCTTGCTGGCGAAGGGGGTTCTGCATTAGGAAGACAGTGACAGCATGGGGGTGCCCCATACGGGTGAGCACAACTCCTCAGGCCTGATGCAGAGTCCAGTGCATGCCTGCAGAAGCTGTGGCCCCCTGGGATCTGCAAGACACAGCTGATGCTGGCCAGGCCCAGCACTAGGCTCTGGAGCTTAGGCCCTCTGACGTCCCAGCTCTTGGGTAAAAGGTGGCACTGACAAGGTCTGCCATGGGCCTCCAGTGCAGGTTGCTGTGGCAGCCTGGCACCCCTGTGCATGTATGCTCCTTCAGAGACACGATGGAGATGCCCCTCTCCAGCTTGGTGCCCACCAGCGCTGACACTGCACATCCCAGGGGCAGTCCTGGCCACAGCACTGAGCTGAGCTGGAGGTGGCCCAGGGCAGGGGGTCCCTGGGTCAGTGAGAAGGAGCCAGCAGCGTGGCCCAGGGAGAAGGCACTGGGGCTGTGTGGTCCCTGATGGCTGGTGGGGGTGCAGCAGGAGCTGCTGCAGCACGGGGGGTAGAGGGAGAGGAAGGAAGCCTGCAGTGTCTCTGCCCACAGCCCGGGCAGACACAAACAGGAAGAGTGGCAGGGCTGAGGCAGCAGCAGGCATCGGGAGGAAGGATGTGCAGTGTCCCAGGGGCAGCCCTGTCCCACCTGGGCCAGACCCCCAGGGACATTCCTCCCAAAATGCACCCCCTCGATGCCCTGCTGGGGAGGGAAGCCCAAGGATCTCCTCCCGAGGTGCCCAGGGATCATCCTGGGTGCAGAGGAGTGGCAGGTGACATCCACAGGGACATGGGTAGGGTGATGGTGTGGCACAAGGACCAAGGTACACAGGCTGGCACTGAGGGTGTGAGTGCCAGGCCCCGGCTCACCATGCAGCAGGAGGGGGTACGGTGGGTGCGCAGCCTGAGTGAGGGGACGCGGGCAGGGGGCAGGGGCTGGAGAGCCTCTCCAGGTCCCTGCAGGGCAGGTAGGGGTCCGGCGTTCCCAGGGCAGCACCGCTGCACCCTGCCGCCAGCCGCCTGCCAGAGCCCCGGAGCTGGACCTCCCCTCCGTGCCCCAGGGGCTGACACCGGCACCGGCCACAGCTGGGGGCAGAGGGCAGCAAGCACACCCTGCGGCCCTGCCGGAGCTGCCCGTGGGGGCTCCCCAGGACGCGGGGCAGGCAGGGCAGTGCCCGCGGGGCGCCGTGCGGGGGCAGCGGGGCCGGGGCTGGGGCCCGGCGCAGGCGGCGGCGGCGGCGGCGGCGGGGCCGTGGCCGGTATGTGTGTGGGCGGCGGGGCGGGGGAGAAGGAGGAGAGGAAGCGGCGGAGGCAGCAGCTCCTTTGATAAGCAGCTTCCTGCACACTTTGGAGCCCTGCTGCCAGACCCACAGCCCGCGGGCTGCCGCCGACGGAGCCCACGCCGCGGGGCAGCAGGTAGGCAGCCCCAGAGCCCACCCGTGCCCCTCGTTGGAGAGGGGACCCCTGCCAGGCTCTGCCAGGCCCTGGTGCCCACGGGTGGAGGGCATGTGCTCGTTGCCGGGCGGGCCCGGGCAGGGCTGGGATGCTGGGCAGGGCTGGGATGCTGGGCAGGGTGATGCTCCCTGCAGGTGCCAGCAGTTGGGGCACTTCCTGGGGCTTTCCTGCTGGCCAGGGGCTTGGCCTGGGCATCGTCCAGGTGTTTCCTGTCCAGTGTGCAGGGATGGCTGCTGAGGCTGCAGCCTGCTGCACCGCCTGGGCAGGATCTCCCCTCTCTGTGGCTCCTAGGGAGCAGCCTGGCCAGGGGCACCCCAGCAGCTCAGGCCCCTAGGGCACTTAGCATGGGGCATGGGCATGGTGTGCATGGCAGCAGCAGCAGTGCCACCCCCAGCAGGGAGGTACAGGGAGTATCTCCTGCCCTGGCCACCTTCCCAGGTGGCACAGCCACAGCAGGGACTTGCTGCTCTGCAGGACCTCCCTGAGCTGATGAGAGATCCCCCCAGGAGTTCTGACTGCAGCATTCCCTCTCCCTGTGGCTATCTCCTTAGGGAGGGAGCTGGGGAGAGAAGCAGCTTTACAGCCCCAGGGTGCTGCCTGCCCCCTGAGGTGCTCTGCCCAGAGGTGAGCCGGCACCACCTGATCTGCCCACCCCTGCCAGGGGCTGTCCCAGGGCTGGTGACAGTTGAGCCCTGGCACCCTCCTGCAGCTGGGCTCAGCCATGACGATAAAGCAGTTTCCTCTTGACAGTTGCTGAGACCTGTGGGATGGAGGAGTCTGTCCCAGGGCCGTTCCTACCTCTCCAGAGCTGTGAGGTTGCTGAAGCTGCTCGGAGCAGGAGCTGGCCAGGCTGCCTGTGGTGCTGCAGCCCACACTGTCCCACCTGCTGGATACTGCTGTGGGCCCTTCCTCCTCACCGTGTCCCCAGGTCACAGCAGACATGCCAGGGGAGGGCTGGGACGACACAGCCCTGCGTGCTTCCCATGCAGCTGGCGCGCACCTCGAGCTCCCCCCACAGCAGACCAGGCTCCACCAGCACAGGCTGGGCGTCCTCTGCTTGGTGCGGGCAGATGGCTGCTGGTGCCATGCCTAGGGTGGCCAGTGGGTGACTGCAGTGCTGCAGGTGCCCCAGTGAGTGGGCATGCTGGGAGCTCTCCCTTGTGCCACTCTCCCAGGTGCAGGGGTGGGGGTCCTGTTCCTAGGGCAGCTGAAGCTCTCCTGGCCGAGGCAGCCCGTGCTGGGGCTTCCACTGGCCTCAGGCATCTCGCAGATCTGCCTTTTCTTTCCCAGCTGCTCCTCCTCCGATGGCTCCTTGATTCCCCGAGAGCTGAGGGTGCCCTGTGCCCACTCCCTGTGCCTCAGGACGAGAGCCTCGTGGCTGCCACAGCATGGTACAGGCCTGCTGGGTGTGCTGCAGAGTTCCTAAGGGCAGCTGGGCAGCTGGGGCAGCCATGGAGAAGGCAGACAGGGCCAGCCCCGCAGCCAGGAAGCGCCTGCAGGAGAGGTGAGCGCGGCCAGGCACCCCCTGCAGCACAGGCACTGCCCTGGAAGCTGTCCACAGCTCTGCTCAGCCCCGGGCCTTAGGCTCCTCCAGGCTACCTTCCCCAGCCCTGCCAGCCTGCTGCCTGCTGCCCTCTGCAGTGCCAGGTCTGACCCTTCCAGCCCAGCCTACCCCCGCCCCAGGTACCACCCTTGAGGGCTTCCCAGCTGGGGCAGCTCCCTGCTCCTCTCCTGGGGCTCTGCCTGTCCCTTCTCCTCACCCTGCTACCCTCTGCCTCACTCTTGCTCGGGGTGCAGTGGCTCTGCCTGATGCCCTGGCAGCATGAGCTGTGCTCCTGGCCCCGGGGGCAGGAGGCCACCTCGGGACCCCTTTGCCTCGCAGGAGGGGCTCCAACGTGTCTCTGGTGCTGGACATGAGCTCTCTGGGCAGCGTGGAGCCCATCCAGGCTGTCTGCACGCCCCGGGACGTCACCCTGAGCTTCCTGAGGACGTCCAGCCACCTGCTGAGGAGAGAGGAGCTCCAGCAGCGAGCCCAGAGCCTGAGGCAGCTCCAGGAGGAGTTCTCGGTGTGATGCTCCTCTCCTCTCTCCCTCTCTGCCCACGAGAGGGGTGGCAGGGGTTGGCATGGGGAGAACCAGCAGGGGTGGGCATCTCTAGGGGAGGCTCCGAGCTGTGCCCCACACCACTGGCAGCAGGGAAAGCGATGTGGGCCAGCAGACATGGGTGGTGACCTGGGTACCCCCTGGCTGCCCCCTCGCTGCTGCACACAAGTCCCTTCTGTGTCCATGGCCTCCCGTGGCAAGCTGTGCCTCCAGGGGGGGCTCTGGGAGGTTTCCCTCCACATCCAGGGGAAGGACAGAGCTTAGCCTGGGAGCTGACAGCCCTGCGGTGCTGCCGGGAGCCCTGCTCAGCCTGGCACTGCCTGGGGCAGCAGCAGTGCCACGGGGGGGCACAGGCACAGGGGGCACAGGCACGGGGGCACAGGCACGGGGGGCACAGGCACAGGGGGAGCACAGGCAGCAGGGGGGGCACACGTACGGGGGGGGCACAGGCACAGGCAGCAGGGGGGGCACACGCACGGGGGGCACAGGCACAGGGGGCACGGGGGGCACAGGCACGGGGGGCACAGGCGGGGCACAGGCAGCAGGGGGGGCACAGGCAGCAGGGGATGCACAGGCACCGGGGGCACAGGCACGGGGGGCACAGGCACAGGGGGCACAGGCACGGGGGCACAGGCACGGGGGCACAGGCACGGGGGAGCACAGGCACGGGGGGCACAGGCACGGGGGGCACAGGCACAGGGGGCACAGGCACGGGGGAGCACAGGCAGCAGGGGGGGCACAGGCACAGGGGATGCACAGGCACGGGGGGCACAGGCACGGGGGAGCACAGGCACGGGGGGCACAGGCACAGGGGGCACAGGCACGGGGGGCACAGGCACGGGGGAGCACAGGCACAGGGGGCACAGGCACGGGGGGCACAGGCACGGGGGGGCACAGGCACAGGGGGCACAGGCACGGGGGAGCACAGGCACGGGGCACAGGCACGGGGGAGCACAGGCACAGGGGGCACAGGCACGGGGGGCACAGGCACAGGGGGCACAGGCACAGGGGGCACAGGCACGGGGGGATGCACAGGCACGGGGGGCACAGGCACGGGGGAGCACAGGCAGGGGGGGGGCACAGGCACAGGGGGCACAGGCACGGGGGGGAGCACAGGCACAGGGGGCAGCACAGGCACAGGCACGGGGGGCAGCACAGGCAGCAGGGGGGGCACAGGCACGGGGGGCACAGGGGGGAGCACAGGCAGCAGGGGGGCACAGGCACGGGGGCACGGGGGTCCCAGGCACGGTGGGGTCCCTAACAGCCTTCTCTCCCCGGCAGAAAATTCCGCCCAACTTGGTCAGCGCCGCGGAGCTGCAGGTCCCTGGGCACGCTGCCAAGGACAGATACAGAACCATCCTGCCCAGTACGTGCCGCTGCAGCCCTCTGCCTCCCGGATGCCACCTGCGGTGCACAGGGCAGGGGGAGGGCTGCATCTGGGGGTGCGTGGGAGAGAGGCAGCTCAGAGCAGCCCTGGCCCTGAGCTGGGCACCCCTGGGCGCTTCTGGTGCCCCTGCCGTGCTCGTCGCGGCTCTCCATGCTGCGGCCGCTGGGTGCCGTGCCGCAGGGGCTGCACACCGGGTGCCCCGTGGGCAGAGTCCTGGGGCTGTGTTCCCGGGGGTGCAGCAGGCGACAGCTCAGCCTGGGCTGCTCCCTGCCACCCCGGGGCCTTACCCATCCCAAGGGCCTGCTGCTGGCTGTGTGCAGTCTGAGCGTTGCAGGGGGCTTGGCTGGGCTCTGTGGGAAGGCCCTGGGGGTCCTGAGTTGCCCATACCTGAGGTACAGGCGGGTGTGGGCATGGCTGGCTGCACCCTGCCGTGGTAACCAAGGGTGAAGTGGGGCATGGAGGTTGGGTGCAGACAGCCCTGAGCATGGCATGAAGCTGGAGGACTCAGCCCCCAGCCTCTGGAGCTAAGGCAGGGGCAGGGGCAGGGGCAGGGGCAGGCTTGGGGCAGGGGCAGGTTTGGGACAGGGGCAGGTTTGGGGCAGGGGCAGGGGCAGGCTCGGGGCAGTGCCAGGCTAGGGGCAGGGGCAGGCTCGGGGCAGTGCCAGGCCTGGGGCAGTGCCAGGCTCGGGGCAGTGCCTGCCATGTCTTTCAGATCCCGAGAGCCGAGTCTGCCTCCGGAGGGCAGGGAGCCAGGAGGAAGGCAGCTACATAAATGCCAACTACATCACGGTGAGTGCTGTGCCCACTCACAGCCAGCTGCCTGCCAGGGGTGGGCACACAGCTTACCAGGCACCAGAGTGCAAGCTCAGTGCTGCAGGTGCCACACTGGGACCCCGCGGCAGGCACTGGCTGTCAGCTCCTGCCCTGTGTGTGCCCCGGGGCAGCACTCTGGTCCTGGCAGCTCCTCTGGGCTGCAGAGCTGTGGCTCCAGCAGGGCAGAGATGCTCTCCCTGCGGGGGGAAGTGTCCTGAGGAGGCTGCCCTCAGCTCTCATGGCTTGGGCTCCCTGGCAGTCACTTCTCCATCTCCTCCTCATGCCCCAGGCTGTTGTCTGGCCCCAGAGATCATCTCAGCCTGGTGCTGCCCAACCCTTGCACACGCAGGGATTTGCCCTCAGGAGGTTGTTGGGTTAGGGTTAGCTGCCAAAGGGGAGGACGTGGCCTGCCTTTGGCACCCAGTCAGGTCCCTTTCTAGAGCCTGAAAAGTCCCTAGACCGAGGGCAGGGGACTGTGATCATCACCCTGCTGTGCAAATGAGGAACCTTCCAGGCTGCAGCCTCACTTTTGCTGAGCCCTGTGTTGCCTTGCAACAGGCTCCTGTGCCAGCCAGGTGCCAGCTCTGCCTGGTTGGAAGGTTTCTTTCTGAGCACTTCACTGCATTGCAGCATCCTTCTCCTTGGGACAGGCCAGAGGTGCTGGGAGGCAGAGCTGTGCCAGCAGCCATTCTGGGTGCATGGCAGTGAGCAGAGCCTGGGAATGTGGGACTTTGACAAGGAGCCCAGCAAAGTGCCCTCTGGTGTGCCAGAAGGTGGTCTGAGGGGGCAGGTTGGAGCTGGAGGGCATTTAGCAGCAGCATTTACTTTCTGGTGGTGCTCATGGGTGAGCCAGCAGCAGGGTGAGGTGCCAGCAGCAGGGTGAGGTGCCAGCAGCAGGGTGAGGTGCCAGCAGCAGGGTGAGGTGCCAGCATCCTGCAGCCAGCCTTGAGGGCTGATGTTGGGCACAGCAGCACTATGCCTAAAGCTGCCGGGAGGCTTGAAAGTCCAAAGGAGGCTCTGAGCATGGCTAGCAGGGGACTACTGCCAGAGCAGCTTCACATCATGGAACCACAGAACTGGCAGGGCTGGAAGGGACCTCAAGGCTCAGCCAGCCCCAACCCCCTGCCATGGCCAGGGACACCTCACACCACAGCAGGTTGCTCACAGCCACCTCCAGCCTGGCTGCAAACACCTCCAGCCAGGAGGCTTCCACCACCTCCCTGGGCAACCTGGGCCAGGCTCTCACCACCCTCCTGGGCAACAACTTCTCCTCACAGCCAATCTCAATCTCCCCACTTCTAGTTTTGCTCCATCCCCCTAGTCCAATCCCTCCCTGACACCCTTCAAAGTCCCTCCCCAGCTTCCCTGGAGCCCCCTGCAGCTCCTGGAAGGCCACAATGAGGTCTCCTGGGAGCCTTCTCCTCTCCAGCCTGCACAGCCCCAACTCTCTCAGGCTGTCCCCAGAGCAGAGCAGCTCCAGCCCTCTGCTCCTCCTTGTGGCCCTTCTCTGGACACCCCCAGCCCCTCCATCAGGTGTGTGTCTCCTGTGCACAGGCATCAGGACATATATCAGCACCTGGCACCCTCCCTGTCCCACACCAGTGCCAACAGAAATGCACAGTCACTGCTCACTCCCACCTCACCCCCACCTCACCCTTTCTGTGCAGCTGGCATCCCCCGACCCTTCCTCCCACTCACCTCTCCAAGGGTGGCACAGTGCTGGAGCCTGTGGACACCTCAGCAAATTACAACCCAGCTGCTTCTGGCACCCGTGGGAGTCACAGCCAAGCTGGAAGAGCTCTGCAGGTGCTTGCTCACATCAGACTCCACCTGGGGCTGAATCTTTCCCTGCTGAATCTATCCCAGGAAATGTTCTTGAGCATGAGAAGTGAGCAGGGGGAAATCTTGAGCACTGGGTTCAGTTTTGGGTGCCTCACTCCAAGAAGGACATTGAGGAACTGGAGCAGGGCCAGAGAAGGGCAACAGAGCTGGGGAAGGGTCTGGAGAAGAGGGCTGGGGAGGAGCAGCTGAGGGAGCTGGGGGGTTGAGCCTGGAGCAGAGGAGGCTGAGGGAGACCTCATTGTTCTCTGCAGCTCCCTGAGAGGAGGCTGCAGCCGGGGGTGGGGGGTGGGGTGGGCTCTTCTGCCTAGTAACAAGTGACAGGATGAGAGGAGGTGGTCTCAAGTCACAGCAGGGGAGGCTTAGGTTGGAGATGAGAAGAAACTTCTTCACTGAAAGGGTTCTGAAAGCCTGGCACAGGCTGCCCGGGGAGGTGGTTGAATGCCCATCCCTGGAAGTGTCAGAAAGACACAGAGGTGGTGCTGAGGGATGTTGGTTAGCACCAGACTTGGTAAAGAAGGGTTGAACAGGATGAGCTGAAAGGCCTTCTCCAGCCCAAATGATTCCATGGCCACTGACCTGGGGATCCTTGCCAGGGTGCACAGGAGTTGCTTCCGGGGCTTGCTCCTGGATTGTGAGAGCAGGAGGGTGGGGAGGAGGTCTGGCAGCTCCTGCTCAGCTCTGTGCAAGCCTTTCAAGGACAGGTTAGTAGGCTGCAGCCTGTCTGGCCCAGCCTCACAGCTCCAGAGGCAGGAAAGCTCCAGGAGGGCTGCAGTGGCCTCCGAGCTCCCCTCAGCCTCACCGCTGGGTCCTGTGCTTGGCAGGGCTTTGCAGGGCGCCCCCGGGAGTACATTGCCACCCAGGGCCCCATGCTGAACACTGTGACAGACTTCTGGGAGATGGTGTGGCAGGAGGAGGTGCCTCTCATCGTCATGATGACCAAGCTGCAGGAGCGCAAGGAGGTACCAGCGCCCCTGCCCGGGCAGTGCCCGCGCCAGCGCCAGCCTGCCGGGGTGCTGAAGGCAGTCACAGGTTCTGAGGCCGAGGGTGGGGGCCAGGAGCTGCTTGCTGTCCCTGCTGTGCTCTCCCAGGGCAGCCCTGGTCCATCACATGTGGAGAAGGACTCCAGAGCTGCAGACTTGATCCCTCCTCATGTGACCCTCCATGCCCCAGGGCTGTGTTGCCAGCTGGGTGATAGGATCAAGAGATGGGGCAGTGCCAAGGAGAGGCAGCAATGTCCCTCTGGCCCCAAGCAGTCTGCCCTCTGTGGTGGCCACCCTGCGCCTTGGCTGGCATCCCTGGCTTCCCATCCAAGCAGCACCTGGTGGCATTCACCCTCTGGCCTGGTGACATCCTTCTCCCCTCTGTCCCTGGCTGCGGTAGCCTCCCTGTGCAGGCTGGGTCTGGCAGGACAGGGACTGGCCTGGCACAGCTCCCATAGGGCTGGGGAGCCCTGGAGTCTGAAAGCCACATGGCAGGGTGTGGAAGAGGGTGCAGGGGGAACAGACGTGGGGAGAGGGATCTGTTCCTTCCTTAGCTTCCCCTCTCCATCACTCCACTTCCTTCCCCTCCCCACCCCCTTCCCCCAGTGCTGTCCTTTCCCAAGAGCCCTAAGCAAGGGGCAGCTCAGACCTCCAGTGGGTGCCTCCAGCTCCTGCACAGCCACAGGCTCTGCCTCCTTCTTTCAGAAGTGTGTGCACTACTGGCCCGAGAAGGAGGGCACCTATGGCCCCTTCCTCATCTGCGTGCGGGGGTGAGCCAGTGCCTGGAGTACGTGGTGCGGGATCTGTCCATCCAGGTGAGCCCAAGCTGCACCCTGGGGCAGGGGGAGCCCAGCAGGGGCTGGCAGTGCCCTGACACCCTGGGCTCTCTGGTGGGATGGCAGTGCTAAGTGACAGCAGAGAGGGGGGTTATGGAGAGCTTTGGGTCTTACAAGCCCCTGCCAGGGGAGGGCTCTGCAGGGCTTCTGCCTCCCAAAGGAGGCTGAGGTAGCAGGACCCAGCCCTGGGGCACAGCTGGGCACAGCTTCTCCTCCAGCCCTTGTTGTTGGCACTGTGCTTTCTGGCTGTCCCTGCGGGCTCTTGGTAGTCACCCTGGGCTGACACTGGCCAAAAGGATCTTGCTGGTTTTGCCCAGACTGTGGGGACAGGACTGGGACACTGCATCTGTTCCCATCTGCTGAGCTGGGACACTGCCCAGTGTCCCTGGCCCGGGGTCTGTCCTGCAACATGACCTGGCAGGAAAGCAGATGAGATGGGAAGAAGCTGCCCAGCCTCTGCCTGTGCTGGACTCCATGGTTTGAGGCCAGGATCCCACAGCCTGGTTCTGTCTCTTGTGCGCTGGGAAAGCTCGCAGGTGAACGCCGGCAGCTCAAGCACATCATCTTCCCCTCCTGGCCAGACCAGCAGACACCTGAGTCAGCCAGGCCCCTGCTGCACCTGGTGGCCAAGGTGGAGGAGACTCTGCAGGCTGCAGTGAGCTCAGGGCCCATTGTAGTGCACTGCAGGTAAGAGCTTCCTCCTCTCCTGAGGCTCTCTGTGTTCCTCACCTTGGGCTGAGTCTGCAGATGCCAGAGCAGAAACTCCTGCTTCTGAATGCTCTGTGGTGCAGAAATCCCAGGGCACAGGATGCCCATAGCAGAGCTGTTGGACCAGCAGCTCCTGTCCTGGCAGCAGCCTGGTGGTTTAGCATGGGGCATCCTGCCCCGCAGAGATCTGCTGTGCACCTGGGACTGTGGTGGAGCAGGAGAGGTCTGCAGAGCCAGCCCCCTCCAGCAGAGCCAGAACCCCTCCAGCAGAGCCTCAGCAGATCCACAGCTCAGGCTCCTGCTGCCTCTGCTGCTGAACATGGCCTGTAGCTTGCCTGGGAGCCTCTTTCTCAAGGCCTCTGCATATTTTCTCACTGCTGAAGTGAGTCTGGGGCCGTGGAGAGGAGCACTTGGCTGTCCCTGTGCCACACAGTGCTGCAGGCTGGCAGCCCCAGTGCAGGGCACTTGGTGCCTGGGGTCAGAGCACTCCTGGGAGCAGAGGTGCAAGGGCTGCAGGGACCCCTGCATTGCACAGGGACAGGGGGCACAGACTGGCTCTTCACTTCCAGAGCAGCTTCTGCTGGGCCATGCACCCTGGCAAGCTCCCTTGCCACGGCAGAGTGACTCTAGCCCATGTCTGTCGGTGCCTGGCTAAGACACTTGGCCTGGCAGTTGGGACTGGACCTCCAGCATCCCTCTGGGGATGATGGCAGCAAAGCTGTCCAGGAGTGTGTCAGCCAGGGGCAGTGCCAGGGCTGAGGTGTGGCTTCCCCAGCGCGGGCATCGGCAGGACCGGCTGCTTCATCGCCACCAGGATCGGCTGCCAGCAGCTGCGGGCCCAGGGCCAGGTGGACGTCCTGGGCATCGTGTGCCACCTGCGCATCGACAGGTTGGTGCTGGGGGCAGGGGGAGGTGGGGATGAGCATCACGAGGGGCATGAGGACAGCTTTGGATGGAAACCCTCAGGGCTGCTGGAGGATGCAGAGGTGCTGGCAGCCAAGGGCTGCTCAGCTGCCGGGCTGGGGCTGCTGTCAGGGCTTTTGTGGCCCTGGGGAGCTGAGGACGTGAGGGAGAGCAGCTCTGAACCTGGCAACTGGTCTGCTCTGTCCAGCTCAGCCATGGAACCAGAACCCCTGGGTTAGTATCAGTATCACCAAGGTTGGAAGAGACCTCGAAGATCATCGAGTCCAACCTGTCACCACAGACCCCATGACTAGACCATGGCACCAAGTGCCACATCCAGTCCCCTCTGGAACCCCCTCCAGGGACGGTGACTCCACCACCTCCCTGGGCAGCACATTCCAGTGGCTAACAACTCTCTGGGAAGAACTTTCTCCTCACCTCCAGCCTAAACCTCCCCTGGCACAGCTTGAGACTGTGTCCTCTTGTTCTGGTGCTGGTTGCTAGAGAGAAGAGACCAACCCCCACCTGGCTACAACCTCCCTTCAGGTAGTTGTAGAGAGCAATGAGGTCGGCCCTGAGCCTCCTCTTCTCCAGGCTCAGCAACCCCAGCTCCCTCAGCCTCTCCTCCCAGGGCTGTGCTCAAGGCCTCTCCCCAGCCTTGTTGCCCTTCTCAAGGAGTAAAGGGAAAAGCTGGGAGCCAGGAGCCACATCTGTTGCTAATCTGCATTTGGAACAGCCCAGTAGGGCCCTGGGGCCCAGGGTCTCTTGGGGCAGTCCTGGTGCCTGTGCCAGAGCTACCTGGACATGGTGGTGAAGCAGGAATACCTCTGCCCGGGGGAGGGAGCTGGGGATGGGGTTGCAGCCTCAGTGGGGTGTGAGTGGGCTCTGCCTTTCCCTTGCAGGGGTGGAATGATCCAGACCAGTGAGCAGTACCAGTTTCTCCATCACACACTTGCTCTCTATGCTTCCCAGCTGCCAGAGCAGGGAGGCCACTAGTGCAGGGCTCCCACTGGGCTGCCAGCTCCCCACTCTGACCTCTCCTGCACCAGCCTCGGGGATACCTCCACCAAAACCCTTCCTGCTGCTGTCAGGCCACGGAGCAGCAACATCAGCATCCCCCAGGATGAGCACAGCTGAGCAAATCCTGGGCACTGTGGCCTTGTGATCCTGGGGACAGCCAAGGTTTAGCGGCTCCACGTGGATCCAGTGGTGCTCACAGGGGCTCCGGCTGCTGGCTCGGGGCAGACCTCACCACAGAAGGAAGCTTTGGCTTGCAGAAGCTGCAGTGCTTTCTCCTCAAGCAGAGCAAAGCTGGGGGGAGGAGCTGAAGCTGGGGGAAGGAGCTGAAGCTGGGTGAGCACTGGGAGCAGGTTTTGCCTTTCAGCTGTACAAGAAGGTTCACCCTGATGGACACAGAACTGCTGCACTTACACTGCAAGCAAACAGCCTCCTGACCACAGCAGCCCTGGGCAGGGCTGGGCTTGCCCCACACGAGCCACCAAGCTCCTCTGGCTAAAGATACACCTTGGGGATCGGGTCCAAGAGATGCACAGTTGGTTGCTTTCATGATGTAGTTTGCTCTCCTCTCCCTGCACCTCCCCAGCAGGCTCGCAGCAGGGCAGACTCCTCAGGGTGTCTGCGGTTTTGCAGGCAGTGTGTCCCTGCTGCCTCTGCCCCAGCAAGGAGGAGGATAACCTTCTCCTGCTCCTTTGCTGAAATCAAAACAAAATCATAGTTGGGGTTCGTTGGGTTGGGGTTTTGGTTTTTTTCACTGACAAACTGGGGGGAGAGGAAGAAGAGGGAGAAGCATTTTGGCACAAAGCATGGAGATGGAAACCTTCGGTAAGATACCTTTAAGCCATTCAAAAGTGGCCTCCATCTGCTGGGCACTGCACAGCCTCCTGGGCCCTGAGCACTGCTACAGAGCTGGGGGCTGCCTAGCCTGTGCCTGCCATGCCCACGGGCTCTGCCATGGCCCCCTGTGGGTGAGACCCAAGCCAAAAAGGGTCATTCCTCCTGCTGAGAGAGCCTGAGCTTGCCCCAGCTCCCTGAGCATGCCCAGCCCAGGGCTGTGCCATGGGTCCCCCCCAGCACTCTGTGTGCCCACCGAACGCCGCTGAGCAGCTGCCCAGCGGCCCTGCCCCGGTGCCTGCTGGCTCTGCAGCTCTCCTGGGGGGACAAAGGGTTGAATAAAAAGATAAATTTCATCCTTAACTCTGCACTTCTCCTGACTTGGCATCAGGCCAGGAGGGGCAGTCCTCAGGCCCATGGCATTGCCCCTCAGTGTGCCCCCAGCACTGACCCTCTCCTTGCTCCTCTCCTGCCCCTTGCACTTGCTCTCAGTGGAAGCACTGAGTGACTGGCAGCCTTGGCCAGGGCTGGGCAGTGAGCCAGCCCCAGCTTCTCCTCCCTCAGCAGTCTGGGCATAGGTAGAAACCCCTTGGAGGCCAGATGCCCTACTGCAAAAGTACCCAATGTGCCAGGCAGTGTCCTGCACTGCTGAGCCCTGCCACCCCTAGCAATGCCTGCCCTGTGTCTGCACACTCTGGGCAGGGCACACTCTGGGCAGGGCACACTCTGGGCAGGGCACTTGCTGCAGCAGAGTCAATCAAGCAGCTGCTCCCTACAAGGAGCAGATCCCTTTGGAGAAAGATCTCAGAGACAGAAGAGTGGCAGACAGTAGGAGACCCTCTGCTAGCACAGCTCTGTCCCATGGCACCAGGGACAAACACACTCCCTGGCCCTGCTGCAGGTCTGAAGCAAAGTCCTTCACGCTCTGGAGCACCTTGGCAGAGCAGTCTCCTTGTACCTGCTGCCAGCTCACCCCTTCCTCTGCCAGGGAGCTTGCCCAGCCAGGGGCTGTGTGGGGGACCTTGTTCTCTACAGGCCTTCTGCCTTGGGACCAGGTTCTTGGAGGGGCTGCAGAGCCTCCACCAGCCCTTCAAAGGTCAAAGCATGGCTCAGGACTTTGACTTCTCAGTTAGTTTTATGCCTTTGGATCTCTTTGAAGCCACCAACAGAATTTTGGAGTTATCCAAGACAGGCTTTGTGCCTGGGTCCTCCTCTCCAAGTCTTTCCACCTTACCCTGCCATCAGACAGGGGAACTTGAAGAGGCTACAGACTGCACCAGTCCAGCTCCCTGTGCTCCCTGCACAGCAGCACCATCTTCCCATGCTTCCAGTTTATGATCCAGAGGAGAGCTCAGGGCAGTCTTGCAGCAAGAGCTGCATTGAGGCTCTCCCAAGGCACAGGAGCAGTGCTGAGACCAGCAGCTGGGCAGAAGGTAGTGCCACCCCCTCTCAGATTCCCCATCCAGTGCTGGGGGCTGTGCCAGCTCAGCTGCCTGCTGCAGTTCAGCTTTCCTGTAGCTCAGTCTCAGTTTCTGGCAGCTCTGTTCCAGACCCTTATCAGACCACATTGCACTATGTCAGCATCTCTCCATCCCGTGTTCATCTGCCAGGCATTCCCCAGGGCTGTGCTGGCCCAGTGCCTCTGGCCTTGCAAACCCTTGTCCTGGGGCTTCCCTGGTGCAGGGCTGGAGCAGAATCTGGCTGTGGCAGGCTCATCCCTGGGAAACTGCTTCACTCTGTCCAGAAAGCCATGTAGTGCCCAGCAGGGAAAGGACTCACTGCAAAACCTCAGGTGTCCCCATGCCCCAGCTCAAGCCTCTGGCCTTGGCCAGGGTTTTCAGCAGTGCCAAGATTGTTCATGCTCCCCACTCCCCTCCCTTAAGCCCCTGGTGTGGACCCAGCAGGCTTCTTCCTTCTCATGGCATTTCAGTGCTTTGCTGGAGGTGCAGCCACACGACCAGCAGGCAGGCAGCTCTGGTGCTGGGCTGCACACTCCTGTGAACCATGTCCCCAGCAGGCCAGGCCCTGCTCAGAAGTCCTTTTCCACGTGGCTGTAATTTTGGCCTGGAGTTTCCTGTGCTGATGATCAATTTCCTCCAGGCTGCAGGTTGCCTCGGATGGGAGGTAAAAAGCCTGGTGGCCATGTGGGGCACAGCTCTGGGGGGCACATGTAGGCATTCCTAGTGGCAAGGAGCCCCAGGGTGCTCCCAGTTCACTGCAGCTCATGGAGAGCAGCAGTGGCTGCAGTGTCCCCATGCACACAGCACAGCCATGGTGCAGGATGGGCCAAAGCCATGGGTTTGGGTATTCAGCAACAGCTCTCACTGACAAGTCTCCATCAGCACCCTCAGGGATGCCAAGGAATCCATGGCCAAGCCACCAGCAGAAAGGAGACCTTTCAAGGCATGCTTTGACATTGCAATAGCAGGGGGCCCATGAGCTCACAAAGGCCCCCTGAGGGTTCCATGCACAAAGGTCCACCCAGCAGCACCTCACCCAGCAACGGGGTTGAGCTGGTGGCCAGGAGCAGCAGGAGAGTGTGGGACGCAGGAGTGCCAGCTGGAGCCCAGCTGGTCGCACTGGGACAGGGGAACCCAGAGCAGAAGCCATCCCTTACCCACAGCAGCAGGGGCACAGTGCAGTGTCGGTAAGGAACTCGGCTGAGCAAGCACAGCAGAACCTCCTGGCAGCCTCAGAGGTGCTTTTGTCTGGAGAGGTCCTGCAGCAGTGCTCCTGCACAAGGCTCCCTGCCCAGTCTCACACTCCTGGCATGGGTGACATGAAGGGGGACAGTGCTGCAGCCATGGGGACTGCATCCTTCTGTATGCTGCCATGGCTGCTCTGCAGGGAGCAGAGCTTGAGCTCCCCTGGTTCAAAGCAGCAGCAAACAGCCAAGTGCCTCCAGAGCTGCCAAGGCCCCTGCAGGGGTAGGGGAGGTGGGGGCAGCTGGAGGGGAGCTGGTGCGCCAAAACGGTCATTCTGCTCCTCTGCTGGTGTCCCTCCCAGCATGGGGATGGAGGCCTCCAGCTCCCACCTCTGCTCTGAGGGGAGGGTTTGGGTTGAGGCCTGGATGAGCAGCTCCTCAGGCAGGGACTGCGGCAGTGCTAGCAGGAGGCGGCCTCCGCTCACAGCTCCAGTGCCACAGGTGTTTTGGGTGGGAAGCCCCAGCCTGGGGTAGGAACATTCCCTGGGCTGGAACCCACAATGTGTTCAGGCAGAAATGACACAAGAATTGGGGGTCAGTTAATTTCCCACTGGTCTGAGGAGGAGCTCCAATGAATGGAGTCATTACAGAGGGCACCAACATCCCTGCTTCCTTAGGCCTCCCTTCCAGAGCATCTGCAGCACCTCTGAAAGCAAAATGCTTTCTGTCTCTGAAGGCAAAGGCAGCTTCCAGTGACCTACAGCACACGATGGAAACTCTTTGCCCCCACCAATTGTCACATGCTGTGAGGAAGTCCCAGCCACAGCCCAGCTTCTGCACTGCCTGTGCCCACACAGGCAGCCCCAGCAGGGAGTTTGGCATCCTCAAGTCCTGTCCTCCTCTGCATGTGGGCTGGCATAAAGGTCCTGCCTCTGCAGGGAACTGCCAGTGTGCCCCTGTGCCAGCCCTGCCTCTTCCCCCTGCTGCAGGGAACTGCCAGTGTGCCCCTGTGCCAGCCTTGCCTCTTCCCCCTTCCCCCTGCAGGGAACTGCCAGTGTGCCCCTGTGCCAGCCCTGGAACTGCCAGTGTGCCCCTGTGCCAGCCCTGCCTCTTCCCCCTGCTGCAGGGAACTGCCAGTGTGCCCCTGTGCCAGCCCTGCCTCTTCCCCCTGCTGCAGGGAACTGCCAGTGTGCCCCTGTGCCAGCCTTGCCTCTTCCCCCAGCCTGCTGCAGGGAACTGCCAGTGTGCCCCTGTGCCAGCCTTGCCTCTTCCCCCCAGCCTTGCCTCTTCCCCCTGCTGCAGGGAACTGCCAGTGTGCCCCTGTGCCAGCCCTGCCTCTTCCCCCTGCTGCAGGGAACTGCCAGTGTGCCCCTGTGCCAGCCTTGCCTCTTCCCCCTGCTGCAGGGAACTGCCAGTGTGCCCCTGTGCCAGCCCTGCCTTTGGGACTGGCTGGCATCCATCTTGGATGGACTCAACCTGGCTGGCAGCCGACTGCTGAGCTCTCCACAGCCGTGTGGAGAGCAGAGCAGGGTGAAGGCAGAGGCAGCACAGGGAGCAGCTCAGCATCCCCTGCAAGGCAGCAGAGCTCAGGGGCTGCAGATGAGGGGGTCTGAGGCTGCAGGGCGCAGCAGGATCGCTGCAGGCACTGCTGGGGTGTGACCGGTTCAGGCTGTGCCTTTAAGAGAAGGACACTTTCTGAACACTCTGGCTGAATATTTTGGTATATGAATGAAAACAAGAGATATGCTAATCCAATTTCATTGGTGGAACCCGGCTGTAGGTTCTGGCTTAGTCTTTCAGTCGGGGGGGGGCAGTCAGTCGTCTTCTTCTTCCCCCTGTGCTGTGAGCTGGCTCGTTTCTCTCTACGAGTCTTGCTAACCAGAGAAGAAAACTAACTTTTTGCATTCGCTTTGAGCTTTAACAAGTTTTCACCCTTTTAATTACCTTCCTTTCTCTTTCTCTCTAACCCTTTGGGAAAAAGGGGAGGTAGGGAGGGAGAAGGGAGGGACAGGCCGAACCCCCTGGCCGCAGGGGGTTGGGGAAAGGTTTCCTGTATGTTTCTGTATATATTGTAAATATTGTATGTTTTTGTACATATTCACTGCATTCCATATCTGCTTGTAAAATACAGCTTTCGTCTGCTTCTCCGGCTGAGTTAGCTGTGGAATTCTTTTGGGGGGGGGGGGAACCTTCCTACTCCACCACATGGGGGCACAAAGCTGTGACAGAAACCTCCTTGGAGAGCGCTGAGCCTTTGCTCTGTGTCTCACTGCTGCTCTGGCAGGGGGCTGGGCTGGATGATCCCCCAGGGTCCCTTCCAGCCCCTACCATGCTGTGATGCCACGTGTGGGAAATGGTTCATCAGCTCTTGTCTCCTGGGAACCTGGCTCTGCAGAGGTCTTGTCCTGAGAAACCTGAGCAGCCAGAGCCTGGGGCCAAGGTTCCAGGCCAAGGCCCAGGCTCCACTGCCCCTTTGCTGAAAGGAAGCAGCAGTGGATGAGGTCCCCTGTGAGGTGTCCTCACACCACAGGGCACCCCCCAGCGGGCCCACCTCCAGGTCACCCTCATCTCACTAGTTAGTGTCTACTGAGGCTTGGGAGCTAGGGTGCCCGCTGGCACCTCCCCACTGCCACGTGGTCCATAGCCCCTCTTCAGGGCTGGTGAGGGGCACTGTGGCACAGGTGGTCCTGCTGCACCTGCACCCAAGCTGCCTTGCCCCTGGCCAGGTACATTTTTCCTGCTGTGGCCATGTCTCAGGTAGATGGTAACAGGGGCACAGGGGCATGGGCTGCAGCAGGGCAGGGGAGCAGACCCATGGCCTGGCCTAGCCCTGCTGCGGGTACCAGGGAGCCCTGTGGGACCCCTGGGTGCATGAGGGAGCTGGGGTCCAGTGGAGATACACAAGGTTCAGGACTGGAGGTCTGTCCAGCTGGCATGGCTGGAGGGGGCAGGTGCCAGCTGCTGCAGAGCCTCTGTCCCAGGGTGCAAGGCACATGCCAGCCAGTGCCAGGTGCCAGACACATGCTGTACAGTGCAGGCTGCCAGGGGTCATTAGGTGCAAAAGGGCACAGCAGTAGCAGGGATGCTGGCTGCAGAAGGCACAGGACTCAGGAAGGTGCAAGGGGTGGTGCTAGGGACACAGGAGTGCCAGGGGCAGGGCCATTGGAGGTGCAGGTTTCAGAGGTACTGGGGGTGCTGGGGTACTGCATGCTGGGATGGGTTTGGTGCAGGCTGCAGGGGTGCTGGGAGAGGTTGCAGGATCATGGGGGCCAGGGCTGCATGGTGCAGGGGTCCACTGCAGTGCTGCTGGGGGTGCAAAAGTCCTCAGCTACTCAGTCCTCAGAGTAGGGGTAACCAGTGCAGCATTGCAGGGGGTGCAGAGGTGCAGGGGTGCAGGGCGCTGGGGGTGCAGTGTGATGGGGGTGCAGTGTGATGGGGGCGCAGAGCGCTGGGGGTGCAGTGTGATGGGGATGCAGTGTGCTGGGGGCGCAGGGCGCTGGGGGCGCAGGGCGCTGGGGGCGCAGTGTGCTGGGGGCGCAGGGCGCTGGGGGTGCAGTGTGCTGGGGGCGCAGGGCGCTGGGGGCGCAGGTCGCTGGGGGTGCAGGGTGCTGGGGGTGCAGGTCGCTGGGGGTGCACGGTGCTGGGGGCGCAGGGCGCTGGGGGTGCAGTGTGCTGGGGGTGCAGTGTGCTGGGGGCACAGGTCGCTGGGGGTGCAGGGTGCTGGGGGCGCAGTGTGCTGGGGATGCAGGGCGCTGGGGGTGCAGTGTGCTGGGGGTGCAGGGTGCTGGGGGTGCAGTGTGCTGGGGGCGCAGTGTGCTGGGGATGCAGGGCGCTGGGGGTGCAGTGTGCTGGGGGTGCAGGGCGCTGGGGGTGCAGTGTGCTGGGGGTGCAGGGCGCTGGGGGTGCAGTGTGCTGGGGGCGCAGGGCGCTGGGGGTGCAGAGCTGCTGGGGTCGCAGAGCTGCTGGGGGCGCAGGGCTGCTGGGGGTGCAGAGCTGCTGGGGGTGCAGGGCGCTGGTGGTGCAGGTCGGTGGTGGTGCAGGGCCCTGGGGGCGCAGAGTGCTGGGGGTGCAGGGCGCTGGGGGTGCAGAGCTGCTGGGGTCGCAGAGCTGCTGGGGCGCAGAGCTGCTGGGGGCGCAGGGCGCTGGTGGTGCAGGTCGGTGGTGGTGCAGGGCCCTGGGGGCGCAGAGTGCTGGGGGTGCAGGGCGCTGGGGGTGCAGGGTGCTGGGGTCGCAGGGCGCTGGGGGCGCAGGGCGCTGGGGGTGCAGGGTGCTGGGGGTGCAGTGTGATGGGGATGCAGTGTGCTGGGGGCGCAGTGTGCTGGGGGCGCAGGGCGCTGGGGGCGCAGGTCGCTGGGGGTGCAGGGTGCTGGGGGTGCAGGGCGCTGGGGGTGCAGTGTGCTGGGGGTGCAGTGTGATGGGGATGCAGTGTGCTGGGGGTGCAGTGTGCTGGGGGCGCAGGTCGCTGGGGGTGCAGTGTGCTGGGGGCGCAGGTCGCTGGGGGTGCAGGGTGCTGGGGGTGCAGTGTGCTGGGGATGCAGGGCGCTGGGGGTGCAGTGTGCTGGGGGTGCAGTGTGCTGGGGGTGCAGGGTGCTGGGGGTGCAGGTCGCTGGGGGTGCAGGGTGCTGGGGGCGCAGTGTGCTGGGGGTGCAGGGTGCTGGGGGTGCAGGGTGCTGGGGGCGCAGGGTGCTGGGGGTGCAGGTGCTGGGGGTGCAGGGTGCTGGGGGCGCAGTGTGCTGGGGGCGCAGGGCGCTGGGGGCGCAGGGCGCTGGGGGTGCAGGTCGCTGGGGGTGCAGTGTGCTGGGGGCGCAGTGTGCTGGGGGCGCAGGGCGCTGGGGGTGCAGTGTGCTGGGGATGCAGGGCGCTGGGGGTGCAGTGTGCTGGGGGTGCAGTGTGCTGGGGGTGCAGTGTGCTGGGGGCGCAGGGCGCTGGGGGTGCAGTGTGCTGGGGATGCAGGGCGCTGGGGGTGCAGTGTGCTGGGGGTGCAGTGTGCTGGGGGCGCAGGGCGCTGGGGGTGCAGTGTGCTGGGGGTGCAGTGTGCTGGGGGTGCAGTGTGCTGGGGGCGCAGGGCGCTGGGGGTGCAGTGTGCTGGGGGTGCAGTGTGCTGGGGGTGCAGTGTGCTGGGGGCGCAGGGCGCTGGGGGTGCAGTGTGCTGGGGGTGCAGTGTGCTGGGGGTGCAGTGTGCTGGGGGCGCAGGGCGCTGGGGGTGCAGTGTGCTGGGGATGCAGGGCGCTGGGGGTGCAGTGTGCTGGGGATGCAGGGCGCTGGGGGTGCAGTGTGCTGGGGGCGCAGGTCGCTGGGGGTGCAGTGTGCTGGGGGCGCAGGGCGCTGGGGGTGCAGTGTGCTGGGGATGCAGGGCGCTGGGGGTGCAGGGTGCTGGGGGCGCAGGGCGCTGGGGGTGCAGGTCGCTGGGGGTGCAGGGTGCTGGGGGCGCAGGGCGCTGGGGGTGCAGGTCGCTGGGGGTGCAGGGTGCTGGGGGCGCAGGGCGCTGGGGGTGCAGGTCGCTGGGGGTGCAGTGTGCTGGGGATGCAGGGCGCTGGGGGTGCAGTGTGCTGGGGGTGCAGGGCGTTGGGGGTGCAGTGTGCTGGGGGTGCAGGGCGCTGGGGGTGCAGGGTGCTGGGGGCGCAGGGCGCTGGGGGTGCAGGGTGCTGGGGGTGCAGGGCGCTGGGGGTGCAGGGCGCTGGGGGTGCAGTGTGCTGGGGGTGCAGGGCGCTGGGGGTGCAGGGTGCTGGGGGTGCAGGGCGCTGGGGGTGCAGTGTGCTGGGGGCGCAGTGTGCTGGGGGCGCAGGGCGCTGGGGGTGCAGTGTGCTGGGGGCGCAGGGCGCTGGGGGTGCAGGGCGCTGGGGGTGCAGGGTGCTGGGGGCGCAGGTCGCTGGGGGTGCAGTGTGCTGGGGGCGCAGTGTGCTGGGGGTGCAGGGCGCTGGGGGTGCAGTGTGCTGGGGGCGCAGGGCGCTGGGGGTGCAGGGCGCTGGGGGTGCAGGGTGCTGGGGGCGCAGGTCGCTGGGGGTGCAGTGTGCTGGGGGCGCAGGGCGCTGGGGGTGCAGAGCTGCTGGGGTCGCAGAGCTGCTGGGGGCGCAGAGCTGCTGGGGGCGCAGAGCTGCTGGGGGCGCAGGGCGCTGGTGGTGCAGGTCGGTGGTGGTGCAGGGCCCTGGGGGCGCAGAGTGCTGGGGGCGCAGGGCGCTGGGGCTGCAGTGTGCTGGGGGTGCAGTGTGCTGGGGGTGCTGAGCTGCTGGGGGCGCAGGGCGCTGGGGGTGCAGGGTGCGGGGGGCGCAGAGCGGTGCCGCGCCTGCTGCAGGGGGTCCTCCTTTCCGGCAGGGGGCGGCAATGGCGGCGGTGACTGGAGGTGCGCGGGCCCCACCCGGCGCGCGCAGGGCGGCGCGCGGTGGTGCGGCAGGAGGCGCGCGGACAATACCGGGGCGGCGGCGGCTCGGCCTCGATCGGCTCGGCCCGCACGCGCTCGGCCCCGCTCGGCTCGGCCCCGCACGCGCTCGGCCGCCTCTTGCCTCGGCTCGGCTCGGCCCCGCTCGGCTCGGCCGCCTCTTGCCTCGGCTCGGCTCGGCCGCCCCGCTCGGCTCGGCCGCGGCTCGGCTCGGCTCGGCTCGGCCCCGCTCGGCTCGGCCGCCTCTTGCCTCTTGCCTCGGCTCGGCTCGGCCCCGCTTGGCTCGGCCCCGCTCGGCTCGGCCGCCTCTTGCCTCTTGCCTCGGCTCGGCTCGGCCCCGCTTGGCTCGGCCCCGCCCCGGCTCGGCCCCGCTCGGCTCGGCCCCGCTCGGCTCGGCTCGGCCCCGCCCCGGCTGTCCCCGCTTGGCTCGGCGCGGTGCGGCGCGGACCGGCACCATGCTGGCGCTCTTCAACAAGCTGCTGGACTGGTTCCGGGCGCTGTTCTGGAAGGAGGAGATGGAGCTGACCCTGGTGGGGCTGCAGTACTCGGGCAAGACCACCTTCGTCAACGTCATCGCGGTGAGCGCCGCTGCACCCCGCCCGCTGCCCCGCGGGGGCTCTGCTTCGGGCCGCGGGGCTGCACCCTGCTCCTGCCGCCCCCTCCTTGCACCTCCATCTTGCATACCTCCGGTCGCTCCCCGGGGTTGCTTCGCCCTATTGCGCCCGAGCCCAGAAATGCATTTGAGGGGTGGGGGCTCGGGCTGGGGGCGCAGGGCCCGGGCTGGGCGGTAGGGTGCAGGCTGCAGGCCCGGCAGCACCGGCAGACCCCGGGCAGCATCCGGCGCTCGCCTGCCCTGCCCCGCCGGGCTGGGTCCCCCTGGGGGGCTGCCGCTGCCCGGCGTTGCGGGAGCCCTGGCCCGGGCGCGGGGGAGTCGCTGCCCTCAGCCCCTCGGCGGCTGGCGCTTTGTCATCGCCGGGCCCCGCCGCAGGTGCGGCCTCCTGAGGACCCTGCCGGGCTCGGTGCCACCAGGGCCGGTGCCTCGGTAGGAGGTTCTTTGCCCTGGGACGCTCGTCCCTTCTTCGGCCAGCACCCTCCAGCAGCGTTCTGTGGGTGCCAGAGTGCTTTCTCAGCACCTTGAGCTTTGCACCCCAACAGGGCAGTGACTCCCACCCTGGGGACCCTTCAGCCCCGGACTCTTCCCAGCTGAGCTCCTTCACCCACGGGGCCCCCAAACGTGCAGGCAGAAGCACTGGAGCTGGGGGCCCTGGGTCCTGAAGCCCAGGGTGTGGATGCACCCATGGGGATGCTCAGCGGAGTCTCCCTTCTGGCTCTTGAGGCTGCTCTCGCCCCCCTAGGTGTGGGGCTGTGAGGTGGGGAGCCGCCGGTGGGGCGGTGCTGAAGGGGCAGTGGCTCCCAGGAGGGTGTCATGGAGGGGGATGGATGTTGTCTCCCTGGGTGTCTGCTCCGGAGCCAAGAGAGTTGTTTCTGCTTGCCCGGGGCGCTGGAAGCTGTGGGGCCGTCAAAGGTCATTTTGCAGCTAGTTTGGAGGCAGTGCTCCCCGGGAGGGCTTCCCTTGGTTTGGGTGCTGCAGGGACAAAAGTGCCCAGGGGCAGGGGGAGGACACTGTAAGATGCTCCTTGGAGACAGTGGTGCTCTTGCTGTTGAGCTGCTTTGCAGGCAGTCCCTCAGGTCTCCTGCTGGCTGTCCCCTGACAGGGGAGCAGGGAGCACCGTGGCTGTGTGACAGTGACCACGAGCAGCAGCCCTTTGTGGGGGTGACTTTGGCCCTGCTGTTTGCATGTCCACTGCTCCTTTTGTGCAGTCCCATGTTGGGACAAGACGTGGTGGTGCCACATGGGCCCCACCAGACCCTTGCTGGCCTGAAGCACAGCCAGCATTTAAAATAGAGCAGTAATTGAGCTCTTTTAAAGCAACCAGATAAGCTTTACAGGGTGGTGGAGCCTTGGCTCAAACCCGCTGGGCTGGACTGCCTGCACAGGGCTGGAGGTCCCAGGAGGGTCCTCTCCCAGGGGCTCCTGTAACAGCCTGGCCCCTCCTCTCCCAAGCCATGTCTGCAGCAGAGGGGGCTCAGCATGGCCTTTGCTGGGATTCCTGCTCCACTTCATACCTAGCAAGTTTGCTGTGTGCAAGGCTTCACCTGCAAGACCTGGACATGAGGGCTTCCTGCCTGGGCAGCACTGCTGGTGCAGGGAAGACTGATGCCCAGGAACTGCTGGAGCTCCCTGTGCCGGGGCTGAGGCTGGCTTCATGGCCTGCTGCTGTAGCAGGAGCTCTGTGGTTGGGTGTTTAACACCCCTGTGAGGCAGTCAGGCTCAAGGTCTGAGCTCTGCTGCAGCTTTGCCTCTGACGTTGTTTGGGAAGTTCAGCTTTTGTTGCAGGTGCACAAAGAGCAGAGGCAGTGCCCTCCAGAGGGGGCCTGTGGGGAACAGCTGGCTGAGGACAGCTAACAAACACCAAGCTGGGGGCAGGAGCTGATCTGCTGGAGGGCAGAGAGGCTCTGCAGAGGGACCTCAACAGGCTGGACAGATGGGCAGGGCCCAAGGGCAGGAGATTGAACACATCCAAGTGCCAGGTGCTGCACATTGGCCACAGCAACCCCAGGCAGTGCTACAGGCTGGGGGCAGAGTGGCTGAGAGCAGCCAGGCAGAGAGGGACCTGGGGGTGCTGGTTGATGGGAGGCTGAACATGAGCCTGCAGTGTGCCCAGGCAGCCAAGAGGGCCAATGGCATCCTGGCGTGCATCAGGAACAGTGTGGCCAGCAGGAGCAGGGAGGTCATTGTGCCCCTGTACACTGCACTGGTTAGGCCACACCTTGAGTCCTGTGTCCAACTCTGGGCCCCTCAGGTTAGGAAAGATGTTGAGCTGCTGGAAGGTGTTCAGAGAAGGGCAACAAAGCTGGGGAGGGGTCTGGAGCACAGCCCTGTGAGGAGAGGCTGAGGGAGCTGGGGGTGCTGAGCCTGGAGAAGAGGAGGCTCAGGGGAGACCTCATTGCTCTCTACAACTACCTGAAGGGAGGTTGTAGCCAGGTGGGGGTTGATCTCTTCTCCCAGGCACCCAGCATCAGAACAAGAGGACACAGTCTCAGGCTGCGCCAGGGCAGGTTTAGGCTGGATGTTAGGAAGAAGTTCTACACAGAGAGAGTGATTGCCCATGGGAATGGGCTGCCCAGGGAGGTGGTGGAGTCGCCTCCATTGGAGGTGTTCAGGAGGAGACTTGATGCGGTGCTTGGTGCCATGGGTTGGTTGATTAGGTGGTGTTGGACAATAGGTTGGATGTGATGATCTTGAAGGTCTCTCCCAACCTGGTTTGTTCTGTTCTGTTCTAAATAACGTGAGATGGAAAGTCTCAGCCCAGCAGGAGCTGCGAGGGACCTCTGAGCCCCGGGGGCTGTAATGGCAGTGTTAGAAGGGGAGATGGCTGGAGTCTGGGATCTGGGCCTGAGGACAAACCTGACCTGAAAAGTATCAGATTTGGGCGTTGCTGGAAGTCTCCCCAAGGGCTCTGATGCAGAGGGTGCTCCCCAGCCTGGGGGCGGCGGCGGCTCCCAGGGGGCTGTGGCTGCTCCAGGGGGCTGCTGCCATCCTTGTCTGCCAGGACTTTTAAATGCAATCCGTTGTTGGGGGGTTTGGAGGGTTTCCTGCAGCAGCTCAGAGCTGTGGCCGTGCTGGGGGAAGGCTTTGCTGAAGGCAGCCACAACTCAGGGGCACAATGACTCCTTCTGCCTCACCTGGCTGCAGTTTTTATTGTTCAAGGCTCATTTTATTCATTCCTTGGCTGTCAGGAGCTGGAACTCCAAGTCCTGCATTCAAGGAGGGGTGAAAGGCTATAAAACACATCTGGACCTGGTTTTGACCTGAAGCCAGTGGGGTTTCAGCTGCCTTGTCCTCAGTCTAGGGGGATGAGAGGTAAACACTGAGTGTCTTGAGAGCCTTCAGAGGGTGCTGGGCTCAAAACCCCTCAGTGCAGAACACGTTGGAAACAAGAGAGTTCTGCTCTTGGTTCAACGTTGCAGATCCCACCAGTGCTAGAGAGCCTTCCAAGAGAGGGAATGCAGGCCAAGGTCTCTGAGCTGTGTGGTGGTGGGGCTGGGACACCTCCCCATGCTTGAGCCCTGCTCGGAGAGTGCTCAAAGCACTGCATCAGCCTTGTAGGTTGCAGCAGGCAGGGTGATGGATGCACAGGAGCCTCCTGACACCAGCTTAAGCACCACAGCACTCAGTGCCTGCTCCCACCTGGAGCCACTCTCCCCCACCACTGTGACCCTTCTTGCCAGGAGGAACTCCAGTGCCTGAGCCTGAGAGGGGAGGCAGGGACTGCAAGGTGCCCAGGGATGGCTGGGGAGGCAGAGGAGAGAGGTGCTGCTGGAGATGCTGAGGGAGGAGCAAGGAGATCTTCTGATGCACTTCCACTGTGCTGTCTCTCCCAGATGTGCCTCTGCACGGGGTCTGGCAGGGCCCAGTGCAGTGGGAGGTGGAGGCTGGTCCTGGTGCTGGGATGGTCACTTGCCTCCAGAGGCAGAGTCTGGGGCTGCTGCTGCCCCTGAGCTCCAGGGAGCAGGTGGTAGGAAGGGTTTCTGGGGCACTCTCCATGCTGCTGGCAGGGAAGGAGCTGCCTGGGGCAGCCTTGCCTTGCAGCTGCAGGCTGTGCTGGCATCAGCCAAGGAGAAAGGGACAGCAGGGATTTCCCAGCATCAGAGCATCACAGAGGGGTTGGAATTGAAAGGGACCTTTGAAGCTCATCTAGTCCAAATCTTGCAGTGAGCAGGAACACCTTCAACTGGCTCTGGTTGCTCAGGGCTCTGTCTAACCTGACCTGGCCCTGCCCCTGCTGCCCACACTGCTGGGGATCAGCCCAGGCCAGGCTGGGGCTGGGCTGTGAGTGCCTGGTGCTGGCTCCTGTCCAGTTTGTCAACCACCAACATCCCCAAGTCCTCCTCAGGGCTGCTCCCCAGCCCTTCATCCCCAGCCTGACCTTGTGCTTGGCCTTGCTGAGCCATGGCTCAGAGGGGCTCCCTGTGCAGGTCCCTCTGGATGCCACCCTTCACGTGCCAGCTGCACCACTTGGTGCCACCTGCAAGCTGGATCCCACTGCCCTTGGTGAGGAAGTCAGACAGAGCTGTGAGCACTGTGAGCACTGTGGCCACTGGTCCCAGTGTGCACAAGTGGTGCCTCGGTGTAGGTTACACTGTCCAGAGCAGAAACATAAGGAGGGCTGAAGGACTTGGCCAGGCTCAGCCAGTGGCACCATCTTGCTGCTGCTTGGCAGGGAGCCCCAAACAATGCCATCTGCTTGCCCTGCAGAGCAGCACTGCTGGGACCAGTCTCGATTATCATCCTCCTCAGCAACATGGACAGTGGCACTGAGGCACCTTCAGCACCAAGCTGTGTGGTGCTGCTGACCACTGGAGGGAAGGATCCATCCAGAGGCACCTGCACAGGCTGCAGAGCTGTGCCCAGGATAACCTCAGGAGGTTCAGCAAGACCAAGGGCAAGGTCCTGCAGCTGGCTCAGGCCAATCCCAGGCACCAATCCAGGCTGGGCAGGGACTGGCTGGAGAGCAGCCCTGAAGAAAAGGCCTTGGGGGTGCTGGGGGAGGAGAAGCTCAGCAGGAGCCAGCAGGGAGCACTTGCAGCCCAGAGAGCCAAGCAGAGCCTGGGCTGCAGCAGGAGAAGTGTGGCCAGCAGGGCCAGGGAGGGGATTCTGCCCCTATGCTCCGCTCTGCTCACACCACAGCTGGAGCTCTGGGCCCAGCTCTGGAGCCTCTGTGCCAGGAAGGCTCTGGAGGGGCTGGAAAGGGCCACAAGGAGGAGCAGAGGGCTGGAGCTGCTCTGCTCTGGAGACAGCCTGAGAGAGCTGGGGTTGTGCAGGCTGGAGAGGAGAAGGCTCCCAGGAGACCTCATTGTGGCCTTCCAGGAGCTGCAGGGGGCTCCAGGAAAGCTGGGGAGGGACTTTGGAGGGTGTCAGGGAGGGATAGGACTGGGGGGGGATGGAGCAGAACTAGAAGTGGGGAGATTGAGCTTGGCTGTGAGGAAGAAGTTGTTGCCCAGGAGGGTGGTGAGAGCCTGGCACAGGCTGCCCAGGGAGGTGGTGGAAGCCTCCTGGCTGGAGGTGTTTGCAGCCAGGCTGGAGGTGGCTGTGAGCAACCTGCTGTGGTGTGAGGTGTCCCTGGCCATGGCAGGGGGTTGGAGCTGGCTGAGCCTTGGGGTCCCTGGAAGGGGGTTGGGGCTGGTGGACTGCTCAGGCTTCCCTACAAACCACTCAGTACTGGGGCAGGTCTCAGCCATTCCTGCCCCACAGCCCCAGGTGCAGCAGAGGAGAAGCATCCTGGCCTTGCTTCTGGGGGCTTCATGGGAGCAGAGGGACACAGAGGGATGAGGGGATGCAAAGGATCCATTGCATGGCCACAGGTCAGTCTGTGTCTGGCCATGCCCTGTGCTGCACAGCTGCATTTCTGGCTGCTCCCTGGGTGAGGGTCTCCATCCTCTGTGTGGCTGGCACTGAGCACCAGCAGTGGTCTGCAGAGCAGCCTCAGGCACCTGAGTGGAGGCCTTGGATCCCCACTAGGCATAGCCAAAGCCCTGAGCTGGCAAGCAGCTGCTAACTGAGGGGGTTGCAGTCTGTAATGAGTGCCTGGCTTGGAGGCTGCCCCAAAGGTGTCAGTGAGACTGCCAACATGCAGGGCAGCAGGAGCCTGGCCTGGAGGTCCCTGGCCTCCAAAGCAGGGCAGCCTTGGAGGGGGATCCATCTGTGAAGAGCCAGGGACTGGTGGCTGTGGTGAGCTCAGTGAGGTCTTTAATCCTCTGCCTGCTCCTTACAGCAGCTGCTGGCCCCTGCTCTGGAGCCCAGAGGGGCTCTGTCTGGATGTCACCAGCAGCTCTTCAGCCCTTGCCCCTACAGCCAGGCCAGGTTCTGCTGGGGAGGATGGGGCAGGGCTCTGTCCTCATGCACTTCCCAGAGGCCCAGGGAAGGAGCTGGTGCCTGAGAGCCTCATGGGAATGAGCGGGGTCAGGCTGGGCACAGGCTCAAGGCTTGGCAGCTGTGCCTGATGGATATGGGGTTGGGTCTCACTGCTTCAGGACAGGGAGGCAGGCTCTGGGAGCTGATGGCTCTGCAGCCTTGCACCTGAGGACAGATGGCCAAGGAGCAGCCTCCTGTATTTTCTCTGGCCTGGGAGCAAACTTCCACCAGCTGCAGCTGCATGAGAGGGCTGTCCCTGTCCCCAGCTGCCTGTTCCTGCAGCCACTGCTTGCTCCTCCACTGCTCTTGTTCTGCATTTCTTGTTGTGCTTTGTTCTCAGTGGAGCAGCCAAGGGCAGTCCTCCCTTCCTCTGAAGGTGGGGACACAGCAGCAGTGCTTTAGCTCCAGCCTGCACTGTGCCAGAGACTCTTCTGCTTGGAAAAGCCCTCAGGACCACCGAGTCCAACCCTGCCCTGCCCCTGCCTGTGCACAGCTGGCAGACCATGGCCCCAGGCTCCTCATCCAGAGCTCCTTTCCACACCCCCAGGGCTGGGGACTCCAGCACTGCCCTGGGCAGCCTGGGCCAGTGCTCCATGAGCCTTCTGCTGAAGGACTCTTTCCTAATGTCCAACCTGAGCCTCCCCTGGTGCAGTCTGAAGCCATTGCTCCTCATCCTGTCAGTTATTCTCTGGAGAGGAGGCCAGGCCCCCCTGGCTCCAGCCTCCTCTCAGGGAGCTGTAGAGAGCCAGAAGGTCTCCCCTCAGCCTCCTCTTCTGCAGGCTGAGCAGCCCCAGCTCCCTCAGCTCCTTCTCACAGGACTTGTGCTCCAGACCCCTCACAGCCTCACTGTCCCACTCTGGGCACCTTCCAGCAGCACCTCGGTGTCTTGTGAGGGGCCCAGAGCTGCACATGGTGGTTGGGTGTCAGGAGGGAATTTGGGTTCCCTCTCCTCTCCCTGGAGGGGGCAAGCCAAAAGGCTGGCACAGAACTGGGAGTTAAGGAGGTGATGTTAACAGAGAAGAAAAGGTATCCAGGGCAAAGGGATGCACAGAGAGCTGGAGGGAAGGGATATCTACACAGAACCCAGTCTGGGGTGGCAGTGGATTCCCCACCACAGCTGGGTGCAGGCCTGATCCCCCTGAGGGTGCCAGCAGCAACAGCTCCCAGCCAGGCAGCAAGGCCAAAGGGAAGAGAGAGCTGCAGAGCTTCCTGTCCCCTTCAACAGAGGATAGGCAGGAAAGGGGAGGGAGTGACACGACCTCGTGACCCCACTGGGGTCCCCCTGCCCACCTGTGAACCCTTGAACTACAGCACTGGGGTTCAGTGCAGGTTTCTGTCCTGGTTGTCACCTCAGGAGCAGCAGCTTCAGCAGGTGGAGGAGCTGCTTTCTGTGGGCACTCATCCTGACAGCCCTGGAGGAGGCAGAGGCTTCCACTGCACTTCACTGGTGGCAGTGGCTGCTGTGGATTCCTCAGCCATAACTCACACACAGAGGTCTCTCAGCTGACCCTCAGGCCCCATGGCTGCTCTGGCAGTTGTCCTGGACCTTCCCATCCCTCCAGCAGCCACCTTCTGCCCTGGTGTCTCCCTGGCTCTGTGCCATCTGGGCTGTGCTGCAGTGCTGAAGGAGCAGAAGCAACCCAAGAGTTTTCCTTTGTTGCTGAGAAGCTTTGGATGAGAGCAGCTGAGCCCCAGTGGTGCCCGCTCTGCCCCCAGAGCTCCTGCCTGCATTGTGATCTTGCCTGGCTCCCCTGGGCCTGCTGCTCACCCTGGCATCCCCTTGGCTCCAAGGCCACCTGGCCTGTGGCCTGGCTGCCATCCACAGGTCTGTCCCCAGATCCCATTTTTGCCACTGAGATAAGAGAGCCCTGAAAAAGTTCTTCACAAGGAGGGTGCTGAGACCCTGGAGCAAGCTGCCCAGGAGTCTGGTGGAGGCCTCCCCCCTGGAGGCATTTGAGGTCAGCCTTGGTGTGGCCCTGGGCAGCCCGCTCTTGGTTGGGGATGTCCCTGCTGCCTGCAGGGGGCTGGAGAAGATGCCCTTGGAGGCTCCCTTCCAGCCCAGTGCTGCGGCAGGGGCATGGCCAGCAGGGCTCCCGGGGCTGCCGCACGCCGAGGGCCTGGGAGCTGAGGGAAGCTGCAGAGCCAGAGCCTGTGTCCAGGCTGCAGGTGTGGCTGGTGGCACCATCTGCCTGGGAGTGCCAGCCCTGGCCCACAGCACTGCTGGCCCAGCCCTGGCTGCCCATGGCCAGCACAGGTCCCTGCACAGCTTTGGGAGCAAGCAGAGGCCTTGGGGCAGCCCTCGAGACTGTCTCACCCAAAGAGCTGCCAGCTCTGGGGTGGCTCCATGCCACCCAGGCCCAGGTGGCAGCCTCCCCTTCCCAGGTCTCGGGGCCCCTTGGCAGGGGCAGCCCTGTGCCCTGCAGGGCCCTGTGCAGGGGGCACGGCTGCGTGCCGAGGGTGCCCTGTGGCGCTCGGAGCCCCAGAGAGCTGCAGGAGCCTCTCTCAGAAGGAAGCATTGTAAAAGCTTGGCTTGAATTTGGCTTTTTCCTACCCAAATTGGGTCCCTGGTGCCAGGTGTCCGTCTGTGGGGCTGCTGTGGCTCAGCTGGGCACTGTGAGAGGTGCCAGGGAGCTGGATGAGCCCAGGCTGTGCTTGGGCGGCCCTGAGGACTGGAGGGGCAGAAGCTCTGCAAACAAAGCCCCTGCTGCCAGCTGCTGCCACCTTGTGCTGGGCACAGAGCTGGCCAGGGGGTGGGTGAGGAGGTGGTGAGTGAGGAGCTGAACCCCTGAGGTTCTCTGGGCTGGGACTCCCAGGGCCTGGCACGCTCTCGGTGCCAGAGCAGGAGCTGGGTGGTTTGGGGCATGGTCCAGCTGCAGATGGGAGCCATCCAGCCTGGGGCAGGCTGGGCATCTGCCTCCACCCCATGTTCTGCTGGAGATGTGACTCCAGATGGGCAGAGGCCAAGCTGTTGGTGCTGCCATCCCCAGTGCCCAGGAAGTAGCTTGTTTGTGAGCACCTGGGGCTGCTGGGCTGCCAGCGGGAGCAGGTCACATCCAGGCCGTGCCACCCTCTGCCAGGGCACAGTGACAGCTGCCTGGTCACAGCCAGGGGCAGGGCCTGGCCACCTGGCAAATGCTGTGTGCCATGTGCCAGTGGGTGCTGGCTGGGCAGGGCACAGTGGCAGGGGCGATGGTGCCCATGTCCATGGGGCTCAGAGCGAGCTGGGGGCACTGCTCCCTGCTGCAGAGCCTGATGCTGGCCAGTGCTGGGCAGGAGGTGAAAAGTCTTCCAGGCAGGGCACAGGGGCAGGGTGCTGAGGAGAGCCTGGCACAGCCCAGCCCTGAGCCAGCCTGCAGAGCCCTGCTGTGGCCTAGCCTCAGAAGCCTCCTTGCCTGCAGGGCCAGCAGGGCACTGTGGCTCTTGTGTCACCAGGCTGTCTCCAGGGAAGCTTCTGCACTCCTGGCTGGGCTGGGGTCTGCTCTCCCTGACACCGGGGCTGCAGGGGCTGGCTGAGGATGTGTCTGAGGCGTTGGTGTGCAGGACGGTTGGGCAGGGAAGGGGGCATGTCACCGTGGCACTGTGCCAAGCTGGCAAGGCTTTTGGAGGGCAGCTGGTGCAGAAGCGGCTTGGCATGGTGGAGTGCTGCCACAGGTGCCAGGACAGCAAGGGCCAGGTGCCAAGCACCCTAGAGCAGGAGCGTCCCATTCCCAGCCTGGCCTGCAGCAGTGCTTTGGGGGTCTTGGCCTTGGCCATGGGCAAGCTGGAGGCAGGCTCTGTCTTAGCAAGGCTGTGCCCTGCTGGCAGGGGCTGCTCCCTCCATGGGGAGGCAGAGGAGCTTCCTGCAGCCCATCCTTTCCTGGAAGCAGTCAGCAGCCCTGAGCCCTGCGGTGGGCTGGCACCCAGCCTGTGGAGAGCTCCTCAGCAAGTGCTCTGCACCTGATCTTCCAGTCCAGGCCTGACCGTTCCTTAGCCCCTGGGGTTTGGAGCCAGGCTCTGCTGAGCTGCAGCGTGCAGGAGCTGTGCCCTGCTGGCCAGTGGTGCAGGACTCCTGCCTGCTCCTCCCCCTGCCCTTCCCTGCCAGCCCCTGCTCAGCGTCCTGGGCGCCTGTGGCTCGGAGCCCTGCGGCTGCTGAGCTTTGCTGGTGGCTGCAGAGGGGAAAGGAGAAGGGGAAGTGGCACATGCTGCAGAGCCCTTGGAAGAGGTCAGGAGGAGGCTGAGGCCTGGCTGCTGTGGTGGGTCTGGAGGAGCTGTTGGCTCAGCAAGGCACTTCGTTTCCCTTCCCTTTAGAGGTTTGTGTTAGCTGTGAGGGGCCGCAGGGGAGTCCCAGGGTAAGCGAGGCTCTAAGCCAGGAAAGGGTTGCTGGGATGAGTCTGGCTGCAGATGGTGGTGCCTGCAGGCTGCTGGCACTGGTGGTCAAAGGGCCAAGTGCTGCATTGTCCCGGGTACCAAACCTTCCCCTGATGCCTTCCCTGGCAGGACCCTTGGCAGGGATGCATTTAAAAAGCACGGAAGAGAAACCTGAGTCCCAATGAGGCTACTGCCAGGAGCAGAGGCTGAAGGACCGTGACAGCTCCTACCCCCTGCCCAAGGATGCCAGAGCAAAGCTGGAACCACCTGGAACATCTCCCTGTGCCAGAAGCCCTGGAGCATCCTGCAGCAGTGGGCTTGGAGCAGCAGGCTGGAAGGTGGAGGTGGCTTTAACAGAGCAGCTCAGCCCCGTGCCAGCAGCTCAGCCCCATGGAACAGCTCAGCCCCGAGCCAGCAGCCCAGCCCCGTGCCAGCAGCTCAGCCCCATGGAGCAGCCCAGCCCCGTGCCAGCAGCTCAGCCCCGTGCCAGCAGCTCAGCCCCATGGAGCAGCCCAGCCCCGTGCCAGCAGCTCAGCCCCATGGAGCAGCTCAGCCCCGTGCCAGCAGCTCAGCCCCATGCCAGCAGCTCAGCCCCGTGCCAGCAGCTCAGCCCCGTGCCAGCAGCTCAGCCCCGTGCCAGCAGCTCAGCCCCATGGAGCAGCCCAGCCCCGTGCCAGCAGCTCAGCCCCAGCCCCATGGAGCAGCTCAGCCCCGTGCCAGCAGCTCAGCCCCGTGCCAGCAGCTCAGCCCCGTGCCAGCAGCTCAGCCCCGTGCCAGCAGCTCAGCCACATGGAGCAGCTCAGCCCCGTGCCAGCAGCTCAGCCCCATGGAGCACCTCAGCCCCGTGCCAGCAGCCCAGCCCCGTGCCAGCAGCCCAGCCCCATGGAGCAGCTCAGCCCCGTGCCAGCAGCTCAGCCCCGTGCCAGCAGCTCAGCCCCATGCCAGCAGCTCAGCCCCATGCCAGCAGCTCAGCCCCGTGCCAGCAGCTCAGCCCCATGCCAGCAGCTCAGCCCCGTGCCAGCAGCTCAGCCCCATGGAGCAGCCCAGCCCCGTGCCAGCAGTTCATCCCCGTGCCAGCAGCCCAGCCCCGTGCCAGCAGCTCAGCCCCATGGAGCAGCCCAGCCCCGTGCCAGCAGCTCAGCCCCATGGAGCAGCTCAGCCCCGTGCCAGCAGCTCAGCCCCGTGCCAGCAGCCCAGCCCCATGGAGCAGCTCAGCCCCGTGCCAGCAGCTCAGCCCCGTGCCAGCAGCTCAGCCCCGTGCCAGCAGCTCAGCCCCATGCCAGCAGCTCAGCCCCGTGCCAGCAGCTCAGCCCCATGCCAGCAGCTCAGCCCCGTGCCAGCAGCTCAGCCCCATGGAGCAGCCCAGCCCCGTGCCAGCAGTTCATCCCCGTGCCAGCAGCCCAGCCCCGTGCCAGCAGCCCAGCCCCATGGAGCAGCCCAGCCCCGTGCCAGCAGCCCAGCCCCGTGCCAGCAGCCCAGCCCCGTGCCAGCAGCTCAGCCCCATGGAGCAGCCCAGCCCCGTGCCAGCAGTTCATCCCCGTGCCAGCAGCCCAGCCCCGTGCCAGCAGCTCAGCCCCATGGAGCAGCTCAGCCCCGTGCCAGCAGCTCAGCCCCGTGCCAGCAGCCCAGCCCCGTGCCAGCAGCTCAGCCCCGTGCCAGCAGCTCAGCCCCATGGAGCAGCTCAGCCCCATGGAGCAGCCCAGCCCCGTGCCAGCAGCTCAGCCCCATGGAGCAGCTCAGCCCCGTCCCAGCAGCTCAGCCCCGTGCCAGCAGCTCAGCCCCATGGAGCAGCCCAGCCCCGTGCCAGCAGCTCAGCCCCATGGAGCAGCTCAGCCCCGTCCCAGCAGCTCAGCCCCGTGCCAGCAGCTCAGCCCCATGGAGCAGCCCAGCCCCGTGCCAGCAGCTCAGCCCCGTGCCAGCAGCTCAGCCCCATGGAGCAGCCCAGCCCCATGCCAGCAGCCCAGCCCCGTGCCAGCAGCCCAGCCCCGTGCCAGCAGCCCAGCCCCGTGCCAGCAGCTCAGCCCCGTGCCAGCAGCTCAGCCCCATGGAGCAGCCCAGCCCCCGTGCCAGCAGCTCAGCCCCGTGCCAGCAGCTCAGCCCCGTGCCAGCAGCTCAGCCCCATGGAGCAGCTCAGCCCCGTGCCAGCAGCCCAGCCCCGTGCCAGCAGCTCAGCCCCATGGAGCAGCCCAGCCCCGTGCCAGCAGCTCAGCCCGTGCCAGCAGCTCAGCCCCATGGAGCAGCTCAGCCCCGTGCCAGCAGCCCAGCCCCGTGCCAGCAGCTCAGCCCCATGGAGCAGCTCAGCCCCGTGCCAGCAGCTCAGCCCCGTGCCAGCAGCCCAGCCCCGTGCCAGCAGCTCAGCCCCATGGAGCAGCTCAGCCCCGGAGCAGCCCAGCCCCGTGCCAGCAGCCCAGCCCCATGGAGCAGCTCAGCCCCGTGCCAGCAGCTCAGCCCCATGCCAGCAGCTCAGCCCCGTGCCAGCAGCTCAGCCCCATGCCAGCAGCTCAGCCCCGTGCCAGCAGCTCAGCCCCATGGAGCAGCCCAGCCCCGTGCCAGCAGTTCATCCCCGTGCCAGCAGCCCAGCCCCGTGCCAGCAGCTCAGCCCCATGGAGCAGCCCAGCCCCGTGCCAGCAGCTCAGCCCCATGCCAGCAGCCCAGCCCCGTGCCAGCAGCCCAGCCCCATGGAGCAGCCCAGCCCCGTGCCAGCAGCCCAGCCCCGTGCCAGCAGCCCAGCCCCATGGAGCAGCTCAGCCCCATGCCAGCAGCTCAGCCCCATGCCAGCAGCTCAGCCCCATGCCAGCAGCCCAGCCCCATGCCAGCAGCTCAGCCCCATGGAGCAGCCCAGCCCCGTGCCAGCAGCTCAGCCCCATGGAGCAGCCCAGCCCCGTGCCAGCAGCTCAGCCCCGTGCCAGCAGCTCAGCCCCATGGAGCAGCCCAGCCCCGTGCCAGCAGCTCAGCCCCATGGAGCAGCTCAGCCCCGTGCCAGCAGCTCAGCCCCGTGCCAGCAGCTCAGCCCCATGCCAGCAGCTCAGCCCCGTGCCAGCAGCTCAGCCCCATGGAGCAGCCCAGCCCCATGCCAGCAGCCCAGCCCCGTGCCAGCAGCCCAGCCCCGTGCCAGCAGCTCAGCCCCGTGCCAGCAGCCCAGCCCCGTGCCAGCAGCTCAGCCCCGTGCCAGCAGCTCAGCCCCATGGAGCAGCCCAGCCCCGTGCCAGCAGCTCAGCCCGTGCCAGCAGCTCAGCCCCGTGCCAGCAGCTCAGCCCCATGGAGCAGCCCAGCCCCGTGCCAGCAGCTCAGCCCCGTGCCAGCAGCTCAGCCCCATGGAGCAGCCCAGCCCCGTGCCAGCAGCTCAGCCCCGTGCCAGCAGCTCAGCCCCATGGAGCAGCTCAGCCCCGTGCCAGCAGCCCAGCACCATGGAGCAGCTCAGCCCCGTGCCAGCAGCTCAGCCCCGTGCCAGCAGCCCAGCCCCGTGCCAGCAGCTCAGCCCCGTGCCAGCAGCCCAGCCCCGTCCAGCAGCTCAGCCCCGTGCCAGCAGCCCAGCCCCATGGAGCAGCTCAGCCCCGTGCCAGCAGCTCAGCCCCATGGAGCAGCCCAGCCCCATGCCAGCAGCTCAGCCAGCAGCTCAGCCTCATGGAGCAGCTCAGCCCCGTGCCAGCAGCTCAGCCCCGTGCCAGCAGCCCAGCCCCGTGCCAGCAGCTCAGCCCAGCCCCAGCCCGTGCCAGCAGCTCAGCCCCATGCCAGCAGCCCAGCCCCATGGAGCAGCTCAGCCCCGTGCCAGCAGCTCAGCCCCATGGAGCAGCCCAGCCCCATGCCAGCAGCCCAGCCCCGTGCCAGCAGCTCAGCCCCATGGAGCAGCTCAGCAGCAGCTCAGCCCCATGGAGCAGCTCAGCCCCGTGCCAGCAGCCCAGCCCCGTGCCAGCAGCCCAGCCCCATGGAGCAGCTCAGCCCCGTGCCAGCAGCTCAGCCCCATGCCAGCAGCTCAGCCCCGTGCCAGCAGCTCAGCCCCATGCCAGCAGCTCAGCCCCGTGCCAGCAGCTCAGCCCCATGGAGCAGCCCAGCCCCGTGCCAGCAGTTCATCCCCGTGCCAGCAGCCCAGCCCCGTGCCAGCAGCTCAGCCCCATGGAGCAGCCCAGCCCCGTGCCAGCAGCTCAGCCCCATGGAGCAGCTCAGCCCCGTGCCAGCAGCCCAGCCCCGTGCCAGCAGCCCAGCCCCATGGAGCAGCTCAGCCCCGTGCCAGCAGCTCAGCCCCGTGCCAGCAGCTCAGCCCCATGCCAGCAGCTCAGCCCCATGCCAGCAGCTCAGCCCCATGGAGCAGCCCCCCGCCCAGCAGCTCAGCCCCATGGAGCAGCCCAGCCCCATGCCAGCAGCTCAGCCCCATGCCAGCAGCTCAGCCCCGTGCCAGCAGCTCAGCCCCATGGAGCAGCCCAGCCCCGTGCCAGCAGCTCAGCCCCGTGCCAGCAGCTCAGCCCCATGGAGCAGCTCAGCCCCGTGCCAGCAGCTCAGCCCCGTGCCAGCAGCTCAGCCCCATGGAGCAGCCCAGCCCCGTGCCAGCAGCTCAGCCCCATGGAGCAGCCCAGCCCCATGCCAGCAGCCCAGCCCCGTGCCAGCAGCCCAGCCCCGTGCCAGCAGCTCAGCCCCGTGCCAGCAGCCCAGCCCCGTGCCAGCAGCTCAGCCCCGTGCCAGCAGCTCAGCCCCATGGAGCAGCCCAGCCCCGTGCCAGCAGCTCAGCCCCGTGCCAGCAGCTCAGCCCCGTGCCAGCAGCTCAGCCCCATGGAGCAGCCCAGCCCCGTGCCAGCAGCTCAGCCCCGTGCCAGCAGCTCAGCCCCATGGAGCAGCCCAGCCCCGTGCCAGCAGCTCAGCCCCGTGCCAGCAGCTCAGCCCCATGGAGCAGCTCAGCCCCGTGCCAGCAGCCCAGCACCATGGAGCAGCTCAGCCCCGTGCCAGCAGCTCAGCCCCGTGCCAGCAGCCCAGCCCCGTGCCAGCAGCTCAGCCCCGTGCCAGCAGCCCAGCCCCGTGCCAGCAGCTCAGCCCCGTGCCAGCAGCCCAGCCCCATGGAGCAGCTCAGCCCCGTGCCAGCAGCTCAGCCCCATGGAGCAGCCCAGCCCCATGCCAGCAGCTCAGGCCCGTGCCAGCAGCTCAGCCTCATGGAGCAGCCCAGCCCCGTGCCAGCAGCTCAGCCCCGTGCCAGCTGCCCAGCCCCGTGCCAGCAGCTCAGCCCCATGGAGCAGCCCAGCCCCGTGCCAGCAGCTCAGCCCCATGGAGCAGCTCAGCCCCGTGCCAGCAGCTCAGCCCCATGGAGCAGCTCAGCCCCGTGCCAGCAGCTCAGCCCCGTGCCAGCAGCCCAGCCCCGTGCCAGCTCAGCTCAGCCCCCCGTGCCAGCAGCTCAGTCCCATGAAGCAGCTCAGCCCCGTGCCAGCAGCCCAGCCCCGTGCCAGCAGCTCAGCCCCATGGAGCAGCCCAGCCCCGTGCCAGCAGCTCAGCCCCATGAAGCAGCCCAGCCCCGTGCCAGCAGCTCAGCCCCGTGCCAGCAGCTCAGTCCCATGAAGCAGCTCAGCCCCGTGCCAGCAGCCCAGCCCCGTGCCAGCAGCTCAGCCCCATGGAGCAGCCCAGCCCCGTGCCAGCAGCTCAGCCCCATGGAGCAGCCCAGCCCCGTGCCAGCAGCTCAGCCCCATGGAGCAGCCCAGCCCCGTGCCAGCAGCTCAGCCCCATGGAGCAGCTCAGCCCCGTGCCAGCAGCTCAGCCCCGTGCCAGCAGCTCAGCCCCATGGAGCAGCCCAGCCCCGTGCCAGCAGCTCAGCCCCGTGCCAGCAGCTCAGCCCCATGGAGCAGCTCAGCCCCGTGCCAGCAGCTCAGCCCCGTGCCAGCAGCTCAGCCCCATGGAGCAGCCCAGCCCCGTGCCAGCAGCTCAGCCCCGTGCCAGCAGCTCAGCCCCATGGAGCAGCCCAGCCCCGTGCCAGCAGCTCAGCCCCATGGAGCAGCCCAGCCCCGTCCCAGCAGCTCAGCCCCGTGCCAGCAGCTCAGCCCCATGGAGCAGCTCAGCCCCGTGCCAGCAGCCCAGCACCATGGAGCAGCTCAGCCCCGTGCCAGCAGCTCAGCCCCGTGCCAGCAGCCCAGCCCCGTGCCAGCAGCTCAGCCCCGTGCCAGCAGCCCAGCCCCGTGCCAGCAGCTCAGCCCCGTGCCAGCAGCCCAGCCCCATGGAGCAGCTCAGCCCCGTGCCAGCAGCTCAGCCCCATGGAGCAGCCCAGCCCCATGCCAGCAGCTCAGGCCCGTGCCAGCAGCTCAGCCCCATGGAGCAGCTCAGCCCCGTGCCAGCAGCTCAGCCCCATGGAGCAGCCCAGCCCCGTGCCAGCAGCTCAGCCCCGTGCCAGCAGCTCAGCCCCATGGAGCAGCCCAGCCCCATGCCAGCAGCTCAGCCCCGTGCCAGCAGCTCAGCCCCATGCCAGCAGCTCAGCCCCGTGCCAGCAGCTCAGCCCCATGGAGCAGCCCAGCCCCGTGCCAGCAGCTCAGCCCCGTGCCAGCAGCTCAGCCCCATGGAGCAGCTCAGCCCCGTGCCAGCAGCTCAGCCCCATGGAGCAGCTCAGCCCCGTGCCAGCAGCTCAGTCCCATGAAGCAGCTCAGCCCCGTGCCAGCAGCTCAGCCCCATGGAGCAGCTCAGCCCTGTGCCAGCAGCTCAGCCCCATGGAGCAGCTCAGCCCCGTGCCAGCAGCTCAGCCCCGTGCCAGCAGCTCAGCCCCGTGCCAGCAGCTCAGCCCCATGGAGCAGCCCAGCCCCGTGCCAGCAGCTCAGCCCCATGGAGCAGCCCAGCCCCATGCCAGCAGCTCAGCCCCGTGCCAGCAGCTCAGCCCCGTGCCAGCAGCTCAGCCCCATGGAGCAGCCCAGCCCCGTGCCAGCAGCTCAGCCCCGTGCCAGCAGCTCAGCCCCATGGAGCAGCTCAGCCCCGTCCCAGCAGCTCAGCCCCGTGCCAGCAGCTCAGCCCCATGGAGCAGCCCAGCCCCGTGCCAGGAGCCCAGCCCCATGCCAGGAGCCCAGCCCCGTGCCAGCAGCTCAGCCCCATGGAGCAGCCCAGCCCCGTGCCAGCAGCCCAGCCCCATGGAGCAGCTCAGCCCCGTGCCAGCAGCTCAGCCCCGTGCCAGCAGCTCAGCCCCGTGCCAGCAGCTCAGCCCCATGCCAGCAGCCCAGCCCCGTGCCAGCAGCTCAGCCCCATGGAGCAGCCCAGCCCCGTGCCAGCAGCTCAGCCCCGTGCCAGCAGCTCAGCCCCATGGAGCAGCTCAGCCCCGTGCCAGCAGCCCAGCCCCATGGAGCAGCCCAGCCCCGTGCCAGCAGCTCAGCCCCGTGCCAGCAGCTCAGCCCCATGCAGCAGCTCTGCCCCGTGCCAGCAGCTCAGCCCCATGGAGCAGCTCAGCCCCGTGCCAGCAGCTCAGCCCCGTGCCAGCAGCCCAGCCCCGTGCCAGCAGCTCAGCCCCGTGCCAGCAGCTCAGTCCCATGAAGCAGCTCAGCCCCGTGCCAGCAGCCCAGCCCCATGGAGCAGCTCAGCCCCATGCCAGCAGCTCAGCCCCGTGCCAGCAGCTCAGTCCCATGAAGCAGCTCAGCCCCGTGCCAGCAGCCCAGCCCCATGGAGCAGCTCAGCCCCGTGCCAGCAGCTCAGCCCCGTGCCAGCAGCTCAGCCCCGTGCCAGCAGCTCAGCACCATGGAGCAGCCCAGCCCCATGCCAGCAGCTCAGCCCCGTGCCAGCAGCTCAGCACCATGCCAGCAGCTCAGCCCCGTGCCAGCAGCTCAGCCCCATGCCAGCAGCCCAGCCCCGTGCCAGCAGCTCAGCCCCATGGAGCAGCCCAGCCCCGTGCCAGCAGCTCAGCCCCGTGCCAGCAGCTCAGCCCCATGGAGCAGCCCAGCCCCATGGAGCAGCTCAGCCCCGTGCCAGCAGCTCAGCCCCATGCCAGCAGCTCAGCCCCATGGAGCAGCTCAGCCCCATGGAGCAGCCCAGTCCCATGCCAGCAGCTCAGCCCCGTGCCAGCAGCTCAGCCCCGTGCCAGCAGCCCAGCCCCATGGAGCAGCTCAGCCCTGTGCCAGCAGCTCAGCCCCGTGCCAGCAGCTCAGCCCCGTGCCAGCAGCTCAGCCCCATGGAGCAGCTCAGCCCCGTGCCAGCAGCCCAGCCCCGTGCCAGCAGCCCAGCCCCGTGCCAGCAGCCCAGCCCCGTGCCAGCAGCTCAGCCCCATGCAGCAGCTCAGCCCCGTGCCAGCAGCTCAGTCCCATGAAGCAGCTCAGCCCCGTGCCAGCAGCTCAGCCCCATGCCAGCAGCTCAGCCCCGTGCCAGCAGCCCAGCCCCGTGCCAGCAGCCCAGCCCCGTGCCAGCAGCTCAGCCCCGTGCCAGCAGCTCAGCCCCATGGAGCAGCCCAGCCCCGTGCCAGCAGCCCAGCCCCGTGCCAGCAGCTCAGCCCCATGGAGCAGCTCAGCCCCGTGCCAGCAGCTCAGTCCCATGAAGCAGCTCATCCCCGTGCCAGCAGCTCAGCCCCGTGCCAGCAGCCCAGCACCATGGAGCAGCTCAGCCCCGTGCCAGCAGCTCAGCCCCGTGCCAGCAGCTCAGTCCCATGAAGCAGCTCAGCCCTGTGCCAGCAGCTCAGCCCCGTGCCAGCAGCTCAGCCCCGTGCCAGCAGCCCAGCCCCACTCCTGTCCCTCCCTGTCGCCCCTCAGCCCCTGGCCCTCCTGCACAGGCAGGGTGCAGGGCAGCAGTGGGCACTGGGCTTGGGCTGTGAATGATCTGGAGCAGCAAACAAGCCAGATCCCCTGGGCTGCCCAGGTGGCTGCCTGCACCCTGCATGCACCCTGCAAGCCCTGCCAGTAGGGTTTGCAGCAAAGGTTTGGGACTGGCACAGCTGACCTGAGATATTTCAGTGGTCAGGGTCTCAGCCTCCCCCCAGGAAGGGCTTAGGATCCCACCTGGACGGGGCTGGGCTCAGTTCGCCTTCAGCACCCCGAGACAGCACTGGGGCTGGGGGTGGCAGCTCAGTGCAGGGCTCCCTGTGCCCCATTTCTGTGCTGCAGGCATTTTGTCTCCTGGGCTGGAACTCTGCTCCTGGTGTGGCCCAGGAGCAGGTTGTGTGGTGCCTCAGCTGCCAGCTCGGGGCAGGCTGGCAGGGCTCTCGTGCCCGCTGATGCTGTGTGCCCTTGCTCCCTGCAGTCAGGCCAGTTCAACGAGGACATGATCCCAACCGTGGGCTTCAACATGAGGAAGATCACCAAGGGGAACGTGACCATAAAGGTGAGGAGCAGATGTTGATGCAGGGTGGAGTGGAGGCAGGCTGCTGAGCCTGCTGCTGGGGGAGGATGCCAGCAGCCCCAGCTGGGAGGATCTGCCTTAGGCTGCTGCAGGTCCCCAGCAGAGGAGATGAGGGGAAGGGGGGAGGGGATCCAGACCTGTGGTAAGGGCCAGTCTGGGATGCAAAGTTGGAGGCTTTCTTCTGCCTCTGGTTTGCTGGTGGGGACCCAGGGACGTGGTCACCTTGCTGGGGGTGGGAGCACCGGGGCAAGCCAGGCCATGGCTTGCAGTGGTGACCTCTGCCCCGAGGGCAGGGAGGGCAAAGCTCTGCTCTTTCTGGTGGCCCCAGGCTGGTCTGGGAGCAGCAGTGGGACAGGCTGGAAGAGCGGGCTGGAGGTCTCTGCCTGCAGCAGAAATGTTCTGAGAGCACGCTGGGCGCTCTGAAATGGTACCAGGAGGTGTGCTGGGCACGGGGAGCACTGCCCCAGCTGGGCCAGGGCTTGTGCCCCTGCCGTGTGCCAGGGACACTGCAGGAGCGCTCCGCAGCCGCGGCTGCCCCTCCGAGAGCTCTCCTTTGCCAGCCCAGGAGCCTCCTCCTGAGGCTGGAGCCACAGCGGAGGGATGGGGTGGGGCTGGTGCATGCCCTGTGCTCTGCCAGGCAGCTCTGTGGGGAGGGGTGGTGGGCAGCATAGTGGAGTGATGCCAGCTCCTGCCCGTCACAGCTCTGGGACATCGGAGGCCAGCCAAGGTTCCGCAGCATGTGGGAGCGATACTGCCGCGGCGTCAGCGCCATCGTGTGAGTGCCCCCCGGCCCCCTGCCGGCCCCCCCAGCCCCTGCCAGCCCCCCCAGCCCCTGCCAGCCCCCCTGGCCCCTGCCAGCCCCTCACAGACCTTGCCCTGCCAGCCCCATGTCAGGTACCTGCCAGCCTCTTGCCAGCCCCTGGCCCTGCCAGCCCTGGACACCTGTGTTGGCACTTGAGATACTTCACCTGGCACTGGAGCCCCCAGGGCCTCTCAGCCCTGGCAGCAGGTCCCTGCCCTTCCCTTCCTGCACCTCTCGGCCCAGCTCTGTTCCTCCTCTTGCCTCGGGGCTCCTGTGCTGCGCGCTCCTGCAGGGGCTGAGCAGAGGCCCCCAGAGTGGCTCAGCCCCTGGCAGCGGCCTGGCGCGTTTCCAGGCCGTGCTGTGGGCGCGCTGCGGAGGAGCCTGCGGGCGGTGCCCGCTGCGCTGGCAGCAGCCCTCTCGCTGTGCTGCAGCCCTGCAGTGCCGCAGGGAGCCCAGCCTGAGCCTGGCCAGCTGCTGCTGGGCAGCAGGCTGCCTGCTCCCGAGGCTCAGTATTTCCCCAGTCAGGCTTAGCTGCCCCTCCCCAGCTGCCCCTCCCCAGCTGCCCCTCCCCAGCCCCCTCCCCAGCTGCCCCTCCCCTGGCATTCTGGAGGGCTGGATTTCTGTCCTGCCCTTCCTTCTGGCAGGTGAGAAGGAGTGAGGCAGCACTTTGCCTGCTGCTGGGACAGCAGTGCCTGGTGGTCACCGTGCTGGGACATGTCCTGGGCACTCTGTTCCAGGGGGTGCTGCTGGGAATGTCCAAACCCTGTGCTGGTCACTGCCTCCTCCTCAATTCTGTGATTTCTCCATCTGGTTGAGAGGAGCCTGTGGCCGTCCAGGTCTTGCTGCAGTCACCTTCCTCACTTCATGTCCCTTTGCTCTGCCTTCTGTCCCCCTGCCCCAGCCTGAAGGCAGTGCCTGGGCAATGTCTTTGTGCTCCCCCTTGGTCCCCCTGGACTCAGCTCCCTGTGCTCACAGCTTCAGCAGCTCTTTCCCTAACACCCCCAGGGCCTGCTGCAGCTTGATGCTGTCTCTCACCTTTCCTCTGCCAGCTTGTTGGTCTGTGGAATAGAGCTGCTGGAACAGTTCCTCTCCCCAGTTTTGGCTTCACTCAGGTCCTTGGGTGGACCTCAGACCCTCAGCTCCTGCCTGCACCTGCCCTGTGCTCAGAGCAGGCACTGCTGGCTACTGCCTTCATCTTCTCTTTGCTGCATGCCCACTGCCCAGGACTACTCCCTTCAGCAGGCCAAGCAGGTCCTTGCCCCTCTCAAGTCTGCATCTTCTCCCCTCCTGCACCTTCTCTTGCTTCTCCCTCTGCTCTGCTGTCTCCATAGGAGCTGCCATGAGCCTTGCAGGGGCTTTCAGGGGCAACCTCTGGCTTGCAGCTTCTCCTGCCTAGGCAGCACCTGGCCTCCTGCCCACCATGTCTCTGCTGTCAGCAGAGTGGACCCCTGTGAGGAGGGCTCCAGGGAGGTCCCCCAGTCCCCTGGGATACATGAAGGGCCCTCAGCCCTTTTCCTTCCTTGGCCAGGGGGATCCTGGGGAAGGATTCTGTTCCCATCACCATGCACAGGCCCAGCACAAACCACAACACAGCAGCAGGACATCAGGGCTTTGGCACCACTCAGGGGTGTCCCTTCCCTTGCAGGTACATGGTGGATGCAGCAGACCAGGAGAAGATAGAGGCCTCCAAGAATGAGCTGCACAACCTGCTGGACAAGCCACAGCTGCAGGGCATCCCAGTGAGCTGCTGCCTGCATCCAGCCCCTGCTGCTCCTGGCCCCCAGGCTGCTGCCTGGCACAGTGTGCAGCGAGGGGCTTCCCAAGGAGATGTGGGGAGGGAATCCCCTTCCCTGGGGAGTGTCCCTATCCCCACTGCACTCCTGCAGGAGCTGGGACAGTGACACTTTAGAGCTCAGGGCTGGGCCAGCCAACAGGGAAGGAAGCTGTAGGAGAGACCAGAAAACCTCCAGGGTGTCCTCAGGGAGGAATTTGTACCTTGTTTCTGGTGGGACATGAGGGTCTCCTCTCCTAGGAGAGCAGCTCCTGGGCTGTGACATTTGCATGGGGGGGCAGCATGGGGCACACTGTGTGTGCCAGGGCAGGATGCTTAGGGAGCATCCAGAGTTTGCTCTCTGTGCTCCTTGAGAGGAGGTTGGAGCCAGGTGGAGGTTGGGCATCTCAATGTCCTTCTTGGAGTGAGTTGCCCAGAACTGAACCCAGGACTCCCCTGGTGCAGCTTGAGCTCAATTCCTCTTGTCCTGTTGTGAGTTACCTGGGAGCAGAGGAGGCTGAGGGAGACCTCATTGCTCTCTGCAGCTCCCTGAGAGGAGGCTGCAGCCGGGGGGGGGTTGGGCTCTGCTCCCCAGTCTCAGGGGACAGAAGGAGAGGAACTGGCCTGGAATTGTGCCAGGGGAGGCTGAGGTTGGAGAGGAGGCAAAATGTCTTTGCTGGAGGAGTGCTCAGGGCTTGGCAGAGGCTGCCCAGGGAGGTGGTGGAGTCCCCATGGCTGGAGGGGTTGCAGCAAGGTGTGGCCATGGGGTCATGGCTTGGTGGCCATGGGGGCTTGGGTTGGGGTTGGCCTGGGGGATCTCAGAGGGCTTTGCCAACCCAAACCATTCTGGGATTCCATCATCAAAATGGGCACCTATGGGAGGAGCTGATTGAGGATCCTGCCACCGGTCCCAGATCTTCACTGCCACCTTCACAGGCTGCATTTGCAGCCCTCCTGAGAGCTCTGTTTTGAGAGCAGGGCTCCAGCTGTGACCCAAGGGATGCTCATTCCCATGCTGCTCCCCAGCCCTGCTCACCCTGGGCAGGTGGCCATGGCACTGTCCCTGGCAGCTGACAGCCATTGGGTGCACTCCAGAGAGCTGCAGGGGCCTGCAGGGTGCCTGGTGGGCTGCAGGGCCTGAGGACGCCTTTGTGGCTGTGAAAAGGCCTGAAGGAGAGCTCAGTGGATGATGCAGGCAGCCCCTGCCAGGGCAAGCTGCCCACAGAGCAGGTTCTGCTGGGCATCTCCACCTCCCTCCTGTGATAACCTCAGGGCTGGCCCCACAATACCCCTGGAAGAGCATCCAAGGTGGCCCCAGAGGTGCCAGTGCTCTGCAGGGAGCCAGCTTCTCAGTGGGACTCAGAGGGTACCCAGGAGATGCTGTGTGGGCTGATGAAGGCTGCTCCTTGAAGTCTGTGCCCACGGGAGGGCTGTGCCTTGAGCACGCCCGAGGGAAGCAGCCAGGGCTGCCTGGCATCCCGAGCAGGGTCCACTCTTGGGTAGCAGAAGCAGCTTCCTGCCTGGTCTGGTGGCCAGGAGCTTCAGGTGCCCCCTCTGTGCCCCCTGCAGGTCCTAGTGCTGGGAAACAAGCGGGACCTGCCTGGCTCCCTGGACGAGAAGGAGCTGATCGAGAAGATGTGAGTGCGCTGGGGGCCGGGCACCCTGCTGGGGCTGGCACATGGGGACCTCCCTCTGCGTGCCCACCAGCATGGTCACCCTGCCACGCCCTGCCTGCTCTTCCCCAGTGCCTGGGTTTGGCTGGCAGAGACAGGAGGCTGGAGACCGTGGCTGGTGGTGCCATCTCCCTGCTCGTGGGGACAGGGAGGAGCTGGGAGCTGCTGGTGCCAGGGCTGGGTGCTGCGTGCCACACGGTGGCGTCGGGGCCCAGCCCGGTGCTCTGCAGCTGAGCTCCCGTGTGGGTGCTGCTCCTGCCACCCTCTTGCCACTCTGCCCAGGGCGGGCACGGTGCCCCTGGCGGCTTGGAGGCCTTGCTCAGCAGGTGACACCCCCGTGTCCCTTACCCCCCACCCTGCCCCGTGCCAGCATGTGGCCGCCTGGGGCGGCTGGGGACACCGTGCTGACTCTAAGCACCTCTGCCTCCCCCTGAGCCGCTGGAGCTCTGCCCTGGCCCAGGGGCTGCTCTGCAGCTCCACACTTCCAGCCCCGTGCTGCTCCCAGCCCCACCTTGCCTGGGCTCACAGCAGGGCTGAGCAGCCACAGGTAGGGAGGGAACCTTTGTGCTCTTTGTGGCCAGGCTCCCCCTGGGCTCGGGGCAGGGATCTGGGCACCCTGTGCTGCTGCCCCCCAGCCCCTTGCAGGTGCCTGGGAGCCCGGGGAGCCTGCGCTCAGCCCTGCAGTGTCCCTCCCCGATCTGAGGGCCAAGGGACTCACTAAAAGGCTGCCCAGAGGCAGCTCCTGGTTGCAGATGCTCCTCAGGGGCCTGCAGCGTGAGCTTCCTTCTCCCCTGCTCACCCCTCTCGTGCTCACTCCCCCTGCTCACCCCTCTCCTGCTCACCCCTCTCCTGCTCACCCCTCTCGTGCTCACTCCCCCCTGCTCACCCCTCTCCTGCTCACCCCTCCCCTGCTCACCCCTCTCGTGCTCACTCCCCCTGCTCACCCCTCTCCTGCTCACCCCTCTCCTGCTCACCCCTCTCGTGCTCACTCCCCCCTGCTCACCCCTCTCCTGCTCACCCCTCTCCTGCTCACCCCTCTCCTGCTCACTCCCCCTGCTCACTCCTCTCCTGCTCACCCCTCTCCTGCTCAGCCCTCTCCTGCTCACTCCCCCTGCTCACCCCTCTCCTGCTCACCCCTCTCCTGCTCACCCCTCTCCTGCTCACTCCCCCTGCTCACCCCCTCTCCTGCTCACCCCTCTCCTGCTCACTCCCCCCTGCTCACCCCTCTCCTGCTCACCCCTCTCCTGCTCCCCCCTGCTCACCCCTCTCCTGCTCACCCCTCTCCTGCTCACTCCCCCTGCTCACCCCTCTCCTGCTCACCCCTCTCCTGCTCACCCCTTTCCTGCTCACTCCCCCTGCTCACTCCCCCCTGCTCACTCCCCCTGCTCACCCCTCTCCTGCTCACCCCTCTCCTGCTCACCCCCTCTCCTGCTCACTCCCCCCTGCTCACCCCTCTCCTGCTCACCCCTCTCCTGCTCACTCCCCCTGCTCACTCCCCCTGCTCCTCCCCCTGCTCACCCCTCTCCTGCTCACCCCTCTCCTGCTCACCACTCTCCTGCTCACTCCCCCCTGCTCACCCCTCTCCTGCAGGAACCTCTCTGCCATCCAGGACCGAGAGATCTGCTGCTACTCCATCTCCTGCAAAGAGAAGGACAACATTGGTGAGTGGGTGCAGGGTGCTGGCAGGGTGCTGGCAGGGCAGGCTGTGCCCATGGCAGCAGTGTGCCCAGGCACAGGGGTGGGTGAGAGCCAGAGGAAAGGCTCTGAGTGTCCTCTTGCCCCCACAGACATCACCCTACAGTGGCTTATCCAGCACTCGAAGTCCAGGAGAAGCTGAGGCCCCGCAGCCAGCGGCGCAGCCTGGGAAGATGCCATGGTCCAAGCCCCTGCCCTGCCCCTCAGCTCTCTCTGAATTGGTATTTTAGGGGACCCCAGTCTCCACTGGCAGTGAGATGGAGCCCTCATTTTTATTGTAAGGGAGATGTTCAGCTCCCTCCCCTCCCTGGCACTGTCCTGTCCTTGTCCTGTGTACACTCTGTGGATCTGTCTCTACCTTCTCAGTTTTAAGTTGAGCTGTAGTCTGTCCCTGAGCTGGGCCCTGCCGGCTGAGGAAGGCTCTGGCCAAGGCTCCGTGCTGGGAGAAGGCAGCCCCCTTGGGGATGGGGCTGTGCCAGGCTGTGCCAGGTTGTGGGCAGGTCTCCTCAGGCTCCCTCGTCTCTTCCCAGGGTGTCCCTCCTGTGCCCCCAGGCAGAGAGCACACTGGGGGAGTTGGGAGCATGCCCACCTTGCCCTTTGTGGCACTTCAGCCTCGTGGGCAGGGCTTGGGGGAGAGCCGATGCCATCCCCTGGCTCCTCGCCCCACCAGGGGGACAGCCATTGGTTGCACCCTGCTGCAGTCAGCCTCCCCCACCGCTGCCCCTGGCTGCATGCCTCTGCCCCAGCCCCTCCTCAGCACCCTGGGCCATGTCCCCATGCCCCATGTCCCCCCGGCCCCTGTGCCTGGGCTGGATCCTGCCCCGCTGCCCAGTCGTGCCGCTTGGCTGTCCTGGGGCAGCAGTGCCAGGAGGTGGCAATGCCAGGGGCCAGTGTCAGTGCAGGAGGGGCCTGGCAATGCCAGCAGCCCCTGTGGGGAGCCCAGGGCTGGCTCCTGCCTCCTCACTGTCCCTGCAGGTGGCTCAGCCCCGTGCAGCCTCTCGGGGTGGCCACGCTGGCCCCAGGTGCCAAAGGCATCGCCTGTGCCCACCTGGGGGTGCCCGGGAGGAGGGGCACAGGGAGACAGCTGGGGACAGGCACAAGGCCACGAGAGCCTCTCTGACCCTCAGCGCTGCCACCAGAGCCAGGGGCACCTTCCCTGTGCCCTGCTCCCACCCCCAGTTCTGCTGTCCTGGCTGGGGGAGCACAACTGGATCCTTGTCTGGGGGTGGGGGAGGGCAAGAGGAAATATTTTGGGGGCCAGGGAGGCTGTGCCAGGCTGTGCCATGTGATGAGCTGTTTGGTCTCTGCAGGCACAGCCTGGGGCCTGGCCAGGCTGGTCGGGACGGGTCTGGGGAGAGGGACTGGATGGGGGGGAGGGTGTTGGCAAGTCAGAGGCGGCTGCCTGAGCCCAGCTGCTGTCTGGGGGAGAAGGTGGCAGTGGCCCAGGGGCAAGGGGCCACAGGGCCCTCTCCCAGCCCCTTCCTCTGCTCAGCTCCAGGGGGTGAGGCTGGGGGAGGGTCTCCTCTGTTTTGTTTTTGCAGAGTTGCACAACGAGAGGGTTGGGGTTGGGACCTTTGTTGTTTTAATTTAATGACTGTAAAGTGTTGTCCTCTACTCCTTTTATTTCTCTTTTTTTAAGAGATTCTGGCTCAGATTTGACCTCTGTTGGGAAAGGATTCTTGTAACTGTACAATTTTTTTGCCTCCTAATAAATTAACACTTTTGCGTTGGGGGTGTGGCTGCAGGCACTTCGCTCCCTCCCCTCCCTGCCCCCCGGGGCTGTGTCCTGTCCCCCGGGGCTGTGCCCAGGCCCCAGAGCACACCCAGCTGGTCCTGCTCACCCCGGAGATGCTGGGGCCAATGCTGATAGCTGCAGCTGCCTCCTTTTCTTGGCCTGTGTGCCAAGAGGAGCTTGGAGCCCTCTGGCTGTGGCCATCACTGCTGCTGGACCTGCCTCTGTGCACACATCCTGCCCCAGGGCCCTGCTTTGGTGCTGGGTTTGCAGCGGGGTTGCTGTGGGGTTCTCTTCTCCCTGCTTGCTTGCCCACACGACCCCCTCCTGTCTGTGGCCATGCCGGTGGGACCCCAGCTGCCCCCATGGTCTGTGGGGCTGTGACTACTGCCGGTGGGACCACCTCTGCCCCGTGAGCCAGGGGGCTGTCCCCCTGCACTGATCCCTCAGGGTTGTGCTTTGTAGCCTGCCTGGCTACCTGGGGCTGGGGCTCAGCACCTGGCTCAGCGCCTGGCTCAGGTGCTCTGCTCTGGGGCCATGTGTTGCCCGCAGCCCATGCTGCCCACGGCGCTGCTCTGTCCTCCTTGCCCCCTCCTCTCCTCCACAGGCTCCCCAGCCCCGTGGGGCCTCAGCACAAGCTGGGCTTTGTTCGCCCTTGGCCCGGGCTCAGGCCAGAGAAGCGTGGACCAAGCACGAGGGCCACCCCCGCTCTTCCTGCTGCTGCCCCTGAGCCGCGCAGGGACCCCGTGCCCCGCGTGGGGACCGAGGGGTGAGGGGGAGGGAGGGCAGCCCGGACTCTGCCCCCCACCTGCCAGCCCCACTGCGGGAGGAGACCTCTTCGCTTCCTGGCCGCAGCCGAGCGGCGGGGCCCAGCCCCGGCGGGGGGAGGGACGGCAAAGAGGCTGTTTTGTGCTCCCCGGGAGAAGCAGAGCTGCGGTTGCCCTGGGAACGGAGCTGCGGGAGCGGAGCCCGGCGAGCGCCGCCGCCGCCGCACAAAGCCCGCAGTGAGCGGCTGGCGTTCCCCGGCCATGGCAACCGGCGCCCTCGCACCGGCATTCGCGGCCCGGGACCGCTGCCAGCGGCCAGACAAGGAGCTCTAAGAGCCGCGGGGCCGGGCACGTCCTGCCTGCCCTCAGCCCGGGCCTGCTGCTCCTGCTGCTCCCCGACGCCCCCGGAGCCTCGGCAATCCCGCTGCCCCGAAAACCTCACCCTGGCAGAATGCTGTGCCCACAGCGCGCAGGGTGAGGGCAGGAGCCCTGCGTGGGGCCGTTCGGGTGAGAGGTGCTCACCCAAGAGGCTGCCCAGGGGGCGCTGCGGGCGGTGGTCCCAGCGCTGAGCAGCAGCAGCAGTCGTGGTGCTGCACGGCAGGGCTGAGGCAGCGGCGGCGGGCGAGCGGCGGCGGCCCCGGCTGCCTCGCAGGCTGTGCGGCACCGCTCAGCCCAGCGCCGGGCAGGCCGGGCTTTGCTGGGACCAGTTTGAGCGCTACAAGCCCCCACGCCCAGTGTTTTGGGGGGGACCATCCCAGGAGCTGGCTCCTCCGCACCACCCCAGAGGGAGGGAGGCAGAGGGGCTCAAGTGCTGCCTGCTTGAGGCACTTTTCCTGCCACCATGCCCCCCAGCTGCCCACACCCGCGGCCAGAGCCCCCAGGCACTGGGGAGGGCAGGGCAGAGCAGGGCTGCGCTGGATGGCGGCACCGTGACCTGCTCTAGGGTACTGCTTTATTGAGCTCTTACAGGGCACTGCTTGGAGCCGCTGGGACACAGAGGGTCACTGGGACCTGCTCCTACTGTGGAGGGGGCTGGCAGGAGGGGACGGGACAGGAGGAGGGCAGTTTGTGTTTGCTCTGTCCTCTGCATGCCGCCATGGAAACCCTCTGCTGTTTTGGATGGGACCTCTCTGGCACAACTCCATCTCCAGAGCAGCCCCCGCTGCGCGCCAGGCCAGGCAGCCAGGGCGGGGGCGGCGGCCTTTGGGCAGAGGCAGGGCTGCCAGGGGAGCCGCGGGGACTGGGGTTTCAAGCCCTCCTCGCCCAACACGGGGCTTGAAACCCACGGCGCAGCCCCTGAGCTGTCGTGCGCTGGCTCCACGTCCAGACGCAGGCACTAAGGCAGAACAGTGTTTGGTCTTGGGGGAGGTGGTGGAACGATCTCTACAGCTCCCCGGGGGCACTTAGCAGGGCGTGCCGAGGGCCAGGAGCGGGGCAGGCGACTCCCGGGGCTTGTCGAAGAAGATGGAGGAAGACATCTCAGTTTTGAGCTTGCTGTCGGCGCTGCCCTCGCTGGAGGCCGCGTCAGGGCCGCAGCCCTCGCAGCAGCAGCAGCAGCAGTCCATGAAGGCCTGGCCCAGGGGTCTGCAGAGGCACAGGAGCAGGACCGGCGTCACTGAGCACTTGAAGAAGAGGAAGAATTGGTTGATGAGGCCGAGCAGGTCCAGGGTCTGCTTGGTCACCTCGGGGGACATGTAGGCCACCACGATGTTGCAGACGTTCTCGGGGGTGGTGCAGAGCCCATAGATAGTGGCCAGGCCGACGATGGTGCAGTTCAGGTGGCTCTCGCTCTGCCCCTGCTTGGTGCCCCTGCGCTCAGCCTTCTCGGAGCCGCGGATGCGCCTGGTGACCAGCTGGCAGCTGAGGGTGAAGAGGATGGGCAGGCAGAAGTAGCAGCCGAAGTACCACCACATGCGAGCGTTCTGGTAGGTGAGCACCAGCGAGTAGATGGACTCGGGCAGCTCTGCCCAGGGCTTCATGGCGCAGTACTCTGCCGCCACGCCGGACGCGGGCGCCGGGTCCCGTGCCAGCTGCCAGAGCAGGATCTCGGGCACTGAGAGCGTCATGGAGCCCACCCAGATGACTGCCAGCTTGGCGACGATGGACTGGCAGCGCTCGATGGGCCGGGTGCTGGCCGCGGGGCTGGTGGCGGCGTGGAACCTGTCGATGCCCAGGGCACAGAGGCTGAAGGTGGTGACTCCCAGCGACGACACCTGCGGGGAGGCACAACGGTTGGGCCTGGCTGTAGGAGGCTGGTGGTGAATGCCTGGTGACCCAAGGCCACGGGCTGAGACCCTTCCTCCAAGGCTATAGAGAGGTCACATCCCAGGGTTTGAGCCACCTTGCGACTGCTGGCGGGGCAGTGACCCCTTTGTCCCTGCCCAGCTCTTGCCTGCAGAGGGGGAGGCTTTGCTGGATGCTGTCTGTCCATCCAGGCAAGGTGGGAGCAGCAGGGTGTCCCTCAGGCTTTTCCTCTGTCCTGCGTGGCTCTCGGAGAGGAAAAGCAGAGACCAGCACACCCACCAGCAACTTCCCAGGGTCCCCAGGGCCACCCAGCTGCCCCAGGCTGGCTTGGCCCTGCCCTGCTCTGCAGAGCTGCTGCCTGGTCCCGGCCAGGCCAAGCAAGCTGAAGGCATCCTTGTCACAGACCAGCTTGGGGCAACTTCCGCCGCATTGAGAGCGGCAGGAAAAAACATCTCCTGTGCCAAAGGGAAGAGGCCAAAGCAGGCAGAGGAACCATGGTGGCTCTGGAAGGGCTGGCAAGGCACCCAGGGTCACGATTGACATTCACAGCCCCAGCCCCAGAGCTTCAGCTTTGCCTTGAGCCAAGTCCCACAGTCCTTGGCCAGGACAAGGGCAGTCACATGCCCCTGGTCCTGTGGCCACTGTGGCCTCACGAAGCGGTCAGACCTCACCCTGCACACGAGGACCTTCCCTGTGCTCTAGAGAGCTCCCAGGACCCTGCATGATGCCCAGGCAGCAGCCCCAAACAGGCCTGGCACTGCCTGGCACTGCCTGCCCCCACCTGCCCCTGTTGGGTTGGCTTCTTCAGCAGCTCATGCCCAGTGCTTTGCCAGCCCCCAGCACCACCTCAGCACCCTCTGCCCAGGCACAGCCTGAGGGCACCAGCCCAGCACCCCCATCCTGCACCCAGCCCCAGCACCCAGCAGTACTGCCCATGGCCCAGCTCCTCTGCCCACTGCCAAGAGCACCCAGCACCCTTGCTCTGCCCCACGACCAGCACCCAGTGCACTTGCCCAGCTCCCTGGCTGGCATCTGCAGCCTTCCAGCACTCCTGTGCTGCTCTCCTCTTGCCCTACACCCTCCAGGATGTTTCTGTCTCTTCTGATCCCCTTGGTCCTGGCAGCTAACTGAGGTGTGGCAGAGCATCCTTGCCCAGTGCCCTGGCAGGGATGTAGCTGGTGCCAGTGGTCACACCCCAGGCACATCCCTGCACACTGCCTGTCACCATGAGCCTGTGTAGCCAGCTCTGCTCCAAACCCTGCCTTGGTGCCCCCTCATAGAGCATTTGAGTAGCTACAAAGCAGAGGGCAGAAGGTTTGCTCCTTGCAGAGTTCACCCAACAGCCTGCAGTGCCAGCACAGCACCATGCAGGATGGCTGAGCACCAGCTCCTGGACTGCAGGCTGATGTCCCCTTGCATGGCTGGCTCTTTGCTGGGGATTCAGCTCTAGCCTGGCCATGCCCACCCACCCAGGATGAAGGGTTCCTGGTGCTGGGTCCCTCAGGTGAACAAAAAAGCCTTGAAGCCCCTTTCTGCCCTCCCAGAAGCAGGAAGGCAGGGCAGGATTGGCAGCTGAGGGGCCAGAGCAGGAGTAGCTTCCTAGATGGACCATGCCTGAGGCTGTGCCTGTCTGGGCCGTGGCTCCCTGCCCATCCTGCAGCAGCTCCAACATCCCTCATGCTCCCCAAGGGCACCCTGTACCTGAAAATGCCACCCTCAGGGATCTCCCACTGGGACATGGCCAGGGATACCATGAGCAACCCAGAGACAGGTCCTGGGAGATCATCCTCAGGGAGAGGCCTGGTCTGGGCACATCCCCTTCCCATCCTTACCCAGGCACTGAGCCTGTCCTGGCCAGTGTGGCTCTGTGTTCCTGCCCCTCTCTGAGTCCCTGCCAGTGGCTGTGAGGTGGAGGATGGGGACAGGGCAGAGACCTTTAGAAAGGGGCAGCTCCTGCTGGCTGAGCAGGCTTGGCTCCTGCTGAGAGGCACTGAGCACTCCGGTGACAATGGGAACCCAGCTCTCAACTCGAGTGGTGACTGCCCGGGGAGGCCAGGCCTGGCCTGGCATGGGTATCACAGGGTGCCAGTGCTCCCACACAGCCTCAGGTCTGGGGAGAGCCAGGGCAGCAGCCCCCAGGCAGGGCCTCCAGCACAAGCCTGCAGCTGGTCCCTGTGTGCTGTCAGGGCACTGACCATGGGACTGGCAGGTTTTGAATCCTTCTGACCTGACCCAGCCTAAGAGGGTCTCCAGGGGCCTGGCGCTGCCTCTGATCAGTCCCAGCCTGATGTTTTCACCTTGACAAACTGGGCTCTGGACCCCAGACAACACAGATGGGCAGGCTGGGTCTGTTTGTGGCACAGGGGCACAGAATGGAGCAGCCTGACCCCAGACCCTCCTGAGATGCCCATGGGAAGGGTTTACTCCCAGCCCAAGAGCAGGACCACGCAGAGTGATGCCATCTGGGCTGTTCTTGCCCTCTCTGCCTTCCCCTGCCAGTGCCTGAAGCCTTCTCAGTGGGTACCCAGCTCACCCCAGATATGGCCAACCCATCACACGGGAAGCTTGAGGACAAGCAAAGAGCTCAGGTTCCCAAACCTAATTCCTGGGCTCTCCCACCCCAGTGCTGCTCAGCACTGCCCCACCTGCAGCCCCCTGCCTTGGGGTTGTCCTCAGCATCCCACCAGGGCCAGTGCTGGGTCAGCACATGCCGGGGCTGAGACCACAGGGCAGGTGGTGTCAGGCTGGGGCAGGGACAGACAGACAGAGGGACCCCACGGACAGGAGTGCCTGTGCTGGGTAAACAAAGGAAGGTTTCATGAGCTCTTCCTGGCTCTGGCAGTGTTGTTAATGGCTGCAGAGCCTCAGGACTGGCCCAAGGCAGAGGCAAAGGGAAGGTCAGTTTTGGCACCATCCCTCAGCTCCTTGCTGTGCCCCACAGTTGGGGTCTCTGGGGCACACGGCCCTTGTGCCAGGCCACAAGCAGCATGGACTGCCCTCCAAGCAAGAGAGCAGAGAGGAGCTGAGTCCTTGTGCCCCCCAGGGCCCTGTGCTCCCTTACCTCCACGAAGGGCACGATGCGGCAGGACACGTCCCCGAGCAGCCTCTTCTTGGTGATCTCGTTGAAGATGACCACAGGCAGGCAGAAGAAGAGGATAAGGAAGTCCCAGAAAGCCAGACTGGCCAGGATGGAGTTCCAGGCACTCTTCATGTAGTAGTTGTGCCACACGATGCACATGACAGAGAGGTTGGCGACGATGCCCACGGCGAAGACGAGCAGGGCCAGCCCCATGACGGCGTAGGCGCTGTAGGAGCTCTCCGTCAGCGGGTACAGAGGGTTCTGCATCTGCCGCCGCCGGCCAGGCGCCGTCGTCAGCTTGGTCTGCAGCTCGGGCCCCTGGCCATCCGTGGGGACCCCCTGCTGCTGCTCAGCAGGGTCAGTGCTGGATGGCAGCAGGGCCCTGGTGGGATGCAGGCTGGCAGAGTTGAAAGGCCGTGGGAACTCGACCCGCACCCCTGGCACGTACTGCTGCACCGACTTGGAGTCCTCCTCTGTGCCCCGGCGCAGCCTCTCCTTCCTCAGCCCCGGACTGGCCTGGGGAGCCGGCAGAGCCTTGCCCCCATCTGCACCCTGCCCATGGTGGGCTCTGCCTTCGCCAGGATGCCCATCCCTGCCTTGTGTGGCCGCAGCCCTTGGTGCCAGCAGCAGCAGCAGCAGGACAAGTGGCAGCGAAGCCATGGTGCCCTCTGTGCCCTCCAAAGACAGCGTGAGGTGGGGGGCAGAGCCCCAGGCAGGGGCCCCGGGGCTGCAGGCGCAGGGGAGCAGTAGCGGCTGTGCCCGGCTCCGGCGCTGCTGTGTGCCCGGCTCCGGAGCTGCTGTGTGCCCGGCTCCGGCGCTGCTGTGTGCCCGGCTCCGGAGCTGCTGTGTGCCCGGCTCCGGCGCTGCTGTGTGCCCGGCTCCGGAGCTGCTCTGTGCCCGGCTCCGGGGCTGCTCTGTGCCCGGCTCCGGGGCTGCTCTGCGCTCCGGGGCTGCTGTGTGCCCGGCTCCGGGGCTGCTCTGTGCCCGGCTCCGGGGCTGCTCTGCGCTCCGGGGCTGCTGTGTGCCCGGCTCCGGAGCTGCTGTGTGCCCGGCTTCGGGGCTGCTCTGCGCTCCGGGGCTGTTGTGTGCCCGGCTCCGGCGCTGCTGTGTGCCCGGCTCCGGGGCTGCTGTGTGCCCGGCTCCGGCGCTGCTCTGTGCCCGGCTCCGGAGCTGCTGTGTGCCCGGCTCCGGGGCTGCGGTGTGCCCGGCTCCGGGGCTGTTGTGTGCCCGGCTCCGGGGCTGCGGTGTGCCCGGCTCCGGGGCTGTTGTGTGCCCGGCTCCGGGGCTGTTGTGTGCCCGGCTCCGGGGCTGCGGTGTGCCCGGCTCCGGGGCTGCTGTGTGCCCGGCTCCGGGGCTGCTGTGTGCCCGGCTCCGGGGCTGCTCTGCGCTCCGGGGCGCTGCGGGCGGAATAAAAGCGGCGGCGCCGAGCCCTCTGCTGGTCACCACCCGCTCCGGGGACGCTGCCAGCGGCGTGGGGACACCCCCTCCCAGGACAAACCGGACCAAAGATGCCCACTGCTTCCACTGAGGTGGAAGAGCTCAGCTCTTCCCACCCGAGGTCTCCCAGGCACGAAGGATGCCTGAGGTCTGGCACTGGGCCCGCTGTGGCACGGCCCCCGCACACTCAGTCTAGACTCAGGACCCCCTCGAATGGCCACAGCACCTCCCTGGGGCTTCCCTCCGTTGGAGGGCAAGAGGAAGGACTGGCTGGCCTCGGGTGGTGCTCCTTGCCACCCTGGGGTGTCAGATCTGCTGGCCCAGCACTTCCAAGGTTTGTTGCTGCTTTTCCTATTGACTTCCACCCTGGGTCAGGGCTTTAAACAGCGCTGAGGTCCCTGATCCCTAAGACTCCTCCCCATAGCCATCATCTCCCTATGGACATCAGCCTTCCCCACTTGCATCTCCTCTCCATGCCCATCACCACTGCTCTGTCCTGGGCTCCTGCTCCCCACCCTGTGCTGCCTCCTGTGCTGTCACCTCTCCTGACTGTGGGTGCCCTCTGGGGACATGCCCTGTGGCACCCAGGCAGCCCATGGAGATAAACACCAGGATGGAAGCAGTGAGGCTGCCCCAGCCCTGGGCAGCTTAAGGAATATGTCCCTCTCTTGCTCTGGCAGTGCTAAGGGCTGGGAAGCCTCAGCCCAGGGCAGCCACCAAACAGCAGCTCTGCCCTAGCTGGGACCCCACTGCAGTCTCTGTCTGGCACTGTGCCTGCTCCCCCCAGAGCCAGAAGCAGCTCTGGGCTGACCCCATGGAGCACTGAGAGGGACGTGGGACTCCTGCTGTGTCACTGGGAGCTGAGAGAGCTGCTGCCACTGGAGTCACCACAGGGAACCTGAGTCCCAGACCCCGGAGGCTGCCCCTTCCAGGTGAGCATGACCACAGCTAGCAGGACATTGGCTGACAGGAGTCTCAGCAGGGAAATGCTCCTGCTCCAAATCACAGGGCACTCAGCTGGCCGTTGGGGCTCAGGCACTGCAGCTGGGCTGGCAGAGACTCCTATCGCCCCACACCCCTCCACAGAGGGGCAGGAGGAATCTGCTCTCACAGAATCACAGAGTGAGAGGGGTTGGAAGGGACCTCTGGAGATCATCCAGTCCAACCCCCTGCCAGGACAGGGTCACCCAGGGCAGGGTCACAGGAACACCTCCAGGGGAGCTTTCAATGTCTCCAGAGGAGACTCCACCACCTCTCTGGGCAGCCTGCTCCAGGGCTCCCTCACCCTTCAATCACAGAAGTTCCTCCTCACGTTCAGATGAACTTCTGATCTTCAGTCTGTGCCCATTGCCCCTTGTCCTGTCCCTGGGCACCACTGAAACCAGCCTGGCCCCATCCTCCTGGCACCTGGAAGTATTGATCAGCACTGATCAGATGCCCCTCCTGCTGCTCTCCTCCAGACTGCATGGCCCCAACTCTCTCAGCCTCTCCCCACCACAGACTGTTCCAGCCCCTCAGCAGCTTTGCAGCCCCTTGCTGCACCCTCTCCAGCAGTTCCCTGAGGTCCTCCTTGAATGAGGGAGCCCAGGACTGGGCACAGTACTGCAGATGTGGCCTCCCCAGGGCAGAGTAGAGGGGAGGGAGAACCTCCCTTGACCTGCTGGCCACACCCCAGGATGCCACTGGTCCTCTGCCCAGGAGGGGACATTGCTGGCTCATGGTCACCCTGCTGTCCACCAGGACTGCCAGGTCCCTTTCCCCAGAGCTGCTCTCCAACAAATCAGTCCCCAAGCTGTATTGGTCCCCAGATGGGGCTGTTCTCAAACCCTTTGGCTTAGCCAAGGGCAAGGCCTTGGCCCCTCCTGCACAGGAGCCTTGTGCCTGGCAGCTGATCAGCAAAGGCCACAGAAATCAGAGGCACACCTGCAGCCTGGCAGCTTTTTGCTTGAGGTGCCTCCTGCCCAGGGAGGAGCTGGCAGCTGTGGCTGGCGCTGCCCTTTCTCACACTGACTCTGCTGCAGCCGGGTGCTGCTGTTTCACTCTGAGCTTTGAGCATCATTTGGCTGTTCCCAAGGAGAGGCTGGGGGCTGCAGGAGTCTCAGGCTGACCTCTGGCCCACTGCCAGTGAAGGCCACCTGGCACACAGGAACAATGTCTCAGTCTGAGCTCAGGGACAGCCTGAGGAACACCCAGGACTGCTGTGGGCTGCAAATTGCTTCAGCTGCTCTGCAAGGGACACAAAGGAAATCTGTGAAATGTTCAGAGTCGCAGAATGGGTTGGAAGGGACCTCAAAGGTCATCCAGCTCCAACCCCCTGCCATGGGCAGGGACCCCTCCCACCAGCACAGCTTGCTCCAGGCCTCATCCAGCCTGGCCCTGAACACCTCCAGGCAGGGGACAGCCACAGCCTCCCTGGGCAGCCTGTGCCAGAGTCTCCCCAGCCTCACTGCAAAGAGTTTCTCCAGTCTCAGTCTCCCCTCTCCCAGCTCAAAGCCATTGTTCCTCAGCCTGTCCCTCCCAGCCCCTGTCCCAAGTCCCTCCCCAGCTCTCCTGGAGCCCTTCAGGTCCTGGAAGGCTGCTCTGAGGTCTCCCTGGAGCCTTCTCCTCTCCAGGCTGCACAGCCCCAACCCTCCCAGCCTGTCCCCACAGGGGAGGCTCTGCAGCCTCTGAGCATCTTTGTGGCCTCCTCTGGAGCCTCTGCAGGTCTTGTGATGAGGGCCCCAGAAGCAGGAGACCAAGTCCAGCATTCATCACCACTCTGGTCTTGACCCACCATCTTCTGCCTAAGATGAGCCAAATGTTCTCTTTCGCGGAGAGCAATCCCCAGAGGAGCTGAGCTGTGTCCAGTCAGCATGGGGCACAATGCTGTGCCCAGGTGTGGAGCTGCCAGCAGAGCCAGGGCATGGGCATCTTGGCCAGCCAAGCATTGACAGCATTTGAATTGTTTGGTGAACTGAAGGACAGAGAACACAAATTTGCTCCTCAGTGAGCCCCCAGTGCCGATCCCATCTCCCTCTGCAAGGCCAGGTAGGGGAGGTGGTGACATCAGTCCTCATATGAGGGCCAGGGGGCGATGCCACTGCCCCTTAGTGAGGCTCACAGGAAAATCCTGCAGCCTGGAGACCGTCTGGGCAAGCAGGAGCAGAGGCGAGGCAGGGCTGGGTGCCGGAGCTCAGAGGGGGCTGAGGTTTGCTCAGTGCCCACATCAGCTCAGAGGGGGAGCCCTTGGCGCACTGCTGGCCTGCCAGGAGGCCTGGCAGGGTGCTGGGTGCCAGCAGAGGGGCTGGGAGGAGTTTTCCTGCAAGCAGCTGTGTTTAGTTTCGTTTCATGGGCGTTGCACAACACTGGAGTGTGTCACGGAGCTGCCTGAAGGCAGCAGCAGAGTTCACTGGGGCAAGGTGACACCTCAGTGGCGTGGGAGTGACCTCAGACAGGTTCTGCCACACAGGGAATCGCTGCCCAGGCAGCCTGAGCTGCTGCTCTTGCTCCCCTCCCTCTATCCCGGAGCTCCCAGCTGGCATCCCCCAGCCCAGAGGCTCTCTGCTCAGCAAACCCTTCCCTGTCCCAGCCCAGAGCCGCAGAGGCCTGAGGCTGCTCCTCAGGAGCTGAGCCTCTGCCTGGGGGCTGCAGGCATCTCCCTGGAGCTGCTTTAGCAGGCTTCCCCCTGGGGCCCCGGGAGGCCTCCCCCTGCATTGTTCCAGACATTCCATTCAACCCGCCCGGTTTTGGACAAGTCTGAATCAAACCACATCCCACCCGAGCCCCGGGAGCCCGAGGGGCAGCCCTCAGCACCACATCCAAACCAACCTGAGGGAAAGCAGCAGCAGCCAGAGGAGTCTCTGTCGTGCCCCTCACCCGAGGCCTGCCCCATCTGGGGGCCTTTCTGAGCTGTCCCTTTGGATCAGGAGAGCTTAGCTGCAGCCGGGGGGGTCACAGAGCCCCCAGCGGCTGCCTCACCTCCCACCCACCAGGGCTCCCCAGGTGCTCAGCAGGGGCACAGGGGGACACAGGAGGATGCCCTGCCAATGGCACTGCTGGCCTGCCGCTCCCTGGCTGGAGGGGCACCAGCACTGAGACCCCAGGGCGTGAGTGGGCAGTGCCCGTGCCAGTGACGAGTTTCTGTGGCTCCCCTCTTGCCTCCCCAGGGAGCTGCAGGGTCCCACTCGTGCCCCAGCCTCAGGCAGCAGCCCAGCAGTGTGAGCTGTGCCCAGTTCCAGCTTCTCCTTGTTCCCTGTGATGGAATTCCCCAGGCAGTTTGCCCTGATCCAGGCACCAGGGCATGACCGAGGTGGAGGAATCTTGGGAGCCTGGGCAGCGGCAAGCTGTGCCTGCAGCCATGATGCCATCTGCTGAGATGGGCAGCGGGAAGGCTGGTGGTCAGCTGAGGGGACATGGCTCTGTCTCCATGTGGCATCAGCTGACAGCACCAGAGATGCTGAGCTGAGCTTGCAGGGAACCTGGGAGAGCAGCAGGGTGGCAGGGATGAGCTGCCCTGCTCTCCATGGCAGGCACCACCCTGGCACCTTGGCACTGAGGCCTGTGGCAGGGCTGGTCCAGGGCTGGTCCAGGGCTGGCCCAGGGCTGGTCCAGGGGTGGCCCAGGGATGGCCCAGGGCTGGTCCAGGGATGGCCCAGGGCTGGCCCAGGGCTGGTGGCAGGGCTGGTCCAGGGATGGCCCAGGGATGGCCCAGGGCTGGTGGCAGGGCTGGTCCAGGGATGGCCCAGGGATGGTGGCAGGGCTGGTCCAGGGATGGCCCAAGGCTGGTCCAGGGCTGGCCCAGGGCTGGCCCAGGGCTGGTCCAGGGCTGGTCCAGGGCTGGTGGCAGGGCTGGCCCAGGGCTGGTCCAGGCCTGGTCAGGGTTGGCCCAGGGCTGGTGGCAGGGCTGGTCCAGGGCTGGTCCAGGGCTGGCCCAGGGCTGGTGGCAGAGCTGGTGGCAGGGCTGGTCCAGGGCTGGTGGCAGGGCTGGCCCAGGGCTGGTGGCAGAGCTGGTGGCAGGGCTGGCCCAGGGCTGGTGGCAGGGCTGGCCCAGGGCTGGTGGCAGAGCTGGTGGCAGGGCTGGTCCAGGGCTGGTGGCAGGGCTGGCCCAGGGCTGGTCCACGGCTGGCGGCAGGGCTGGCCCAGGGCTGGTCCAGGGCCGGCCCAGGGCTGGCGGCAGGGCTGGTGGCAGAGCTGGTCCAGGGCTGGTCCAGGGCTGGTGGCACGGCTGGTCCAGGGCTGGTCCAGGGCTGGCCCAGGGCTGGTCCAGGGCTGGTGGCAGGGCTGGTGGCAGGGCTGGCCCAGGGCTGGCCCAGGGCTGGCCCAGGCCTGTTTGCTCTGCTGCTGCACGGAGCTCGGTGGCTCCTTGGAAAGGGGACAGAGGGCAGGACAGGGACAGGCAAACGCAGGTGGCTGGGGCAGGCACAGCCGGTGCTGGGGCAGCTGCTGCTCTGCAGGCAGGGCTGTGGGAGGTGTCACTCTGAGGGGCTCTCACCACTGCCCTGTCACCTCCCCAGGATGCTCCTCTGTGATTTCCATGCCAGCCATCTGTGCCCACCCTGGCTCAGAGCTAACTCCTGGTGTCCTGGGCTGAGTCAGCCTCGCCCGGTGCCTTACGGTACAGCTTGGAGTCCCCAGCAGTGTCCCAGGGACGCTGCCCCGCAGGGCTGGCATGCACTGGCTTGCACTGGCATGCACTGGCATGCACTGGGGCAGCCCAGGGGGTGGAGGCCTTTGGCTGAAGCAGCCTGAGAGGTTTGACCAGCACAGCCTGGTGACATCTGGATGCAGGAGCCAGGGAAGTCTCTCAGCTCCTGCACGGCGCTGAGCTGCCTGCAGCTGGCACTGCCAGACCTGCCGTGGGCTGCTGGCTCCGCTCCTGTGGGCACTGGTCTGAAGCACACCATGAGCCCTCCAGGGCAGCAGGGAAGCCAGAAGGGCAGTGGGGATTTTCCCGGGGCCGCAGCAGGAGGCGAGTTCCCAGGGCCGTGCAGGCTCTCCCTGGGCTGGTGCCATGGCACCCGGAGGCGCTGCCAGCCCCAGGCACGTCCTGTCCCGGGCAGGAACTGAGGGCCCAGGGCAGGGGCAGCGTGGGGCAGGGGCAGCACTGTCCCATCAGTGAGCACTGAGAGGCTGCTGGAGATCAGGAGCTCAGCCCCCCTGCAGGAGCCCCCTTGGGAGTCACCCCCAGGGTCCCTGTCCATGCCTGAGGGCTCACAAAGGCAAAAGCACAGCTCAGGGCAACCCCTCCTCCCCAGCCCCACACTTAATCCACAGAGCAGGCTGTCCCCAAGCCCTCTGCCTGCTCTGCTCAGGGGATGAGGTGTTTGGGTTCTCCACTTGTCTCAGGTCAGTCCCTCCAGCTCTAGAAACACCTCCTCTGGGTTTTGTGCTAAGCCCCACAGTCCCCCACTCTGTGGCTGGGGGCTTCAGAGCCCTGTGGGGCTTGGGTTGGGAGTGGCAGCTGCTCAGGGACCACTGCAGCTGCCCCTCTAAGTCTTGGGGAGTGTCAGCTGGAGCATTTGTGGAACCACAGTGCTGCAAGGCCAGGGGCTTCACTCCCTGTTTCCTGGAGCCACTTCCAGGGAGCTCTGGGTGAGCCCCAACTCCTCCTGCAGCCCTAGGGCTCAAAGCCCAGAGCACAGCTGGGGCTCCAGGGTAGGAGGAAGGTCTGGGCGAGCTCTGAGAGCAGGAGGGCTGTGCTGGAGCCTTGTGCCTGGGCTGCCACCCCCTCTGGTGTCAGCAGAGAGAGGGGCAGCTGGGGTGACCTGTGACTGTGCCACCTGCCTCCAGAGCTTGGGCACTGGGGAAACACCAGTGGAAAAAACCCTCCTGCAGAGGCTGATGGTGAGCAGCCCTCAGCAAGGCCTCCAGCCAGGCTCTGCCCCAGCCAGCCAAGGGTGGGGAGCAGGGATCAGGAGAGCCTGAGGCTCAACAAGGCCAAGGGCAAGGTCCTGCACCTGGGGTAGGGCAGTCCTTGATATCAATGCAGGCTGGGGGTGATGAGATAGAGCAGCCCTGCAGAGAAGGACTTGGGGTGCTGGGGGGAGAAGCTGGACAGGAGCCAGCAATGGGCACTGGCAACACAGGAGGCCAAGGGCAGCCTGGGCTGCATCCAAACAGCTTGGTCAGGGATGGAGAGAGGGATCCTGCCCCTCTGCTCTGCTCTGGGGAGACCTCACCTGCAGGGCTGGGGCCAGTTCTGAAGCCTTCAGCACAGGAAGGACCTGGAGCTGATGGAGAGGGTCCAGAGGAGGCCATGAAGATGACCATAGGGCTGGAAAACCTCTGCTATGGGGACAAGATGAGGGAGCTGGGGCTGTTCAGCCTGGAGAAGAGAAGGCTCCAGGGAGAGCTGAGAGCTGCAGTTCAGTATCTGCAGGGAGCTGCAGGCAGGCTGGGCAGGGACTGCTCAGAAGGGCTGTGGGGATAGGCCCAGGGGCAAGGGTTTGCAACTGGAGCAGGGCAGAGTTAGGGTGGACATCAAGAGGAAGCTCTGCAGCGAGGGTGGTGAGACACTGGCACAGGCTGCCCAGGGAGGTGCTCGAGGCTCCATCCCTGGAGACGTTCAAGGTCAGCCTGGCTGTGACCCTGGGCAGCCTGCTCCAGCTGGAGCTGTCCCTGCTGCCTGCAGGGGGTTGGCCCTTGGAGGGTCCCTTCCAGCCTGATGCATTCTGTGATCCTGTGAAGGCCTCAGAACAAGTCCAGGTGATTTGTGCCCTGGGCACCGCCAGGGCTTGTGCCTGCTGGGCAAGCTGTCAGGAGGGAGCAGCAGGCATGCTCAGGTGCTCAGCATGATGACCCCCCCCCATGCCATGGATGCCAACTCCCCAAGGGCTGCAGGGCTGCAAGCCTGGCAGCAGGGTGGTGCAGTGCCACAGCTCCAGTGGGAGGGGAGGTCTGTGCCCAGCACTGGTCACAGACGGGCTGGGAGCTCTGTGTGAGGCTGAGGTGTACCCAGAGGGACCTGGCAGGGCTGGGGTGGACCTTGGGGCAGGCAGAGGTGACCACAGGCTGCAGAAGTGCCAGTCACAGACCTGCACCACATGCCCAGATGTGGTCTTCTGAGTGGCCTCTTCTGGTGCCCCCCTGCAGCTTCCCTTCAAACCAGACAGCTCATCCTCACCACCCTCACCAGCCACTGCCCTCCCTGCCTCCCCGGCAGCGCCTGGCCACGGCGAGCAGGGCCTGATGCTGCCGTGCCGAGCACCTCCAGCAGGGAGCCCTCCCTGCAGGGCAAGCTGCCTGTGCCTGGGGCTGGCAGCACCCACGGATGCCCAGGGGTGACCTGGGGGACCCTGCCCTCCCTGGGGGACATTCTGGGGGTCTGGCAGGGGTGATTTGCCCGCTCCCGGTGCCCCAAGCCAGCGCTGCATGGGTGCTGGGGATAGGGTCCAGACCCCCTGCCCGTCCCCCGGCCCGGGCGGTGCCGCTGTGCCCCCCCGAGAGCCTGGCCCCCAGCCTGCCGGGCTGCTGGGCAGTGGGCAGCGCAGCGACGTCTGGCAGCTGCTGTGGGAGCCGCACCCTGGGTGGGGACGAAGGTCGCAGCGCAGAAAGCTCAGCGGCTTGCTGACGGAAAAAGCCAGGGAGAGGCAGCGGCACACCGGGGCCGTGCCCGGGGCCGTGCCCGGGGACCCTGTGCCCGGGGCCGTGCCCGGGGGCCTGTGCCCGGGGACCCTGTGCGCTGTGAGCCAGGTTCCTGAGCTGCTGGCACTGCCCAGCCCCACGCAGCGAGTGGCTCAGCACTGACGCCCAGGGCCAGCAGCCGGCAGCCGGAGCTCCTCTGTGCTGCAAGGAGGCAGCAGCCAAGAGCTCGCAAGATGTGCCCCAGATCCAGCTGGGCAGCTCCAGCCTCGCAGCTAAGTGTCCCTGAAGCACCAGGGGAGAGCCATACCCCACTGGTGTCTCCAGGTGTGGCAGTGAGAGGTGAGGTCAGGTGAGGCCACCTGGCTCATGGGCACCCAGCTGAAGGAGCAGCAGTGGCAGCCTGGTGCTGCTGGCACTTGTGACTGCAGGTGGGCATCTTTCTGCTGCCCAGAGCTTGGGGCAGCTGAGGAGCTGGTGAGGGACTGCTTGGCCAGCAGATTCCACAGCTCCACCAGGATGAGCAGAGGGCTGGAACACCTCTCCTATGAGGACAGAGAGCTGGTGTTGTGCAGGCTGGAGAGGAGAAGGCTCCCAGGAGACCTCATTGTGGCCTTCCAGGAGCTGCAGGGGGCTCCAGGGAAGCTGGGGAGGGACTTTGGAGGGTGTGAGGGAGGGATAGGACTGGGGAGGATGGAGCAGAACTAGAAGTGGGGAGATTGAGATTGGCTGTGAGGAAGAAGTTGTTGCCCAGGAGGGTGGTGAGAGCCTGGCACAGGCTGCCCAGGGAGGTGGTGGAAGCCTCCTGGCTGGAGGTGTTTGCAGCCAGGCTGGAGGTGGCTGTGAGCAACCTGCTGTGGTGTGAGGTGTCCCTGGCCATGGCAGGGGGTTGGAGCTGGCTGAGCCTTGGGGTCCCTTCCAGCCCTGACAGTTCTGTGATTCTGTGATGTGGGAGATGCTGCTGTGTTCCAAGGAACCCTTCTGGAGCTGTCTGGGGCTTGTGCCTGAGGCAGATTCTTCACCTCCCTGTCCCTGACAGCACACCCACAGGTATGGGCTGCTGCCTGTCACACCCTGATCACCACATTGGGCACTTCCCCCCTGCCCCACTCAGTCAGATGCATCACCTGGGACAGAGCAAGCCCTGGACCTTGCATCCCTGGCAGCAGCAGGGAGCTGGGCTCCTGGAGGCCACAGCACCAGGCCATGGGATCCTGGAGCCCCTAGACTGGGGGGACACTGAATGGTCAGTGGGGTGCTGAGTGGTCCCCACGGGGTGCTGAGTGACCCCCAGTGCAAGCACATCCAGGACATGCTCTGGCTTCTGCTGTTGCTGGACAGCACTTACAGACCAGGGGTTTCCTGCTGGTGCTGCACAGGCAGGGAGGACACATCCAGGCACAGCCAGGGCCTCCATGGAGACCTTGGCCACTGGTGCTAGGCAGATTTAGGCCCACTGGCCCAAAAGAGCTGCACCCCACGGCCACAGGAGCAGGATGCTGCTGTGTCCCTATCCAGCTGGCAGCCTGCAGTTACCCCAGCACAGGCTGAAAATCTGGGCTACAGGATGGAGAAGCAGAGGTCCAGGACTGGCCACAATCCCACCACCCTCCTGAGGACCCTTTGGACTTCAGACAGATGATCTCTTGGTCCCACCAGGGTGCCTTCAGTCTGGTGTCAAATCCGTAGCCACAGAGGTTTGCTCAGGGGGCAGGACAGGTCCTGCCCAGCCTGCAGGATTCTCACACCTTGGTGGAACACAGAAAATCAAACAAGCTCTCTGCTCTCACTGTGTGGGAGCAACCCTGGGGCTGCCAGCATGGGCCACAGGCAGAGGGGCTGAGAGAAGAGATGCAACTGGTGCTGCTCCCTGAGCCTGAGATGTGGCACAGCACTGCAGGATCTGCCAGCCCCCATGGGGTGCTGAGCGGCCCCCACGGGGTGCTGAGTGACCCCCAGAGAACAGAGTGGGAAGCAGAGCCCCAGTGCTGAGCAGAGCTGGTGGGGCACAGCCAGGGTGCTCCTGCCTGTGTGCCTTGGCTCCTGCCAGCTCCTGGCTGTGGGTGCAGATCCAGGGCTGTCTCCCCACTGCCAGCTGCAGGCTGGCAGATAAGGCACCGTGGGCAGGCACTGGAGTTCACACTGCCAGGCTCTGGGGCTGGGAGAGGGGGCAGGCTGCCAGGCTGGAGGTAACACTGCCAGGCACTGCAAGGACACTCCTGCCACTGGAGAGTGGTGTCAGCTGCACATCTGGGAAGTGCCACATGTGAGGATGTCCCTTCCCTCCACCTGGGCACATCGAGCTCTGTCCTGCTGGCACAGGGCAGAGGCTGCTTGTACCAAACGGTGCTGGAAGTGGTGAGCACAAAGCAAGGAGCTCAGCAGGAGCACAGTGAGGCTGCAACCACACCAGAAGCACTGGATGGAGCATGGATGGGAATGTCCTGGTGTGACAGGACCCCCCCAGAGGTAGGCAGGTGGGCTGCAGCAGTGAGCACAGTGCAGGTGACCCCAGGCAGACTGCTGAGCACTGAGACAGCAGCGTTCAGACCCAGCCCAGGAGGCCTGCACTCACCCAGCAGGAGGGGGATGCCAGCAGGTACCCTCTGCCCTCCACCTGTCTCAGCACTCAGACAGCAGCCCGAAGAGACTCACAATGAGGATGAGCAGACAAAAAGCAGCAGCTCTGCCTTAGTCTCATGGAGGGTGAAGCAGGCAAGGCTTGGAGGAGAGAGAACCTGCAGTACCAGCTCTGTGCCTGTCCAAAACCTGCCCCAAAACTACTTCATCGTTGCCAGTTGAGCAGATCCCATGCACCAAGGACCTGCCCTGGCATCCCTGTGCAGCACACTGGGGATGGGGCAGCTGTGAGGGTGAGGAAGACCTGTGAGAAGTGGGAGAGCCTGAGTCAGTTTAGTGTGCAGTAGAAATGCCCTGGCACGAGGTCTGGCACCGAGTTCTGCTGCGTGGTTGGGAGCTCCTCCTGGCTTTTGTCTCCAGCCCGGTGTGATCAGTGCTGCTGCCCTGGTTAGGAGGGCAGTAGGTCACTGGAGAAAATTCCTGCTGCAAGGTGGAGCTGCAGTCCCAGCTGGCACCTGGCACTTGGGCACAGGTCTGCTATTTCCACTCTCCAAGATGGTGTTTAGGTCTCTTCCTCTGCCACTGTCGGAGGTACCTCTGGTGCCTCACCCAAGCACATCTTTGGGCATCTCTTTTTACAAGCTTTCTTTAGTTGCCTTTTCTCCCTTCCCTTCCTGCCCTGGAGTCAAGGATGCTGAAGCTTTCTGATCTCAGCCTGGAGGGTGGTTGGACCCTCCTGCATCCATAGAGGTGAGGAGCATTAGCTGCCTGGTGCCAGCCACTCGCTGCTTCTGCCTTGGTGCCTGCTTTGGAGAGGTGCTGTGCCTGGAACATCTGAATGGGACCACGCTTAGCATGGGGGCCAGGTCTCAGCACTCATGTGCCCAGCCAGCCCAAGGTCAGCACAGTGGCACCACACCCAGAGGGTCCACGTGGCAGCAGCCTGCTGGCAGACAGAGTCTGGGAGAGCTGCAGCTGGCAAAGGCCACCCAGGGGAACCTCCTCAGCCTGGAGGAGCAAGGAGCCCTGCAAGAGGCATCCACTGCAGCTCCAAGCCCAAAGCCACCATGGCAGCCATTCTTCTCCTTCCCTCTTTCCCCAGGCCCAAACACCTTGCTGACCTTGAGTGGCAGCGTCCTGCCAGGCTGCTGTGCCAGGAGGAGGAGCTGCAACCGCCGGGCAGGTGTGGGAGGTGTCTGCAAACCCTGACTCAGCCTGCAGGAATGCAGCCGGGAGGGCGCAGGGGGCTGCCTCAGCTCCTTCCCGACAGGGACATGATCGTGAGCCCTCGTGTCCACACCTGCACCCTGCTGAGCACAGACCCCCACCCCAGCTAGGGCAGGGGCACCCCTGCCCCTACCAACCACGTCCCCTGCGCTGGGGCTGGCACAGCAGAGATGCCCTCCTGGCTTTCCTCAGGGTTGGGCTGTGGAGCAGCATGGATCCTCCCCAAGGCCTCATCCTCTGCTGGCAGTGCTGGAGAGCACCTCTGGGCCCTCCGATGCCAAAGTCATCTGCTTGCCAGGGAGCAATCACAGCAAAGGTGGCTCTGCTGCTTGCCCCAGGGGGCTCTGCTGCTTGCCCCAGGGGGCTCTGCTGTTTGCCCCAGGGGGCTCTGCTGCTTGCCCCAGGGGCTCTGCTGCTTGTCCCAGGGGGCTCTGCTGTTTGCCCCAGGGGGCTCTGCTGTTTGCCCCAGGGGGCTCTGCTGCTTGCCCCAGGGGGCTCTGCTGCTTGTCCCAGGGGGCTCTGCTGTTTGCCCCAGGGGACTCTGCTGTTTGCCCCAGGGGGCTCTGCTGCTTGCCCCAGGGGGCTCTGCTGCTTGCCCCAGGGGGCTCTGCTGTTTGCCCCAGGGGGCTCTGCTGCTTGCCCCAGGGGGCTCTGCTGCTTGTCCCAGGGGACTCTGCTGTTTGCCCCAGGGGGCTCTGCTGCTTGCCCCAGGGGGCTCTGCTGCTTGTCCCAGGGGACTCTGCTGTTTGCCCCAGGGGGCTCTGCTGCTTGTCCCAGGGGGCTCTGCTGCTTGTCCCAGGGGGCTCTGCTGCTTGTCCCAGGGGGCTCTGCTGCTTGTCCCAGGGGGCTCTGCTGCTTGCTCTGGGGCTGTGCCTCTCCTTGGGTCTCCTTGTGTCTGGGCAGGTTTGAGCTCTGCCTGGCACCAGTCACTGCTTTCTACAGCACACATCCCAGATGGCAGCCACTCTGGTGTCTCTCTGCAGCTCTCCACAGCTTCACAAGGGCCTTGCCTTGGTAGGACCTAACCTTCCCCTCCAAGAGTGTGTCCTCAGCAGGTGCTAGGAGCAGCAGCAACCTGGCCAGCACATCTCCATCTTCTCAGCTGCTTGGGCAGCTCAAGCATCTCAGCTGCAGAAGTGCAGCCAGCCAGGTCAGCAGGAGGTGTTGCAGATGGAATGCACACAGCTGCCACTCACACCTCACCCCCTCACAGCCTGGCTGTAGCCCAGCCCTGGGAAAGCCCTCCAGGGCCATGCCAATGGGGTATAGGTTGGGGATTGTGCTTCCATTGCAGCAGGACACAGCCCCTGGGCCAGGCTTAGGACACAGAGTTAATGTCCAAACATTTCCTGGGGAAGGGCAGATCTGTTTTAAACCAAACCAGCTCAATCTTTCCCTTGGGTGTTGTGCAGGTGTGATGCTGGGGCACAGAAGCGATGTCCAAGGAGGTTCCACAGCCAAGGCCAAAGGAAGCAAATGGCAGAGTGTGAACCTGGGCAAGAGAAATGTAAACCCAGGCCAGGTGAGCCAGGTTCTGGTTTTGAAGGACAACTAAAGGCACAACAGCTCTGAAACGTTTTGTAAGCACACAAAAGGCAGCTGCCTGCCAAGGAGGCTGGAGTCAGCAAACAGCTGAGAGCAGCTGGAGCACTCGGGGCACAGAATGCCAGGGGCTGGAAGGGACCTCTGGAGACCATCCAGTCCAGAGCAGGGTCTCCAGGGCAGGGCACACAGAACACATCCAGGGGGCTGGGAAGTCTCCAGAGAAGGAGACTCCACAATCCCCCTGGGCAGCCTGCTCCAGGCTCCAGCAGCCTCACAGGGAAAACATTTTTCCATGGCACTTCCTCTGCCTCAGCTTCCACCACTGCCCCTTGTGCCAGCACTGGGCAGCACCCAGCAGAGCCTGGCTCCAGCCTCTGGGCATCACCCTGCACAGCTTTACAAACGTGAATGAGGTCACCTAGGCTCTCCTCATGAGGAAGATGTTCCACAACTAAAGAGAAGGAAGATGAAGCCCTCATGTTGTTATGTCTGGGAGAGGCACAGCAGAGGCCTCCCAGGCTGGACTGCTGCCTCACAGTGAAGAGGTTTGATGAGGTCTCTCAGATGGTGATGCCAGCAGAACAAAATGTCAGAACAGGAAGGGAGAGAGAAGATGCCAGACCTTCACCCAGAGGCTGAGGGAGCTCACTGCTAACTAGCAGATGATCCACAGCAGGGGGGTCAGAGGGATATTGACAGTGAAATGGTCGCTGAAGACTGAGGTCATCAGCTGGGTCTCATAGGAATCCTTTCAAGAGCTGGTGCTGCTGGCAGAGACCTCCAAGCTCATCCAGCCCAACCCCCCACCTAGCACTGCAGGCTCAGCACCAAACCATGGCCCTCAGCACCAGGGCCACAGCTGCTTGAATACCTCCAGGGATGGTGACTGCAGCATTGCCCTGGGCAGCCTCTTCCAGTGTCTGAGATCCCTTCCAGGGCAGAAATATCTCCTCAGATCCAGTCTGAGCCTCCCCTGGGGCAGCTTGGAACCATTGCCTCTGCTCCTGTCCCTTGCCACCAAGGAGCAGAGGCTGCCCCCTCCTCACTATAACCTCCCTTCAGGGAGCTGTAGGGAGCAATGAGGTCTCCCTCAGCCTCCTCTCCTCCAGTCTGAACACCCCCAGCTCCCTCAGCCCCTCCTCACAGCCCAGGGGCTCCAGGCCCCCCTCCAGCCTCACTGCCCTGCTCTGGACAGGTTCCAGCCGTCAATGTCCTTCCTGGAGTGAGGGCCCAGAGCTGAGCACAGCACTGGAGGTGTGGCCTCCCCAGTGCTGAGCACAGGAGGATGCTCACCTCCTGGCCCTGCTGCCCACCCTGCTGCTGACCCAAGTCAGGCTGCCATTGGCTTTCTTGGGCACCTGGGCACTGCTGGCTCATATTTAAATGACTGTCAACCACCACCCTCAGGTCCCTCTCCAAGCTGCAGCTTTCCAACCACACATCCCCAAGCTCCCCATGGGGTTGTTGTGACCCAGGTGCAGGACCTGGCACTTGACCTTGTTGAACTTCATCCAGACAGCCTTGGCCATGGCCCTTACCTGTCCAGATCCTGTTAATGGCACTAAAGGCTGCAGAAAAGGCTTCTGGTGGCAAGTGGCAGCCCAGTAGGGCAATCCATGTCTGGCAGTGCCAAAGACTTTGCTCCTCAGGAATGCCCCAGTGCAGCTGTGGTGGGGTAGGAAAGGACCTTCCTGTTTTCATCTGCTGTGGAAGCCTCCTCCCCATCCCCCTGAGCTTGTGCCCTGCCTCAGCCCCACACTGTGCTGCACACATCCAGCTGCTGACAGAGCCACAGAGTGGGGGGGTGGGGTGTGGAAGCCACCTCCTGTCCAACCTCCCTGCTCATGCAGCTGGCCTGGATCAGGGTGCACAGGAATGTGCCCGGGGGGTGTTGGAAAGTCTTCAGAGAAGGAGATTCCACAACCTTTCCTGGCAGCCTGCTCCAGACTCCAGCACCCTCACAGCAAGAATCTTCTCCTTAAGTTCAAGTGAAACCTCCTGGGGTCTGGTTTGTGCCTCCTGCCCCCTGTCCTGCCACTGGCCCAGGCACAACCTCCACCCTGTAGACATTCATGAGGTCCCCTCTCAGGCTGCTGTCCTCCAGGGTGAGGAGCCCCAGGGGCCTCAGCCTCTCCTCACAGGACAGACGTCGCAGGCACTCTGCTCTTCAGGAGTCAGCTGTTGGTTGAAGCTCCCAGCACTGCAGGCAGGAATCGTTTCCCACCCGCACTGCTTTGTTTCCTCCGGCTCTGGGCCGTGCTCCAAGATCACAAAGTGGAGCAGGGAACTGATGCTTAAAGCCTCTGGTGGCCATGCCCAGCAGATGGTGATGCCCAGGATGAGGCAGAGACATCCTCCTCTGAGGCTGTGACAGCAGCTCCCACATCAGGGATGCTGGTGCCCAGCCTTGCCCCTGGCAGAGCGTGTGCCCACGGGACCAGCCAAGGGGATGCTCTGCCCTCTTCCCAGGAGTGTGTGGGCAACCTGCCCTGTGCCACTGCCAGCCTCATGGGGACTGGGCAGCGCCTGTGGGGCTGTCTCCACCCCTGGGGCAGGGACCGAGGCCGTGCAAGGTCTGGGGGCGCTGTGAGCAGGCTCTGGGTGCAGCTGGCACCAGGGCTCGCCCCAGGCTGGGATGCAGCAGCCACCACCGATGAAAGGCAGGCAGCCAATCAGAGACCAGCTCTCACTAATAAACCCTCAGGAGAGGCGCAAGCAGCCAATCAGAGGTTGCCTGCTGTTGCCGCACCTGTAGGAGTGGCAGCTGTGCTCTGATTGGCCAGGGGAGCCACCTTGTCCTGCCCTGCAGCCAATCAGAAGCGGCTGCCCGGGTCACTCGGGGACCTGCGCTTCCTCGTGCTGGAAACAAATGACGTCATCAGCGCTGGAAGGACGGCCAGCAGCCTGGGACACACCTGGAGAGTGCCCGGGGACCCCCCCTGCCCGGGGACCCCCTGCCCGGGGACCCCCCAGCCCGGGCACCCCCTGCCCGAGGACCCCCCAGCCCGGGCACCCCCCAGCCCGGGCACCCTCCCTGCCCGGGGACCCTCCCCAGCCCGGGCACCCTCTCCCCGCCCGTACACCCCCCCAGCCCTGGTACCCCCCAGTTCGGGCACCCTCCCCTAGCCCGGGCGCCCTCCCCCAGCCTGGGTCAGACTCTGGTGGCCTCTGTAACCCTGCAGACAGCTCCAGGAGCTTGCCTGGCACCATACCCAGGTGGTATCAACACAGTTCTTGTGGGCAGCACCAGGAATGGGGGTGGAGCCCCGTGCCCCTTCACCTTGTGCTGCCCCACGTAGGTGTGAGACAGTTCAGCACAGGCTGCCTGCCCCTTGGGCTGCCAGGACACGTCCCTGGGCTCTCCCTGCAGGAGCAGAGCTTGGAGGGGGTCAGGACAGGGCAGAGGCTCCCCGGAGCCCGGGAAGAGGCTGTGGCTGAGGAGCGCTGAGCAGCAGCAGGGAGCTGCTGGTGGTGCAGCTTGGCTGCTGACTCACTGCCTGCCACAGGGCAGCTCCCTGCCCAGCTCCCTGCCCAGCTCCCTGCCCAGCTCCCTGCCCAGATCCCTGCCCTGCTCCCCAGCGATGAAACTGCAGAAATTCCTCCTGCCCTGCCCCTTCTCCTGCCCCTTCTCCTGCTCCTGCTCTGCTCCTTCAGAGCCTGCAGGGGTGGTGAGCAGGGAGGAGAAAAGGCCTTTGGGGAGGCTCTGAGGCTGAGGGACTCTGATGCTTGCATCATCAGATCTCCTGGAGCCTTCCTAAGGTGTCTGTGGGCTAGCATCAGGGAATGGAATCAGGGGGTGTGAGCTGGAGATGGCCTGGGGCTGCACTGCCTCCAAGGACCTTGTTCCTGGTTGCCATAGCAACTGGTTGTACCTTGGTGCCCCTCCCTCCCATCCCCCACTGCTGGGGGCTCCATATTGAACACAAACCTTCCTCTCGGTCGCTGGAGGGACCAAGGTGCCACCAGCAGGGAGGTTCATGCCCCATACTCACAGGGTGATGAGAAGTGGTCAGGGAAGGGCAGGTGCCAAGCGAGGGGCACTGTGAAATGAAGAAGGAGAAGAGGCTCAGGGCTTTGTGCCAGGGCTGAGCTCCCAGCCCCAGCATGCCCAGAGCAAGGGGTGAGGCCAGCTCCTCACAGCACAGGAACCCACCCCAGCCCATGCCCATGTGCCTGTTGGTGCCAGTGGCATCAATCTGCAGGGCAGGGCAGCCCATGAGCACGTGGCACTCGCCAGTCACATTGCCACCTGCTCCTGCTGCCACCCAAGGGCAGAGGGCACAGACATGAGGGAAACACAGGAACAGCAAAGGACCCTCCAGGCTCATTCCTGACCCCCAGGCATGGTGGTCTCTGGATGTGCTGTGCTCACCCTTCCCACCCCCTGCAAGCCCTCTGGCACCAGGGACAGGAGCAAGAGTTTGGTCTCCTGCAGGAGCCAGAAACCTGCCAGGATGCCACAGGGCAGCCCAGGCTGAAGGAGAGCTGCTGCAGGCTGGCAGCGGGAGAGGACAGGGCTGGGCTGGACCTGCATCTCGGGACCCATCCCTGAGCAGCAACTGATGCCAAACCTGCTGTGCCCAGGGGCACACACGCCCTGCAGGCAGACACTGCTGGCACGGGGTGGCTCTGGCGTGAGCTCTGCCCTCTCTGGGGCTCCTGCTGCACAGCTGGGCTGCCAGAGGAGACAGGGTGAACTCCCAGGCACCAGCAGGGAGCAGTGAATGTCCAGCAGGAGCCCAAAGGGCAGTGAGGGTGGCACAGCACTCCCCAGACAGCCAGAGCAGGTGCCAGGAGTGATGCTGAGCCATGGCACAGCTGTGCCCATGGCCCTGCAATGCCAGAGGGGCCAAGCTGCCTGCCTTGCCCCCGCTGCCCCTGCCAGTTTGTGCCTCCTGCCTGCAAGATGAGCTCCTGCCTGCCAGGAGCTCCTTTGGTTACCAAGCAATAAATATCCCCAGGACAATGCAATGCCACAGGTCCCTTCCCAGCCCTTGGCACCGGGAACTGGCATGAATCATGCGGTGGCACCCAGCCAGCACAGAGGCCAGAGGGAGAGCAGCTCACACGTGATGTGCTCTGGAGGGTTCCTCACTGCCCAGAGCCAAGCTGGGTTGACTGGGAGCTGCATTTTGAGGTTAGCTGCTGAGAACAGGCACTGTGTGCAGCCTGGGCAAAGCTCCTGGCTGGGCAGGGGCAGCAGCTTCAGCAGAGGGTGGTGCTGGTGCCCTCTGCCTGGAGCAGCAGGGATCAGCACAGGTTTGGTGGAAGCACCTGAGATCTCCATTGCTGCTCCCAGGGCCTCTTTTCTGGGGCTCCCAGCCTGCAGCAGGTGTTCAGGAGTGCTGCTGACCCTTGCTGTGGGGTGTTCATCCTCAGCAGTGCTCCAGCAGCAGGAGGAAGCAGGGAGATGGCCTCCACCTGAAGCCCTTCCCAGCCGCCTGCAGAGAGAATTGCTGCTTGTGCTTCTGGCCACTGCTGCTCGTCTCAGGCTCCACAGGAAGCTGAAGTGAGATCAGAAGCCTCTCCCTGGATGCTGCCCTTGGCTCCCCTCTGGGGAGGTGTTCAGAAGCAGCACATTTTGCTCTACAAAGGGCCTTGCCGCTCGCTCTGCGTCCTGCCCACACAGGGCACGTAGCCTGGTGGCAGAGTGGCTGGCACAGAGGTCAGCAAATGATGTAAGGACAGGAGGGGAATTCCTGCCTCCCTCCCTGGGATGACATCATGTGGATGCCAGTGCTCAGCTCTGCCACCGCCTCCCCCTCTGCTGGGGCCACGCTCTGGTGCAGCTGGCAGCTGCCCTGGGAGCACACTGCCCAGCCTGGCATGGTGCAGCACTTCCCACCTGGGCAGCAGCAGTAGTGCTGGGGCAGAGCTGGCCACTGGCTCCTCACTCAGCTCCCTGCCAGGTGGCAGCCAGGCCAGGGGGCAGCCATGGCCCCTCCAGTGCCCAGGGCAGCCTGGCAGATGGCTTCAGGTCTGGGGAGGGTGAGCTGCCCACGCCGGCTGCCGGCTGCCCGGCTCCTGGTAAACAACATTGCACAAGGCAGGGCAGGGCAGGGCCCAGGCCTCACCCCCACGCTGCAGCTGAGTCCCCCCAGGCCCCCTGCCCCCCACCGAGCCCCTGGCAGCCCGTCCTCTCCTCCGGCCTGATGCAGCACAGCTGAGGCCCTGCCTGAGGGTGGCAGCGAGGCAGGAGCTCTGCCCTGCCTGAGGGTGGCAGCGAGGCAGGAGCTCTGCCCTGCCTCAGCTTCCCCATCCCTTGTTCAGGGTCTCCTGGGCAGGAGGTGGCTGACTCAGTTTACCAGCAGCCTGCAGGCAGGCAGAGAGGGCAGAGCCGCCCTCCGCAGGGTGGAGCACACCAGGCACTGTACCGGGACAGCTTCCCAGAAGGAGATCCTTGCCGGGACTGCTGCTTCCCCACTGTGAAGGGCTGGCAGTGCTCTCCTCCCAGGTACTCCCAGACTGTGCCCCCAGGGCCAGCCAAAGCTGCTGGGAGGCTGCAGTGCCTCTAAGCAAGGAGGCCCCGAGGCCATCTCTGTGCCTTCCACTGCCTCTGAGTCTGCTGTGGGGCAGGACTTTAGCTCCTCTCTTGCTCTGAAGTCATGCAGCTCCCTGGCATGGAAACAAGCCAGCATGGGAGCGTGCCAGGATGGTGCTGTCACTTGCCTGGTGACACCAGGGCCCGTGGCACAGGGCACTGGGCTGGCTGCAAGCACCTGGGGAGGTCCCCACAGCTGTCCCAGCCCACTCCAAGACCCCAGCTACAGCTCTGCTCCCCAGCACCCCTGGGCAGGGGGAGAAGCAGGGGCTGGTGGGGGTCCAGGCTGGTCCCTTAGAGCAGGTGGCTGGGAGGCAGGTGCCAGGGCTCATTCCTGCCTCTTGTGCAATTGCTGGGCCAGTGGCCAGGGTGGTGCAGGCTGCCAGCACCAGGCTTGTGGGGAAGATGCAAGCAGCCTTTGAAGGCAGCAGCAGGACTCAGCTCCTGGCTCACTCCGGCACCTGGAGAAGCCTGGGAAGCTTCTGCCCCAGGGAAGTGGGGCTCTGTGCACCCAGAGCTGGGCCGGGCAGAGCCCAGGAGCCTGGAGAGTTGGCAGCCATGGGCAGGCTCAATGCCCAGGGCTGCCAGGCCAGTCTGCCTCGGGCAGGTACAGCTCACATCCCTGCTCTGCTGCTTTGCCTGCCCTGGGCATCACCTCAGCCCTTGCCTAGCACACTGCAGCCTGTGGTGCACAGCCATGCTCTGTCTACACTGCTCTGCACCACCTTGGCACTGCCCCCAGCCACTTCTTTCTGTGGCTGCCAGCAGCCTTGGTGAGCCTTGCTGCCTGGCACCGCAGAGACACCCAGCAGCTTAGAAACCTGCTTCAGACTGGCTGCTCAGCGCTGGAAGATGCCTTGGAGGAGGCTTGCTTCAGCAGCCACAAGATCTTAATCTGGTCTCAACAGCATCCTGGGGTTTCCTTAAGCTCTTCCCAGGAGCTGGCAATGCTGAGCAGCAGCACCTGGGGAGGTGGAAGGGCAGTGAAGGTGCCAGGCCTGGCTCTGTGCCAGGTGCTCTGGACTCTGCCTGGCTTTCCCTGCTCACCTCCATGCCATGCCCCTGGATGTGCAGCAAAGCTCTGGCTCTCAGAGCTCCATCCCAAGCTCAAGACAGCTTAGTTTGCCCTTGGGAACAGTGCCAGAGCCATCACCCAGGCACTTGCCATTAGTCACCTGCAAAATAACACCAGCAAGAGGGTGCCAGTGGCAGAGCTGTGCTAGCCTGGCACAGCCTGGACCTGGCAGGGTGTCTTGGCCTAGAGGGACAGTGCAGCCAAGGAGAACCTTTGCTAGCAGTCCCTCAGCTTTCCTGGGGCTGACCTCTCCAGGAAGTCATCCCCAGGCAGCTTAGACTCCATCCCACCCTCCTGCCCAGCAAGGGGCCTGGAGTACAGCCGGTGCCCATAGCTCCCCCTCAGTGTGCTCCAGAGACACCTGCATCATCCCTTGCTGTGCTGCAAGGCTGGCATCCACAGGCGTGCCCACGGGGGCACACAGCACCCGCAGCTGCACGTGCAGGGACAGCTCCACGCCTGCTCTGGCCTGGCCTCAGCTGCATCTCAGCTTCCAGAGCCCCAGCTTCAGGGCTGCTTCCTGGGCAGTGTGGGCTTGGACCTCTGTGCTGCATCAGAAGAGCAATTACCCAGCACAGGCTGCCAGGTGCAGCAGGGCTCCCTTCGCACACGTGTCGCTCTGGGTCAGGGACATCTCTCAGGCCACCACAGCCTAAGCACAGGGTGGGTACCAGCTGGGAGCAGCCACTGGGGCATAACTTCCCAGGCTGCCAAGTGTGAGTGGAAGATGTTTCAGGGAGCCTGCTGGACAACCTAGAGCTGTGCAGGGAGCCAGCACTGCTCAAGTGAGGCTGCTGCAGTGCCCCCCACCCTGCATCCTTTATCACCTGTGCCTCCCACTTGCCTCGGTGGCTGCCAGGGGGAGGTGCAGCCAAAGAGCAGGAGAGGCTGAGGCAGCATGGGCTTGGCAGAGCTTGGACAAGACAGGAGGTCCTGCAGCTCTCACGGGGCAGCAAGGACACGGAACAAGACCTACAAAGGGTCGCTGCGGCTCCTTGCCCGGGTGAGTGCCAGCCAGGCACTGGGAGTGGGTCAGGAGGGCAGCAGCACCCGCAGGAGGCCAGCAGCTGGGCAGGTGCTGCTGTCTGGAGAGCAGGAAAGGGTTAGTGCTGGTGATCCAGCAGCCAGGCATGCCAGCTATGTGCTGGGCACCTTGCCTGGAGACAGCTGGAGCATGGTGGGGAAAGGGAGCAGGAGGGGGGGGGGAAGTGGGGGGGGGGGCCCCCACATGCCACTGCTGGTCACAGCAGCTTCCTAGGGGTAGGCTGAGAGGTGGCTGCTGGCCCTGCCTCCTGCTCTGCTCCTTGGGGAATTTCCCTGGCAAATGAGCAGCTGGCCCTGCTCCCCCTGCACTGCCAGGCTTTGCTTTGCAAAACCAGAGGCTGACATCAGCACCGGGACAGGACAACAAATATGCCCAGAAACCACACCTGGGGACACTGCTGGCTCTGAGTCACTCAGCCAGACACTGTCACCATGGCCACCACAGCAGCTCCAGCTTCGGCATGCCCCATCCCACAGGGTCTGCCAAGCCCCCGTGGGCACAGGGGACAGGGGGTTGGTGCTGGCTGCCCCAGGTACAGCTCAGGCTGAGGACAGCCACGAGGTCCTTGGCTCTGTCATGCTGTCTGGGGATGACAAAAAGCATTACCCCAGCACAGCCCAGAGGAGTCAGACTGGCCCCAGACATGTCCCCAGAGGACCTGTGGTGCATCCCATTCCCCAGGGACCAGACTTCAGAGCTCATCTAAGCCAAATCTTGCCTTGCAGCCCAGGAAAAGCTCACAGCCCAGGAACCTGCACACAGGTCCTGTGCCTGCTGCTGGAGACAGGTTGTTGTTCTGAGATGGGAACCACAGCCTTCAGCAGCCCCATGCCAAGCTTTGACCTACAGAAGGGTGGAGGCACAGACCCCCAGGGTAGGCAAGGGAGCAAGGCCAGCAGTGGGGAGAGGAAGGGGAGCTGAAGGTGACCCTGCAGAGTCCTGGGCTGGAGAAGGCAGCTGGGCAGAAGGCAGCAGAAGACACAGAGCATGGAGGCCATGGAGATGCAAATCTTGCAGTTCAAAGACCCAAAGGCAGACAAGGGCCAGAAGGGTACTGAAGGGCTTCAGCTCCCCAGGCCCTTCTCCCCACATGCCTGGCTCCCAGGCCCTGTGGCAGGGCTGTCCAGCCAGCAAAGTCTTCACAGGCCCAGGGCTTTCTTCTGCTTCCCAAACACCAGCAGGGCACAGGGGGCTAGGCCTGCAGGATCTGGAGCAGCAGGAGGCCCCAGGATGAGTACCTGAGGAGCTGCTGCTTCAGGGGCAATGCCAGGGGGCACCTCTAATAGCAGCACACAGCAGAGATGCCTACCCTGCAGTGCCCAGGCTCAGGGACCTCCAAGAGCCCTGATATGCCCGTGGGGAGGAGTTGGGTGCAATGCACTGGAAGGCACAGAAGCCCCCAGTGAGCAGGACCCCCCCCTGTGTGCCTGCCTGCCCCATCCCAGGCCGGATTTGGGATGAGGAGGGTCTGGGGCTGTGCAGGAGTTCCCCCTCCCCCCGGGGGTGAAAGGCTTCCTCCCTGGGCTGTGTGCTGCAGGAATTTGCCCTTCCAGCTCCGGAAGCCTCCCACCTCCCTTGGGGAATGTGGATGCTGAGCTGGGTGTGCCCCTCCCTTGCTGTGACCCCCACTCAGAGAAGGAGCCCACCCTGATGAGGGCTTGGTGGTGGCAGATGTTCCTGTGCCCAGGCTGTGGGGCACAGGGAGAGTCTGGCACGCTGGGTGGCACAAAGAGCTGATTGTTCCCAGATGGAAGTGACCATCCCAGTGACCTGGAAACAGAGCAGCTCTGTCAGCACTTCACAGGGTTCCAAAGGCCCAGATCAAAGGGGGCCCCGGGTTGGACCCTGCCAGGCCCTCAGAGACACCTGTAATCAAGGGCACCTCCTGCCAATTATCCTAACTCTGCCCCGGGAGCAGCGTCAGGGACACTGTCCCTGCTGCGATGGGCAGGGACAAAGGGCCCTTGTGAGGGCACAGGAGGTGTGGGCAGCGCTGGCAGCGCCGTGCCCATTCGCCTGTGGCTGCTGTGAGCCCTGGCAGTGCCCCCTGCCTCTCCTGCCTCCCTCCACCTCCCGCTGCTCCCAGCACATCCCTCTGTGATGTCCCCCTGTCCCTCGGTGATGTCCCCCTGTCCCTGTGCCCCTGCTAGGGCTGTGCTCTGGGGCTGCTCTGCTGAGCAGGGTGGAGGCAGCCAGAGCTGCCCTGGGCTGGTGGCCAGTGAGGGCCTGACCTCTCCTGGCATGACCTGGTGACCCTAGCAAAGTGGCTTGGGAACCTGCTCTGCTCCTTCTGCAGGACCCTGCAATCTCTCCTGGCAGCCCCTTATCTCCTGGACTTCAGCCCCTGCTCAGCATTATCTGCAGGCACTCCTCATGCAGGCAGCTCCCAGCCCGGGCAGACTCCACTGCAGCGCTGAGGTTGGCTGAGGCGGCCCTGGAAATGCCACAGCTCCTGTGCAGCAAGGGCACAGCCCTGCAGCCTGAGTCAGCCTGGCTTCTGGCGTGGCAGAGAGGGCTCCTTGGCTGCTACCTAAGAGGAGATCAGGGAGGAGTGAGAAGATATTTGGAGCTCCCTTTGGCGAGCTGCTAAAGGGCTGCCGAGGCGCAGGGCCAGGCGCTGCCGGGTTCGGGGCCAGCACAGCAGAGCTCTGCACAGCACAGGTGGTGAGCAGGGAACGTTCTCAGCAAGGGCTGGGAGGAAAACCAGGACTGCCTGACCCGGGACAGCACCTGGGGCATGAGCAGGGCTCCCCAGGACATTGTTGTGCTAATTACAGGGGCAGCCAGAGGGAGCTGAGAGCAAAGTGGACCAGCAGCTAATCACCTCAGACTCTCTGGCTTGCAGCTGTGCAGCAGCCTGGGACATGCCTGGGGCTTGGAGAGGAGGGCAGGGTGCTGTGTGCAGGGAGCAGCAACGCTGCCAGTGGGGCACAAGGTCACCTTCCACAGCAAGACAGAAGGGTCCAAGGTTCTACCCTTCAGGACAGTGCACTAAGGTAGCAAATGTGGTGTGACAGCATCAACCATCCTCCCACTGGGGACTGTCCCCCTGCTCTCAGGAGCCACCAACCTCTGGCTCTGGGAGCTTAGTCTGCCTGCCTGCATGGCAGGGTTTGAAATCCACGCCCTGTGAGCACAGCCTGGGGCTGAGCAGAGAGGTGCTGCAGGGGCTGGGGCAGCTGGGCACCCTGGGCTGAGGTCTCCTGTGCCATGGGTCATGCCACTCTTCTCTTGGGACAAGGGACCCTTAAGTGAAGGACAGAGAACTGCTTGAGAGTCCAACCCAGAGGTACAGAGCTGCTGCAGGCAGGGGAACATCTCCCTGTGAGCACAGCTGAGGCAGCTGGGGCTTGGGGCTGGGAGCAGAGGAGCCTGAGGGCTGCCCTCAGTGCTGGGGCTAAAGCTGTGCAGGGCTGGAGCCAGGCTCTGCCCAGGGCTGGCCAAGCACAGCACAAGGGGCACTGGGGTCAAGCTGGAGCAGAGCAGCTGCCAGGGGAACAGGAGGGAAAACTTTGTCCCTGGGAGGCTTCTGGAGCCTGGAGCAGGCTGCCCAGAGAGGTTGTGGAGTCTCCTCTGGAGCCTTTCCAGCCCCAGCTGGATGTGTTCTGGGTGCCCTGCCCTGGGTGCCCTGCCCTGGCAGGGGCTGGGACTGGGTGATCTCCAGAGGTCCCTTCCAGCCCCTGGCATTCTGTGGGTCTGTGGTGGTTCCTGGGGCTGTGCTCTGAGGTGTCTCAGGGCTGCCAGGCCCTGGGGTCCCATCAGCTCTCAGTGCCTGGGAACACTCCCAAACACCACTCACCATGGCAGGAGGCTGTGGAATTGTGCCAGCTTCTGTTTTCCCTCTTTTCTGCTCCTTCCAGCAAGGCCTCCACATGGCACCCAGGGCTGGGCAAAGAGCATGGGGAGCAAGGAGCAGCTGCAGGGACATCCAGCACCAGCCACATCCCCATGGCCTCCCACAGCCCCCCAGCACTGCAGGCTCTGAGCTGGGAGGCTGCAGGCTGGGCACACCTGGGAAGCCACAACTGCTGGAGCTGGGCTATGGGGGAATTCACCAGGCTGCTCTCAGAGGTGAACAGGTCTGGTTTACCCCGGGAGTGCTGTCACCTCTGGGTGATGCTGTCACCTCTGGGTGATGCTGTCACCTCTGGGTGGTGCTGGGCCCCATCCTCTTCAATGTCTTCATTGATGATCTGGATGAGGGGATTGAGACAGTCACCAGCAAATGTGCAGATGACACCAAGCTGGGAGCAGATGTTGGTCAGTCAGAGGCCAGAAGGGCTCTGCAGAGGGACCTTGCCAGGCTGCACAGATGGGCAGAGGCCAACAGGATGGCATTCAACAAGTCCAAGTGCCAGGGGCTGCACTTTGGCCACAGCAACCCCAGGCAGAGCTACAGGCTGGGGGCAGAGTGGCTGAGAGCAGCCAGGCAGAGAGGGACCTGGGGGTGCTGATTGACAGCTGCCTGAACATGAGCCAGCAGTGTGCCCAGGCAGCCAAGAGGGCCAATGGCATCCTGGCCTGCAGCAGGAACAGTGTGGCCAGCAGGAGCAGGGAGGTCATTGTGCCCCTGGACTCTGCACTGGTTAGGCCACACCTTGAGTCCTGTGTCCAGTTCTGGGCCCCTCAGGTTAGGAAGGACATTGAGAGACTTGAAGGTGTCCAGAGAAGGGCAACAAGGCTGGGGAGAGGCCTTGAGCACAGCCCTGGGAGGAGAGGCTGAGGGAGCTGGGGGTGCTGAGCCTGGAGAAGAGGAGGCTCAGGGGAGACCTCATTGCTCTCTACAACTCCCTGAAGGGAGGTTGGAGCCAGGTGGGGGTTGGGCTCTTCTCTCTAGCAACCAGCCCCAGAACAAGAGGACACAGTCTCAAGCTGTGCCAGGGGAAGTTTAGGCTGGAGGTGAGGAGAAAGTTCTTCACCGAGAGAGTCATTCGCTATTGGGATGTGCTGCCCAGGGAGGTGGTGGAGTCACCATCCCTGGAGGGGTTCCAGAGGGGACTGGATGTGGCACTTGGTGCCATGGGCTAGCCATGGGGTCTGTGGTTACACCTTGGACTCGATGATCTTCGAGGTCTCTTCCAACCTTAGTGAAACTGTGAGACTGTGATGCTGTGATGATGACACAAGGAAAAGCCACCTGGCATGACAGGGTAGGCACTGGGAGGAGAGGGGCACCCTGAGACCAAAGTGGTGTAGCCATGAGTCCTGTAGCTGTGCCATCCCTCCTCCATGCCACTGCTATGCCAGGGACATGGTCTCAACTATGGCAGGGCTCTGAGCTCACTTTTTCCTGTTGGGGTTTGTTGCCTCCTGTTGGGCAGCTGCAGGCTCAGGGCTGGGGCTAATAGCTGGAGAGAGCTCACAGGCACCCCAGAACCCAATCCCATGGCCCCAGTGGTGCCCCTTCACCCAGTGACAGGCATCAGACTTCACAGAGTGCCAGGCTGGAAGGGACCCCAAGGCTCATCTGGCCCAACCTTTCTAGGTGATGGTGGAGTTGCAGTGAGCTGGCCCAGCCCCTGGCAAGCTGAGTCTCCAGTGACTAATGCAGGGAATCCATCACTTCCCATGGGACAGGATTCCAGTCTCTGACTGTCTTGGTGAAGAGTTGTCTTCTGGAGTCCAGTGGGAATGTGCCCAGCAGTACCTTGTCCCCAGCCCACCTTGTCTTTGCCATGGGGCTCCTTGGAAAAAGGGAGTCTCCATCCTCCTGGTAGCCTTTAATGCACTGGTCCATGGCAATAAGGCCTCCCCTGAGCTTTCTTAAGCCTGAACAAGCCCCAGACAACCTGGCAGGGCTGCCAGGCCTCTGATCATTCTCCTGGCCCTTCTCTGGCCTTCTTCCAGCCAACTTCCCACTGTGAAGCTTCACCCATCCAGTGGATGCTTTGCTTTGAGCTGAGTGCTCCAAGCCTGGTTGGTGCTGGTGTCTCTGCAGCTGCAATGGGACAGTGATGTGTCATTTGTGTCACTTGTGAGCTGGTTTGAGCCAAGCAGGAGTCTTGACAGGATGCATCCCAGAGTCCTGAGGGGACTGGCAGCTGGAGTTGCCAAGCCACTCTGCATGGCATTTGGAGTCATGGCAGCCAGGTGAGTCCCTGGTGAGTGGAGAAAAGGCAACACTGCACCCATTAAAGACAAGTAGAAAGGAGGAGCCTGGGAACTCCAAACCTGTCAGCCTCAGCTCTGCCTGGAAGACCACGGAGCAGAGCCTCCTAGGAGCTCTGCTATGGTGATTCCCAAACATAAGGAAGTCTTCTTTGTTGTGAGGCTGCTGGAGCCCTGGAGCAGGCTGCCCATGGAGGCTGTGGAGTCTCTGGGGACTTTCAAAACCTGCCCAGACCTGTTCCTCTGCAACCTGACCCAGGTGAACTTGCTTCAGCAGGGGGTGGCCTGGGTGATCTCCAGAGCTCCCTTCCAAAGCCACTGCTCTGTGATGCTGTGGTTCAAGACAGTCAGCAGGCTTTCAGCAAGGGCAGGTCCTGCCTGACCCACCCGGTAGCCTTCTATGACACGATGACTGCAAGAGGGAAGAGCTGTGGCTGTCATCCACCTGGGCTCCTGGAAGGCCTTTGGTGTGGTGCTCTACAGCATTTTTGCCTCAAAACTGGGGAGCTGTGGATTTGGTGGTGGACTGCTGGGTGGATAAGGAGGGGTTGGATGGTGACATTCAGAGGGCAGCGGTCAGTGGCTTGCTGCACACATGGAGGTCAATGGCAAGTGGCTACGGTGCTGTTCAATATCTTCATCAGTGACACACAGTGGGATAGAGTCTACCCCCAGACAGCCTGCAGGTGACACCAAGCTGAGTGGTGCAGCTGGCATGCCTGAGAGGTGGGATGGCACCCAGAGGGACCTGGCCATGCACAAGGGGTGAGCCCATGTGAGCTTCATATGGTTCCACAAGTCCAAGTGCAAGGTCCTGCACCCTGGGGCAGGGCAGCCCTGGGTATCCACAGAGGCCAGATGACAAAGGGCTGGGGAGCAGCCCTGAGGAGGACTTGGGGGTGCTGGGGTGCAGAGCTGGCACCAAGTGCTGCCAGCCCAGCCCCAGCCTGGGGACAGACTTTTGCTGTGACAGGACCAGGGGTGGGGGTTTGTAACTATAAGAGGGAGGAGATTTGGACTGGAGAGAAGGGAGAAAGTTTTTCCAGTGGGGGTGGTGAGACCTTGCCCAGGTTGCCCAGAGGAGTGGTAGATGCTCCATGCCTGGAACCATTCCAGGTCAGGTTGTTTGGGGCTGTGAGCAACCACATCTGGTTGCAGATGCCCAAGCTGCCTGCAGGGGGTGGAGAAGATGTCCTGTAAGGGTCCCTTCTACCTGAAGCCATTCTAGGATCCTGTTCTGTGATTCTGAGCTGGAGGGAAGCCAGAGCTGGGTCAGGTCTGTGCTGGGGACATGGTCCCCGTGGGCTCACCAGCTCTGTGTGGGAGGACTCTCAGTCTGCACTGAGCTTGTGTCCTGTGTGGTCATTGCCCTCCTGTGGCCATTCTCAGGCCACCCAACTCAGCAGCCTGTGCCTGTGGACAAGGCTTGAGGTGGTCCAGGCTGACTGAGACCACCCCATGACCAGTAGGAGCTGTGCCCAGAGAAGCAGCTGCAGGTAGGTCAAGAGTCAGCTACAGCCCTGCCCTGCTTAGCTTGGCCTGGTCCTAAAGCACTGCTGCTGGTCACCTTCTGCTGGTAGTTAACTTCATCCTCACCTGCTCCCACTCAGCCTGCCTCAGCCTTGCGGGACACAAGGACCCCATGGCTGTGCTGTTGGGAGAGCAGCAGCCAAGCTCCAGCAGGACCAAAGGACATGACCACACACAAACCCTGTGCTGGTTTGAGCCCTAATTGGAGTTTAAGAGCTCAGATGATAACAGATTGAGTGCTCCTCCCCTGCCCCCTCCCTTTCCCTAGTAAGGAAAGGGAAAGAAAAGACATAAAAGAAAAGAAACCAAAGAGGGGTATGGGAAGGGGCAGGAGGTGAATCTGCCAAGGAAACAGCCTGGATCAGAGTGGAAGCAGCAGAAGCACGTTTTAACAACACATATATAGCAGTGGCAGGGAGGGTTCACAAGGGTAAGGGATAAGGATCAATAGGAAAATCTACAAACCCAAGCCTGGGTGGCTGAGAGTGGATTCAGCCCTTTGGAGAGCGTGGGTGCAGCTGAGAGCCAGCCCCCAGCCCCCAGCCCCCAGCCCCCAGCCCCCAGCCCCGCGCAGTGCAGGGAGCCAGCAGCAGCTGAGGCTCTTTGGAGCAGAGCAGCAAATGGCTTGCTGGGCACCAAGGGGGAGTGGAACAGACCACCTCTGACCTTGGGGACCCCTCCTTCTGGGAGGGGGAAACCAAGTCCTTCTCTACCCACCTGGATCAAGTTTCTTTTGTCCTTCTGGGCAGTGGGCGCTTTCAGCCCCCCACCCAGGATGGGGGTAACCCAGCACACACACCCCATCACCTCCTGATGCTCAGAAGCATGCACCTGAAATCCTGCCGTGGGACAAATTCACCAACCACACCAAGCTGTGTGGTGCTGCTGACCACTGGAGGGAAGGATCCATCCAGAGGCACCTGGACAGGCTGCAAAGCTGGGCCCAGGATAACCTCAGGAGGTTCAGCAAGACCAAGGGCAAGGTCCTGCAGCTGGCTCAGGCCAATCCCAGGCACCAATACAGGCTGGGCAGGGACTGGCTGGAGAGCAGCCTCTGTTCCAGGAAGGATCTGGAGGTGCTGGAAGGTGTCCAGAGAAGGGCCACGAGGAGGAGCAGAGGGCTGGAGCTGCTCTGCTCTGGGGACAGCCTGAGAGAGTTGGGGTTGTGCAGGCTGGAGAGGAGAAGGCTCCCAGGAGACCTTCTGGTGGCCTTCCAGGAGCTGCAGGGGGCTCCAGGGAAGCTGGGGAGGGACTTTGGAGGGTGTCAGGGAGGGATAGGACTGGGGGGGATGGAGCAGAACTAGAAGTGGGGAGATTGAGCTTGGCTGTGAGGAAGAAGTTGTTCCCCAGGAGGGTGGTGAGAGCCTGGCCCAGGTTGCCCAGGGAGGTGGTGGAAGCCTCCTGGCTGGAGGTGTTTGCAGCCAGGCTGGAGGTGGCTGTGAGCAACCTGCTGTGGTGTGAGGTGTCCCTGCCCATGGCAGGGGGTTGGCACTGGCTGAGCCTTGGGGTCACTTCCAACCCTGACAGTTCTGTGATTCAATGACACCAAGCAGCTGGAGGGCTGGAGTGTCCCCAGGAGCACACTGTCCCCTCTGCAGGCCACTGGCAGTGAAGAATGAGCACCTCAGGCTTCCTTTGGTGCTGGAGAGGCAGCACTGGGGTGCTGGTGCTGGCCAGAAGTGGTGCACAGCTCAGATGGGGTCACACCTGCAGCCATGACCAGCACAGGGCCATCTGGTGTGACTTTGCCAGGGGACTCCACAGGGATCTGTCAATGTTTCTTGATGGGGAAAGGCAGGACTGCTCAGGACTGCTCAGGACTGCTGGAAGGTGGACCAGGCAGGGGGTGACCAAGCAGGCCCCAGGATGACCCCATGGTTAGTGGGGTGACACTCACTGATGGAGGACAAATGTGAAGATCTCAATAGCTTCCCTCCAGAGCCCCAGGTCACACACAGGGGTACAGGGCCCTCCAGCAAGCCCTGCAGCTCCCCACCAGCCCAGCAGAACACAGACTCCACTCTGCAGCCAGGCTGCAGGCTGTGCCCTGGCTGGGAAGGGGCTTTGGCCAGTCCAGCTCAGGCCATGAAGGGCTCTGCAGCTTCCAAGCTACTGAGAGTGAAGTGTCCTGGAAACTAAGACCTGCAGTTTAGGCCTTAGGTAGCCAGGTACCTGCTTGGCCACAGGGCAGACCAGAGCTGACTCAGAACCTTCCTTTTCCTAATAGCAGCCTCACTTCTTCTGGAGGCTGTGTTCCTTCCCTGCCCACCGCCCCCAGCTGCGGGAGCAGAGGGATTCTGGGCACAGGGCAGCAGGTGTGGACCATTGTGCTGCAGCCCAGTGGCATCAAAAGCAGGGAGGAGCTGCCTGCTGCAGATGCGACCAGTCCACAGCTTGGTCCAGACGTGGAGTGAAGTCGCGTCAGGGCTGGGGCAGACACAGACAAGCCCTGATGGGCTGCATGTGGTGTCTGCATCTGCAGTGGGTCCTGGATGCTGTGTGACCCCTGGGCTGGGGCTTTGGCTGCCCTCCACGTCTTGCTACAGTCCCAGCCCTCCCGAAGAGTCCTGCAGGAGGCTGGGCTGGGACCCCACCACCTGTGGGCTGCACACTGGGTGAGACCTGGGTGCTTGGAGCCCTTCTCACACCCCCGACACGCATCCAGTCCTGCCAGGGAGCATGGCATGGGGCCCCTGGGTTTGGGGCCATGACCAAGGCCAGAGACGCAGGCAGGGAAGGAGCAGCTGCCCCCAGGGCCCCGAGGTGTTCGTTTTGCTTTGAAACAAAGCCTGAGCCGTCAGCTCCACAAACAAGCACAGCAGCCTGGCTCTCGCCGCTCCCAGCCACTACAAAGAGGCAGTGTCTGAGCCATGCTCCGCCCCCGGAGCTTGCTCATCCCTGCGGCACGGCAGCGCCGGGGGCCAGGCTGCTCCGCAGGGCACAGGATCTGCCGGGACCGTGTGCAGGGCCGGCCAGGCACAGCGGCCTCGGGGTGCCTGGGTGCTGAGGCTGAGCAGGTCCTGGCAGTGGGAGGGAGCTGGGGAATTTCCACAGCCAGCTGGCCAGAGCCTCTCCTTGGGAAGCTCAGTGACAGAGCGGCCAGCACAGGGCTGGGCTGTGAGTCAGCAGTCCGGGCAGCAAGGTGCAGGGCTGGGGACAAGCCCACAGGTGCTGTGCCACATGCAGCACAAAGCCTGGAAGGCTGCTGGGCTCCTGCCCAGAGGTGCCATGTGAGCCACCCTCTTGCTGCAGACCCATCCTTTCTGGGACAATGTGGCAAAGCAAAGTCTTCATCCGAGGTGGAGCTGTCACCCAGTCCTGTCACCCAGTCCTGTGCTGGATGGTGAGCAGCTCTGCCACGCTTGCTGAGCCCTGCATCTGCTGTCCTGGGGAGGAGGGGCACAGGCTTTGTGCCACAGCAGAGGGCAAAAGGCAGAGCAATGCAGTGGTGCAAGAGAAGGAACACAGAGCTCCAGGCTGGAGGGGAAAGGAGGGCCTCCAAAATGAGGTTTGGTTTGGTGTCTCCACTGCCAGTCTCGGTGTTGGTTTTTATTTCTGTGAACAAGAGCCTTGCACACAAATTAGCTCAGCAGCAATACAGGTCTGAAAAGAGCCAGAGCTCCCCTCAGCCTGCAGCCCTGGCCCTGCAGATGTGCTGCTGGAAGGGGACTGCCTCAGCTCCCGTGGCAGACCTGAGCCACCGCCTGGCACAGAGCCACTCTGCAGCCCAACTGCCCTCTGTAACTAAAGGAATGCCCAGAGGGCTGACACCTCCCCACAGGGCAGGAGGCCATGCCAGGCCATGCCAGGCCATGCCTGGCCTCCTGCACCTGTCCTGGGGAGCCATCTGCTCAGGCTGATGAGGTGGCCTGGGGTCTTCCCATGCTGTGCCCTGGTGTCCCCCGCTGCAAGATAGCTGACATGGAGTCACAGAATGGGTTGGGCTGGAAAGGAGATAAAGATCATTCAGTTCCACCCCCCCCTGCTGTAGGCAGGACACCTCCCACCAGCCCAGGTTGCTCAAGGTCTCATCCAGCCGGGTCTGAAACCCTTCAGGGATGAGGTGTCCACAGTGTCTCTGTGCAGCGGAGAGCAGTGTCCCAGTCACTGAGGCTGTGGACTGCAGTGAGGGCAGGCAGGAAGCTGTGCTCCTAGGCCCAGGGCACCTCACCCAGGACACCCAGCCCCCTGCTTTTGCTGCTGCACCAAGGCACAAGGAGGTGGAGCTGGGGACCACTGTGGCTAAGCTGAGCTAAAGGCTTTGCCACCTCCAGCAGCCCTGGGTTGGTGCTGGAAGCCTTCTGGCTTCCCACATCTCTGCCAGGAGCCAGCCAGGGGTGATGAGCCCCAGGCCCAGGTGCCCACTGCTGGGGGAGGCGAGCAGGGAGGTCATGCCAGCTGCTGCACACTTGCCAGGGCCTTGGCTGAGTGGAATCCTGAGTTCCAAAAGGTTTCATGTTCCCTGGGAGCTGTTTGTCTCAGGGGGTGCTGTGTGCTCCCCGTGCCCCCTGTGCCTCGCTCCTGCTCTGCTCTCCTGCAGTGAGCTGGGCGAGGGCACGGCAGGCGCTGGCAGCACCCAGCTCTGCCCTTTATGTAGTTCATGACCCTGAGTCTGTTTGCAAAACGAATGTCTGGGCAGTGCCACACCCTGGCTGCCATGACTCCCTGCTCAGCCCCAGGCCTGGGGGCCCTGCCCACACCCACACACAAACCTCCCACAACACAAACACTGCTGGCTGGCACCGCTCTGCTCTGGGGGTGCTGAAAGGCTGCAGGGGGATCCCCCCACTCACCAGCTCAGGCAGGAAGGCACTCAGGGACGCACCCTGGTGCTGACTCTCCTGCAGCTCAGCCATGCCTGGCAGTGCCCCCAGGAAGGGTCTGTTTTGCAGGTGTCCCAGACCCTCTCTCCTTCACGCCCACGTCTCTGGGCTGTGAACTCACTGCAGGTCAGCTCTGCCCAGCGCATCCTCCTGCCTCCAACTGGGGCAGCTGCCCTCAGGCTCCACTCTCCACCCTCACCCCCAGATCCTGGGGTCTGATGGACTCACAGGCTCACATGAGGTGCTGTGGACAGAGGTCTCACAAGGAGGAGCCAATGTCCTGCAGTGTCTGTGGCCAAGCACCAGCTGGAGAAGAGGAAATTTCCAGGAGCTGCAATAACCTCCTGGGCAAGCAAGGCCCAGACATGGTATTGATAAGGGGAACCCCATGGCAGAAGTTCCTGCTGACCCCCTGCCCTGGGCTGGGGATGGAGCCAAGGCAGCATGGCCAGCCCAGCCCAGCCCTTTTCTGGCTGGTGCTGGCGGCAGGGTTGGCTCAGCAGCCCTGGAGGCAGAGTGGGGTCAGCAGACCCTGGAACACTCTCAGCTCTCACAGTGCTCCCCTGGCTCATCCTCTTTTTCTGGAAGCCTTGGCTGTGGATAAATCTCTGCACAGACCACAGGTGGGACCAGCTTTTGAGACCTGCCTCCTCCAAGGGGAGCCTCTGAGACAGCAGCCAAGAGCCCCTCCAACACCCAAACCTCCAGCCCCCGGGCTAGAGCAGGGAGGGACACGGATGGTGTGTGTGTGTGGGGCACTGTGGTACCCCAGATTCCTGGTGCTCAGGCCGGGAGACTGGCAGCGAGAGGCACAGCGGGATGCTTTCCCCTGCAGACCTCAGCGCGGGCTTTCTGCTGATGCCATCCGGGTCAGGTCTCCTGATGTGACCCCAGTGTGACCCCTCTGCAGAGCCCTGCCTTTTCCGGCGGGTGAGAGCCCTGCCCCGCAGCCTCCTTCCCTCTGCCGCACCTTGTAGGCGGGGACAGAGTGCCTGCCCCTGGCCGTGCCCCCTGGCAGCGCTGCGGTGCCAGGCGCTGGGCTGCCAGCCCCAACAGCTCCCGTGGGAAGGGCAGGGGGCTGCATGCTGCCTGCCTCACTCCGGCAGCCTCGGACACCCCCAGCTCCCTCTTCAGCTGCACCTGCCCCGGGCCCCACGGACCTTGCACAACCTGTTCTACCCCGCCCCCGGCAAAGCAGCTGGCACGCAGAGGGCAGCCGAAGCGACATGAGCTCATCCCCACCCGGGACACTGGGGGACACTCATGGGGTCGCGGCAGCTGCAGCCTCTGCCCCAGGAAGCTTTCCCCTGGCACAGCCTGTGCCAGGTGCCTGTTTCACAGTCACAGAAGGGTCTGAGTTGGAAGGGACCCCCAGAGCTCATCCAGTCCAACCCCTGCACTCATCAGGGACATCCTCCACTAGAGCAGGCTGCCCAGAGCCCTCTCCAGCCTCACCTGAAATATCTCCAGGCATGGGCCCCAACCACCTCCCTGTGCAGCCTGTTGCAGGGTTCCAGCAGCCTCCTGGTGCAGAACTTGTTCCTCACATCCAATCTCAATCTGCTCTGCTCTCATTTCAAACCACTGCCTCTCATCCTGTCCCTGCAGGCCTTTGGGAACAGTCTCTCTGCAGCCTTCAGGTACTGGAAGTTTGCTCTAAGGTCTCCCTGGAGCCTTCTCTTCTCCAGGCTGAGCAGCCCCAGCTCTCCCAGCCTGTCCCCCCAGCAGAGCTCTCCAGCCCTCGGAGCATTTTCATGGCTTCCTCTGCACCCCCTCCATCAGGGCCATGTCCTTGCTGTCTGCTCAGGACAGGGATTTGCTCTCTCAGTCTGGGGACAGTGGGGCTGTAAACTCTGCAGCTAGACTCTGGAGGTGCTGCTGTAGATCCAGAGTATGCAGTTGGCTTCCCTCCACCCTGGGCACCAGCAGCTCAGCCTGGATGGCTGCGCAGTGCCAAGTCACTTTGTGCCCTCCTCACCTCCCTGATGCAGGCATCTACTCTGAACCATGTCCAGGGGAGACCTGATTTCTGCTTTCACCCAAGTGAGTTCCATCACCTCATCCCTGCTCTCTGGGACCCACAGGTCCTGCTCAGCCCACAGCCCCATGGACACTTGGTGGCCTTTTCCTGGCCAAACCGAGCTGAGTAGCAGCTGTTCGGGCTGCTGTGAGTGACCCACTGAGGATGGCTTACAGTGGGCAGAGTGGTGCCCACCCACCTCTGCACAGCACCCTCACCCCAGCCTGCAGAGCACCCAGGGAGCTGGAACAGCTTCAGCAGCTGGGCAGGGGCACAATGTTGGCACATCAGGCAGGGCCCCCATGGGACCGTTGGATTGCATCTCACAGGCAGGAGCAGCAAGAGGACACAGAACCTCCTGCCTGGAGGAGAGAGGCACAGTCCAAGCCTCTGCTTTAGGTGCAGGGGGTCGAGAGGACTGCAGCTGCTCTGGGAGACCTCTGGCTGTTGGGGCTGTTTGCAAGTGGCTGGGCAAGATGCTGAGGCTCCTGGCCTGGGGCTGGAGGGGCCTGGCCAGGTCCTGGCAGCTATATGTGACCTTTAGGTAGCTGCTGAGTTGCTGTGAGCTCTGGAGGTCTCTGATCCTGTCCCTGCAGCGCTGAGCTCAGGTGACTCAGTAGGTCCCTGAGGGCTGAAACTAGGAAAACAAAGAGCTGTGAGCACACAGCCCTTGGGCACTGCCCAGCCTGCCCTCAGGAGGCTTCCATGGTCACTGCTGGGGATGCAGCAGGGGATGGGTGCCAGAGCAGGCAGGGTGCTGGCCAGCAGCAGGGTACAGTTCTGGCATTGCCACCTCTTACCAAACTACCAGGGCTGGTTGAGTCTTGCATGGGCTGGGGGTCAACTGTTGGCTCCTGCTGCCCCACACCAGGGAGCACTCACCCTGTACCCTCAGGAGCTTCCAGCTGGCACAAGCCTGGAGCAGGGCATCACACAGCACTGGGACTCCTTGGCCCCATTAGCACCCTGCAGGGCTTTCTGCTCAATCCCAGAGTCCTTCCAACCCACGGGGAGAGGAACAAGAAGGCTGAGGAGTGAGGAGCTGATCCCAGCAGGGCCAGGAGCCATGGGACTCCTGGGCTTGGGAGTAGTGGGAATGGGATGCAGGGGCAGGCTGGGCTGCCACTGTGTTGGGGGTGCCCTGGGCTGCCACCACACTGGGGCACCCTGCCTGAGATGTGTCTGTGTCCCTGTGGGTGAGGACTGCGAGTAACCTGTGTGTAACTCCTACACCTGTACCCCTGTGCCTGTGGCGCACCACACACTACCTGTGTGTGCCCGAGCGTGGCCATGGCACTGCATGGGCACTCCCTGTGCCCCTGCACCTGGGCAGTGCTGGGCACTGCAAGCACCTGCAGGCATCTGTAGCTGTGTGCTATGGGTGCTGTGGCTGGCATGCCAGGGGGCAGGAATTCCCACCCAGTGGTGTGCTGCTTGCAGTTCACTCTGTGCCAGGACAGAGCTGTGCCGCCCCTGCGGGGTGGCACTGCCCGCCGGGGGCACCTCTCCCCCTGCCCGCTGTGGCAGAGCGATCCCCAGCAGGGCCCCAGCAGGCTGGGCCAGGCAGTGGTGCCAGCAGCTGCCTCACCCTTGCTCTACCTGTCAGACAGGTGGGGCTGGCCACCTGCCACTGCCTGCCAGTCACTTCTGGGAAGGGAGGATGCAGGAGGGCTGGGTCCCGGCACAAAGGCCACCGCAGCCCTTCAGCCCTGCCCCCTGCGAGGGCCTGGGAAGGGCTCCCAGCACCAAGGGCCATGGGAAGCCTCACGGCTGGAGTGTGCCCAGGCAGAGGGCACGGCAGCCACAGACACTCAGCCCCGCTGTGGGCACAGGGGAGCACACTGGGCCGGCCAGCAGCCCTGGCAGCTCCACCTCTGGAAGTCTGTGCTGGGCAGCAGCCACGCTGTGGGCACTGTACCAGCTGCTGCTTGGGCACCGGGAGCTGCTTTGTGCCATGGACTCAGCCTGTCCCGGGGGCAGATGCAGGGATTGCCTGGCTGGTGGGGGTATGTGTGTGGTGCTGGGGCATGGTGCTGGGGCATGCAGACCTCCCTGGGGCAGTGCAGCTGGTGGCCATACTTTATGGTCTCATCCTGCAGGCTCAGCAGCACCTCCAGCAGCACTGAGCCTGCAGAGCCCCAGAGCTAGGTGAGGGCAGCAGTGGAAGCTCCCCAAGGCTCGCTCCAAATCCCCTCTCCTTTGAGGAGAGCCTGGAGCAGAGCCCCTCTGGCAGGCTCCACCCTCCCCACCCTCTGCCCCAGAGCAGGCCCAGGCCTGGGCTTGCTCCCCGCAGCCCTGCGGGCCGGCGCCAGGGGAGTGCTGCGCGTGGAGCCCGGCGGTGCCCCGGGAGCTGCCAGCAGCTGAGAGTGGCTCTGTGGCCTGACCCCGCGGGCAGCGCGGGATGCCAGCGGTTGGGGAGCACCTGGCTGTGTTGGGGCAGCACAGAGCCTGCTGCCCCGGGCGCTGGTGCCCTCCTCAGGGGCAGGTGCTGGGACACCGAGGGCCTGGTGCCGGGAGCAGCACACATCCTCAGCTCAGCCCAGCCAGGAGATCCTTTGGAGAAGGAGGAGGCTCTGCCGGCCCCATGCCAAGCAGAGCTTTGCCCCAAGGCTCTGGGGCAGAGCTGATGCAGGAGCAGGCCCGGTGCTCAGTGCCACAGCTCAGCAGGGCACTGCCAGCCCTCTCTGCAGGAGGGGCACAGCTGAGGCAGAGCACACAGCTGCTGCTCTGGCAGGGGCACTGCCATGGCACAGCTCTGCCGCCTGCTTCTGGAGGGAAAGCAAGGAAAGAGCAAACCATGCCATGACATGCCAATGAATGCCATGCCATACTAATCCATGCCATGCCATGCCAATCCATGCCATTCCATACCATACCATACCATACCATACCATACCATACCATACCATACCATACCATACCATACCATACCATACCATACCATACCATACCATACCATACCATACCATACCATGCCATTCCATACCATACCATACCATACCATACCATACCATACCATACCATACCATGCCATTCCATACCATACCATACCATACCATACCATACCATACCATACCATACCATACCATACCATACCATACCATACCATACCATGCCATTCCATACCATACCATACCATACCATACCATACCATACCATACCATACCATGCCATGCCATACCATACCATACCATACCATACCATACCATACCATACCATACCATACCATGCCATACCATGCCATTCCATACCATACCATACCATACCATACCATACCATACCATACCATACCATACCATACCATACCATACCATACCATACCATGCCATTCCATACCATACCATACCATACCATGCCATACCATACCATACCATACCAAACCATGCCATACCATACCATACCATACCATACCATACCATACCATACCATACCATACCATGCCATGCCATGCATGCCATGCCATGCCATGCCTTACCATACCATACCATACCATCCCAAACCATACCACACCATATCATACCATGCCATACCATACCATACCATACCATACCATACCATACCATACCATACCATACCATACCATACCATACCATACCATGCCATACCATACCGTACCATAGCAAACCATACCATACCATACCATACCATACCATACCATACCATACCATACCATGCCATACCAAACCATACCACACCATACCATACCATACCATACCATACCATACCATACCATGCCATACCATACCATACCATACCATACCAAACCATACCCCTCAGTGTGCTGCCTGCAGCCCCTCAGTGTGCTGCCTGCTGCTGCTCAGTGTGCTGCCTGCATTCCCTCAGTGTGCTGCCTGCAGTCCCTCAGTGTGCTGCCTGCTGCTGCTCAGTGTGCTGCCTGCTGCTGCTCAGTGTGCTGCCTGCAGCCCCTCAGTGTGCTGCCTGCTGCTGCTCAGTGTGCTGCCTGCTGCTGTTCAGTGTGCTGCCTGCAGCCCCTCAGTGTGCTGCCTGCTGCTGCTCAGTGTGCTGACTGCTGCTGTTCAGTGTGCTGCCTGCAGTCCCTCAGTGTGCTGCCTGCTGCTCCTCAGTGTGCTGCCTGCAGTCCCTCAGTGTGCTGCCTGCTGCTGCTCAGTGTGCTGCCTGCTGCTGCTCAGTGTGCTGCCTGCAGTCCCTCAGTGTGCTGCCTGCAGTCCCTCAGTGTGCTGCCTGCAGCCCCTCAGTGTGCTGCCTGCTGCTGCTCAGTGTGCTGCCTGCATCCCCTCAGTGTGCTGCCTGCAGTCCCTCAGTGTGCTGCCTGCAGCCCCTCAGTGTGCTGCCTGCTGCTGCTCAGTGTGCTGCCTGCATCCCCTCAGTGGCTGCCTGCTGCCCCTCAGTGTGCTGCCTGCAGCCCCTCAGTGTGCTGCCTGCTGCTGCTCAGTGTGCTGCCTGCAGCCCCTCAGTGTGCTGCCTGTGCTGCTGCTGCCTGCCTGCAGCTCAGTGTGCTGCCTGCTGCTGCTCAGTGTGCTGCCTGCAGCCCCTCAGTGTGCTGCCTGCTGCTGCTCAGTGTGCTGCCTGCTGCTGCTCAGTGTGCTGCCTGCAGCCCCTCAGTGTGCTGCCTGCAGCCCCTCAGTGGCTGCCTGCATCCCCTCAGTGTGCTGCCTGCAGCCCCTCAGTGTGCTGCCTGCTGCTGCTCAGTGTGCTGCCTGCAGCCCCTCAGTGTCTGCCTGCATCCCCTCAGTGTGCTGCCTGCAGCCCCTCAGTGTGCTGCCTGCTGCTGCTCAGTGTGCTGCCTGCAGCCCCTCAGTGTGCTGCCTGCAGCCCCTCAGTGGCTGCCTGCATCCTCAGTGTGCTGCCTGCAGCTCCTCAGTGTGCTGCCTGCTGCTGCTCAGTGTGCTGCCTGCAGCCCCTCAGTGTGCTGCCTGCAGCCCCTCAGTGGCTGCCTGCATCCCCTCAGTGTGCTGCCTGCAGCCCCTCAGTGTGCTGCCTGCTGCTGCTCAGTGTGCTGCCTGCTGCTGCTCAGTGTGCTGCCTGCAGCCCTCAGTGTGCTGCCTGCTGCTGCTCAGTGTGCTGCCTGCTGCTGCTCAGTGTGCTGCCTGCTGCTGCTCAGTGTGCTGCCTGCAGCCCCTCAGTGTGCTGCCTGCTGCTGCTCAGTGTGCTGCCTGCAGCCCCTCAGTGTGCTGCCTGCAGCCCCTCAGTGGCTGCCTGCATCCCCTCAGTGTGCTGCCTGCAGCCCCTCAGTGTGCTGCCTGCTGCTGCTCAGTGTGCTGCCTGCTGCTGCTCAGTGTGCTGCCTGCAGCCCCTCAGTGGCTGCCTGCATCCCCTCAGTGTGCTGCCTGCAGCCCCTCAGTGTGCTGCCTGCTGCTGCTCAGTGTGCTGCCTGCAGCCCCTCAGTGTGCTGCCTGCTGCTGCTCAGTGTGCTGCCTGCAGCCTCAGTGTGCTGCCTGCTGCTGCTCAGTGTGCTGCCTGCTGCTGCTCAGTGTGCTGCCTGCTGCTGCTCAGTGTGCTGCCTGCAGCCCCTCAGTGTGCTGCCTGCTGCTGCTCAGTGTGCTGCCTGCTGCTGCTCAGTGTGCTGCCTGCAGCCCCTCAGTGTGCTGCCTGCTGCTGCTCAGTGTGCTGCCTGCAGCCCCTCAGTGTGCTGCCTGCTGCTGCTCAGTGTGCTGCCAGGACTCTCAGCTGGCATGTGAAGGTGAGCACACAGCCATGGCTCAGTGGGAAGGAGCAGCTCAGGGCTGCCAGAGACTTCAGTGCAAAAGGAATCTCAGCATCCTGGTGGAGAGCAAACAGCAGCTGGGAGCTGCAGCCCAGGAGTGAACACAGCTCTGTGCCCCACAGCACCTGCAGCTGTCCCCAGCCCTGTGTGCTTTCATCACCACATCCTGGTGCTGTGCCAAGGGACTTTGGGGCTTGGCTCTGTGCGATCTGCTCAGCAGGAGCTGTGTGCTGGCCTCTGAGAGGACAGAGCTCTCAGGGGGCCTTGGTTCAGGGCAGTGCAGTGCAGGTGTGATGGCAGCTGGGCTGCAGCCACCCCGGGCACCCTCACTGGCTGATGCCATCAGTTCTGCTGAGACCTTCAGCTGATTCTCTCCAGCTCACAGCCTGTGCCCAGCAGCTCCCTCTGCAGTGCCAGGCTCCGTGTGAGGTTTGGTAACTAACAAAGGGTAGAGCTGGCCGGGAACCAAGAATGTGCTGCACATTTTGTTTCACAGTGGAGCAGGACTGGCACTTTGGTGGCAGTGGTGGAAGGAAAGGAAGAGAGGAAGCTGGGAAACATCCACCTAAGCAGACCCATGAGTGCCACCCTTTTAACGATGCCAGGGGCCTAGGGTCAAATGTCTGACCTGGGCAGGCTGGGATCTGGCCTTTTCTGCAGGAGAGGAAGCTTCTGCCAGGGAGCAGGGAGCAAGGCTGGGACTGGAGCAGGTCCCTGAGTCTGTCCCCAGCAGCAGGGACCAGTAGATGTGGCCAGGGGCGCTCACAAAGGTGCAGCACAGCCAAGCTGCCTCCAGAGCCATGGTCCCAGGGAAGCGGCAGGGACAGGGCAGATGGGGCTGGCACAAGCCCTCCCTAGGGCAGCTTCTGCTTTGCTGCCAGGCAGCAGGGAAGATGCCTGCTGCTGAAACACCACTGGGGCAACCAGGGAGCAACCAGGAGCCAAGTGTCTGGGAAACCTGAACCCCTCAGTGCCATACTGGCTGTGCTGGCACACCAGTGAGGCAAGAAGAGGACCTCCTGGTGCAGAGCCCTAGGAGCTGTGGCTGGAGGCCAAGCATGGATGGGATGCAGAAGTCTGGATGCAGTGCTGCCCACAAGGGAAGGGGAAGATGAGTGCAGGCAGGCAGAGGCATGCAGCTTACCCCAGGGTTGTACCCCCATGCCCTGGGGGTGCTCTCCAGCAAGCCTACCCCACTGGCCACCTGCTGTTGCTGGTTCCAGGCAGCCACCAGAGCAGTATTCCCTCTCCCACAGTCCTGTTTAATAACCAACAGCCCAGGCTTGAACAGATGAGTTGCCACCAACAGGTAGCTCCCTGGACAAGGAGACGCCCCCAGGGCAGCTACTGCTGGAAGGGATTAGCAAACAAACTGCTGAGGTAGGAGGCAGGGGGCAGCTTTGTTTGGCAGCTTTGTTTGGGAGCTGTTACCCCGTGGATGAGGGACGCGGCCCCGGGGCCCCTGCCCAGCCCCAGCCGTGCCAGTCCAGCCCCGAAACCAGGCTTGGTCTGAGCCTGCCGTGGCAGCAGGCTGCCCTGAGCCCCTGCCAGCACAGCCCTGGGCAATGACTCTGCCCTCCACATCACACCTGAGCAGCAACCCCCCAGCTCCCAGAAAGGCAGGCGTCTGACCCCTCCCCCCTACAGCAGCCCCCCAGCAGCCTTCGCTGCCTTACCCTCAGCACGGCCCCTGGAGCTGCATCCACCAGACCCCTCCCAGAGCTGCAGCCTGCAGCTCTGCAGCTGTCCTGCACCCTTCATTTGCTGCAGGCATTGCAGTGATCTCCCATGCAGTGCCCCTGGTCCTCAAGATGTAGCTAGGTCCCAGCTCAGTGGATGTGTCCCCAGGGCACAGCCCCTCTTGTGGTGCTGGCTGCCCTGCTCTGCATCCCTGGGCACTGCCCCCAGCTGCTCCCAGACTGGCTCAGGGGTATGCCAAGGGCAAGGATTGTGCCCTGTGCTTGGCACTGGTGAGGCCACACCTTGAGTGCTGGCTGCAGTTTAGTGCCCCTCACTCTAAGAAGACATTGAGAGACTGGAGGGGTCCAGAGAAGGGCAACAAAGCTGGGGAAGGAGAGCAGGGCTGGTGAGGAGCAGCTGAGGCACCTGAGTGCGGAGAAGAGGAAGCTTGTCCCGGTGTAGTGATGCCAGGTGGTCGTTAGTTTGGCACATTAGCCTGGGCGGCATGAAGCCGGCCTGGGGCTGAGCAGGGACTGCCAAGGGCAGTGCTAGGTGAAACCAGCAGGGAGAGGGTTTCTGGTCCAGCTGCAGTGAACATCTCCCAAAAGCTTTCAAGACTTTTTTTCACTTGGATGTTTTCAGGGTGAGCAGACCCAGACATTTAGCCTTCTTTCTGCAAGCTTCTTGCCAGAGTCTGAAGGGGTGATTCCCACCCAGACCCCAGGGAGTTTACACCAAAGAAATGCCCTACCAAAGGAATGTTTCCCCCGAGGAAAGAGGACATTGGCTATGGGGAGCTAATTTTCTTTCTGCGTCAGATGCTGCCTTGGCCCCAGACCTGGGCTGTCTCCCCAAGCCTTGTAATAGAATCACGGAATAGTCTGGGTTGGAAGGGACCTCCAAAGCTCATCCAGTCCAACTCCCTGCAATCAGCCCTGTTGAGCATCATCTCTCTGCTATGGCCAGGCTCCACTCTTGTGCTGCTGGCAGCTCCCTTGCACATGGCCATGGGAAGGCACCAGTGACACCACACCACCACTCACTCCATGGCTGCTCGCTGGTGCTGACCAGAGGCAGGAGGGTAAGAGAGGCTGAGAGTCAGCAGAGACTGCAGGGAACATGAAGAAAGGGCACTGGGAGTGGAGAGAGAGCAGCAGATCCCAGGGAGGTGGCCTCTGCCCCCATCCCCACCACATTCCCATCCACCCTGACCCGCTGCAGGGCTGTCCCAGTCCGGCTCAGCTGGAAAGTCAGGACAGGCTGCTGTGCTCAGGGGCAGTTCATGGCCCGGCCTGTGGGCTACTGGACACCTTCTGGCTGCTCCAGCCAAAACCTCTCCCCTCACCCATCCCTCTGCCCCCACACTGGCCACATATCAGCCACAGCAGCCTGCTTTGGGTCCTCAGGTCCCAGATAAGCACTGGCCAGGGCAAACTGCCCTCCTCTTCCCTAACCAGGACCAGGGATCAGCTGTGGCTCCTGTGCCTATGCAGAGGCTCTTAGTGGGCAGAAATCCAACTTTAATGCTCAAACTTGAAAGGCAATCGAGAGACTTCTGTGGGAACTGTCTCAGGAACATGTTCAGCCTGAGCTTATCTGCCAGGAAGGGTCTCCCAGCAAACCCCAGTGCAGGTGTGTGAGGAGAGGAGGTTTTGTGTGTGAGGAGAGAAGGTTTTGCAGGAAAATCCTCTTTCTCTCCATGCTCTGCCATGCTTGCCATGGCCAGGCAGCTCAGGGAGATTTAAACAACCACAAACAAATCTCTGTTGTGCCAGCACTTGGGGGGTGGGGTGGGTGGTGAGGCTCAGCATAGGCATGGGGGTGACTGCAGGGATCCCCTGAATGTTTGCTAGGGGTGCACAGGTGTGAGTCTGGGCTTGCTCACCCTCCTCCAGCCCTCCTTGGCTCTTTACCCCACACAGCCTTCATGGGAAGCTGCAGGATCTGGTGCCCCAGCCCAAGCCTGTGCTCTTTCTGCTCCTGTGCTCTTGCCTGCCTCTTTCTCCTCTCCTGGCACAGAGTGGCGCCCATACAGCTGAGGGGTCTATGGACCACCCAGCCGTACCCTAAGCCTCCCAGCTTGGTGATGGCAGCTGGGTGGCAGTGGTGGGCACGGGGAGAGCGAGGGCGGGGGCGAGGCAGACAGGTCCCTGCTGCTGCCGAGCTGGTTAAACATTGTCCCAGGACAGTTAGGTAACAAACCACAGCGGGGAAGAAGTGAAACTGCCTGGGCAAACAAGGTGTGCTTGGCAGGGCAGCATGCTGCGTGACAAAGTGCTGCCTTCTCCTGCCAGCCTGCAGCGGTTATCTATTGATGGAGAGCAAACACCTCGCCCACAAACCCCAGCCCGAGGGACAGCAGCCAGCAGCCGGCTCCTGTGCGACCCGGGCTGGGCTTGCCCTGCTCGCTGTGACCCCTCCCGGGACAGGCTGAGTGTCCCCAAGCACCCTCCCGATGCCTTCCCACACCTGCGTGGCCATCCTGAGCATCAGCATGGTCCCCATCTAGCCTGCTCCTTGCAGCAGCTGCAGGGGATGGGCCTGGGGCAGCCTCCCTCGCCGGAGCCAGCAGACACCAGCTGGGAAAACCTGTTCCCTAGGGAAGGTTATGCAAGGAACGTGACAGAGGTCTGGCTGCAGCCCAGACCAGGGACTGGCTCCTGTTTCACAGCCAGGCACTGAGACCTCTTCTTGTCCCACAGGACAGCCTTGCTGGCCTCATCTCAGCATGTGGACCTGTGAGCAGCACAACTCCAGGCCAGCTTGCCAGGAGGCAGCACATGAGGGCTTCCAGATGATTTTGGTCATGCCCAGGATTTTGCATGACTGCAGACCTAGTCCTGTGTCCTGCTGCATTGCAAGGATGGGCAGAGCATGGCATGGCCACAGGAACCCAGACCTCTCAGCTGGAACAGGAAGGCAACTCCTTATGTACACAGCAGATGAAGCCACCCAAAAGAGGTTGGACCTGGCCGCTGGGCACCCCTGCCCCGGGCAAAGCCACTGCACCATCTCCAGGAGGTCCTTCAGCTGTTGCTGAGCCTGGGGGCTGCCAGCAGGGTGCCCAGGGCCGTGGCCACCGGGAGTTTGAAAGCAGAAGGGGAGACTTGCAACAGGGTCTGCAGTTCCCTTGGACCCATCGCTTTTTATCCATCCTTGTGAGGCAGGGGCTTGGGCAGCACAGTGGCTCAGCAGCAGGGATAATCTGAGCCCCCAACCTCACCCTCAGGCTGAGTTCAAGCAGACTGGGGGCAGCTGCAGCCAGGACAGCCCAGGGGGACAGCATGGTGGGACCTTGCCTTGAAGGGCTTGGCTCTCTCTGGCATTGAGAGCCACTCTTGCAGGTGGGGCGGGTGGGTTTTAGCTGCATCACATCTCCAGCAGTAAGGAAGAGCAGTCATGGACCAGAGGCTCTGCTAAAAAGGCATCTCAGGCTCTGCAAGGCACTCACTGCCTAGGGGCATCCCAAAAGCTCCCCTCATCCCCCAACCCCTGGTGGTATGGTTCTCTGCTTGGTCACTCCAGGCACTGCCTGAAACTCAGAAGGATGTGGCCCTGCAGATCTGAGCAAGCTCCAAACTCAGGTCTCCCAGAGCCTTTTGAGGGTGACCAGGAGCTGATCAGTGCTGTCCCCTGCATGCCACATTCAGAGGGGTCCTGTACAGCAGCAAGAGGTTAGGGTGGCAACAAGATCCTCTGGTGCCCAGCAGCACTCAGAACAACTCATCCTGAATGCACTGCACACCTGGGGGTGATGGGTGGACCACTGCTTGCCAAGCTCATGGCAGGGACATATCTCAGAGTCTGCTTGGCCTCCAACCCCATGAATGACTTCTTGCTGCCCCACAGACATGTCCTGTGGGTTGGAGAGATCCTCTCAGCTCCCTGGGACACCCTCCCTGCATACTCCTGGCTGGGCTAGCTGAGGATTGTTGGTGTCGCCATCAAGCAGGCAGGTAGTGTGCTTGGGCTGTCAACACTGTCATGCCTTAGCCCCCATAATCCCCCTGAAGATGTGGTCCTGAGGCTCCCAAATAGGCAGACTGGAGCTGAGAGAGCAGCCCCCACCAGCTCACAGCAGCCTGGGCTCTGGGAGCAGGAATTTGCTTCTGGCTCACTCTGCAAAGGTGAGTGCCAGATATGGGTATCTGGAGCATGCTCAAAAGGGCCAAGGCTTGGCAGTGGAGGTCAGATGCCCCTGCATGGCTGCCTTTGAGGCAAGGCCTCCACACCTCCCCCCAGCCCAGGGATGAGCAGCTCACCTCATCCTACAGAAGACTCCGTGACCCTGTGCCAGGATGCCCAGGCAGGACCAAGCCCTGACAGGCAGGAGGGATGGTGGCAAGCAGGGTTCATGCAAAGGGACATCCCAGAGAACATGAGTCTGGTCCCCATGTCTTTAAGAAAAACAAATTGACATGACAAGGAGGTACAAAAAAACCAACCAAGCAACCATTTATTCCTTTTATGTTCCCGTTTTGAAAAGAAGGAAGCCACAGGCACCTGCTAGGTGCCTGGCTGGGCTGGCATCCTCCTCCTGTGGCTGGCACAGAGCCAGTCTGTACCCCGTGACATTGCTTCAGTCCAGCTGAGCATCACCACCTGCCACAAGACACTTGTGTGCCCCACAAAGCACAGCTCACACAGCAACATCTTACTCATGAAAAAATAGATCTGTACATTCATTCTGCCTTTTTTCCTGGTCTTACATAAATTAGAAGCTGCTTTTGGGGGCAGGGCCTGTCTGCAGACACAGAAGTGCCATGTGGCCCTGCTGTCCCCAATCCTCTCCCCTCTGAGTGCTCTCCAGGGCCAAGTGAAGCTCCACCACATTCCCATCTTCTCCCAGTAGCTGCCACACTGGGAAGCTGCTGCACAGGGAGGGCCTCACCCATCCCATGTAGAGAGAACAGGATGGGGCTGCCTTCAGCAGGGCACAAGCAGTGATGGGGGAGGACCCCACAGCTGGGACAAGTCTGTCTGGTCAGAGGTGGCAGGGTGGTGCTGCCTCTCTGCCCGGGTGGGTGACAGCAGGAGACCTGCTGGGCTCTCACTGTGCTGCCAGCTGCCACTTGAACTTCTCTTCCCCTTAGTGTTTGTCCAGGCTTGGAAGCAGCCAAAGTCCCCGTGGCTGCAGCTGGAGGTGTAAATCGAGCCAGGGAAACAGCAGCTTGCAGAAACCTACCGGAGCCGAGGCACCACCTCAGTGCCCATGCAAGGGGCAGAGTTCCACAGCCTGCGCAGGGCAGCAGCCTCCAGGCACAGCTGCAGGCAAAGCTCCCTGCCAAGAAGCCTGTCTCAGGGCTGGCCCTGAGGGGCCTGTCGGACCCCAGCTCATCCCAGACTCCTACAGATCCTTCTTCCTGCTGAGAACCTCCTCCTCCTTCCAGCCGCTGGAGTTCTTCCCGAACTTGTAGACCAGCCGCCGGCCGTCGACCCTCTCCAGGATCTCTCTTTGTAGTAATACCTGCGGCAGAGGGAGGTGGAACCGGGGCTCCGCCTGCAGCCTGCCAGGGAGCTGCTGCAGGGCGCGGAAGGGTCTGGCCCAGCGCTGGGGGCTGCTCCCAGCCCGGGGCAGGGCAGGGCACTCACCGCATGGCCCGGCTCAGCTTCTCATAGGTCATGCTGCTGTTCTTCTTCTTCTGGCCCCAGAGCTGCGCCACCGCCTCCGAGCGCAGGAACTTGAAGACGCCCTCCCGCCGGTCCTCCCACTTCATCAGCCCCTCGTTCAGCTCGGGGTGGATCAGGATGTCCCGGATGAACTCCCACAGGTGTGTACCTCTTGGGGCTGGAAGAGGACAGCGAGTTTGTATAGCTTCCCTGCATTCTGGATCTCTCTGAATCCCCCTTCCCAAGGTCACGGCTAGCAGACGTGGCCTGTCCTGCCCCTGCCCAGCAGGGAGCCCCGCGGGAGGCAGCTGGCAGGCTGCAGGCTCACGTACAGTGCTTGCTCTTCCTGCTCTCCAGGCAGTCTCTGCTCTCCTTGCTGAGCTTTCGGGGCCGGCCCCGTTTCCGCTTGCCGTGTTTGCTGTCCCCTTTCTTGCTCCCTGCAAAGTCATCTGTGCACAGACGAGGGGACAGGTCATGCACTGCACAGCCTGCTACTGCAGCTCTGCCCTCCCCAGGCACAGAGATGCCCTCCTCAGAAGCCAGAGCACAGAAGGGAGGTAGTGGGGGCATGGGGGCACTGGGAGAGAGCAGAGGCTGCAGGCACAGACACCCAAGAACCATCCCCTGCGGGTCAGGTCTGCCCATTCTGTCCAGCCTCATGCCACCTTCATCTGTGCCACCGTGCCTAGGGCAGTGTGCTCATCCTTCACCAGACCCTGCTGCTTCCAAGCATCCCTAATGTCCCCAGGATCATCTCCAGCTGAGATCAATACAGAATAATTTTCAGTGCCCAGGATCTCTGACTGTGACCCTCATTCAGCTGCCACCACCCACCCCTTCCCCCCAAGCTCACTGCTGCCCAGGCTACCCCAGCCCTGTCCCAGAGCCTGCACCACGACCATGCTCAACAGGGAAAAACTGACCCCTGGCGCACAGAACCCAGCCCCTGCCTCTTTCCCAGCGTGGGGAGGGGTGTTCAGATGTTGTCCCTAAATCACTGCCAGATGCAATGTGCTCTGCAGCTGCTGGAAGTAGCCAGCAGCAAGCCCTCCCCTCCCAGCTCCTGCCTGGAGCCAAAACTCACTGTCAGAGAAAAGCTTTGCTTCCATGGGGTCGAGGTCAAGGTCACTTCCACCGGAGTCCTGGGAGTTGGGACTGTGCAACATCACAGGTCCTGGAGGCAAAGGAACAGGGCTCAGGCCACCAAATGCTGGCGTTCTAAGATGCTTCCCACTGCATTCCCCCTGGGCCCAGCCTCAGGTCACTGCAGGCAGCCTGAAAGGCCGAAACCTGCCCCTGATGGTGGGGCAGCTCCCCACTGATCTCCCGGCTCAGCACAAAGCAAAGGGAGTTTTCCACAGGGCAAAACACTGACCTGAGACATCAGAACTGCCTGGGGACATGGCATCAGGGAAGCAGGTGATGTCTGTGGGTAGGAAAGGGGTTGTGGGCTTCATGTCCTCCAGGGACTCCTTGGCACAGGGATTTCCCAGCTCTGGAAGGGGCAGAGAAGGGCAGAAGGGGTTGGCTGTGCCTGCACCACCTCATGGTGACTAAGGAAAAGGCTTGGTCAGGGCCCCTCTCTTACCCAGGTGGCTGGAGTCCAGGAAGGGCTGTTGGGAAGTCACATCCTCTTTTTCCAGCAGGTCAATGATCCAGTTCAGCTCATCAGAGGCTGCAGGGGTGGGGGGACTGAGATTAGTGATGGTTATTTGGTACAGGGAGGAATGCTGCTTACTGTGAACTGAGCTCCGCCCTGCCGGGGCTCTGCTCTGTGCCCCCACACCCCCTCGCAGTCTCCCCGGTGCTGCCTCCCACAGGCACTCCTCAGTGCTTGGGGTCTCAGGCTGGCAGGAGGTGGTCTCAGGCTCATGGCCTGGGGACAAAGGGGGCACTGGGCCACTCACTGATCTCGTGCAGGCGGTCGTAGAGCTCGTCGCCCAGGGGCCCGAAGATGAGGCGCATCTGGTCGCGGGAGCAGCGGCAGAGCGCGTGCCCGTCCATGTTGCAGCAGGAGAAGTCGATGGAGCTGGCATCGTACTTGTTCTTCTCCACATGGTAGCTGATCCACTCCAGCACTTGCACCTTGCTCCAGAAGTATGGGAGCTCACTGAACCACTCTGGCTTGTCTGCGAGGATGGAGAGCGAGGCTCAGGGGCAGGGCAGCCGTGCCCGCACTGTGTGCCATGCGCAGTCTGCCAGCTGCAGCTGGGCACCAGGTCTGGTCTCCTGGCTGTCACACAGTGCACAGCGGGACTAACACACAGCCTTGTGGGACTACCAAGTACTTAACTCCTGCTCCCTAGTCACTGGTCTTGCTCGGCCCTGCTTTTGTCATGGGGGACAGCAACAACCTGACCCTCCTCAGCCCTTTGGCTGGTTTCAGTGCTGTGTGTCCCATTTGTGCTGGGACCTGCCCTGTTCTGCTCCCCTTGCCACCCCCAGGACCATCCTATGACACCAGTGGAGTGGGACTGTCAGCACCAGGGCTGTACTTCTTAACTGCGCTCCCGGTAAGCCCTGGCAGCCCATCCCTTGGGATGTGCTGGGGATGGAGGACCTTGCAGTGCTCTTCCAGGCCAGCTGCACTGCCCTGCTGCTGACCTGCACACCTCCTTCCCTGCGCAGCCACCACCACTTCCTGCCCTACCTGTGCTCTGTGCCAGAGGCTGGCCGGTGGGGAGGCTCAACCCCAGGGTGCTGTCATCTCCAAGGTGTCCCAGCACGTCCAGGGTGGGCTGCACCTCATCTGGCTGGTACATGGCACTGATGTAGTTGGAGAAGATGTTGCTGATCTCGCAGGATCCTGCCATCGAGCTCTGTGCCGAGAGGGACAGTGAGCCGCAGCCCCAGGAGGGTGAGGGGGACCCAGGCTCGCAGCTGCCCTGGGGCTCGGCTGGGTGAGGCTGAGCTCTCCCTCCCTCCACCCTTCGTCAGCTCTCAGGTCACTTGTGCAGAAACACCGCCCAGCACAGGCCAGGGTAGGGGCCTGACTCACCACCAGCCTGGGGCTGGGAGCAAGGGAGGCTGAGCCAAAGCAAAGCAGGGACACAGCATCCCCATGCTTGCGGCTGTCCCCAGCTGGCCTCAGCAGCACAAAAGGACAGCGCGCAGGTGGCTCGCAGGGTCTGGTGTGGCAGAGCCCTTCCGCGGGGATGGGCACAGCAGGGCATGCAGCCGCCCAGCACCCCCAACCCCATGGCACAGCAGTGCTGGGACGGGATCAGCCTCCTGCCCACCGCCCACTGCCGTCCCCAGTGCTGGCATCTCCAAGTCCTCTCAACCAGTCGCAAGAAGTACGTCCCAGCAACAGCAGCCAGCAGGGGACCAAGCCCCTACCCGGCCCTTGTGGAAGAGCTCAATCCTGCTTTGCTTGACAAAACCTGGAGGCCGGTGGAGGCTCCTCCAGAGCTCCGTCGCTGCCCCGCGAAGGCGCAGGCGGCCGCGGCGAGGGCAAGAGGGCAGCAGAGCCCCAGCGCACCTGCGGGCACCGCCGGTACGCACGGAGAGGGCAGCAGAGCAGCCGTCCTGGGCCGGAGGACATCGGCAGAGCCCGGATGGAAAAGCTTTGGTACCTTCAGCGCTGGCAGTCCCAGGAGGGGCAGCTAATCCCGAGGGCAGTGAGGGAGCAGGAGCGTGCTGTACCCGGCCGCCGGGCACCGCTGCTGTGCCAGGAGGCTGCGCCGATGGGCAGGGCCCTGCCCCTGCCGCCGCTTTTATAGCCCTGGCTGCGTAACGCGAGCCGGCGGCCCGAGGGGAATTCCAGCCCCAAACGTTCATGCTCCCAGCTCCAGGTGATTTGCATAATGCGAGCCAGCAGGCCCCAGCCCCGCGCTGCCGTGCCGGGAAATCTGGGCTGGCTGTTTAATCATTGCCAGGGCCCCTGCCCGCCGCTGCCCGCCGCTGCCCCCGCAGCGCCCCGCCGGCCGCCTCCCTCGCTCCCGTTTGCCCAGCCTGAGTTTGTGTGCTGGCAGCAGCAGGCTCACTGGGTGCCCGCTGCCAAGCAAACACATCCAGCAGGGCCAGAGGGGGCCCCGGGGTCTCCCCCGCGCCCCCCCCCCCGGGGCTCTGCCTGCCGCCAAGGGCCTGGGAACGCTGCTCTGGGCACCCCCTCGGCCATGGGGCACCCCCAGCTCGGGGGGAGGCGTGGCCCTCGCACCAGGCTGGGTGTCTTGGCCAGGTTTGGAGCACAGGCTTCATCACCCCCTGGCACAGCTTCTCCCAGAGTGGGAGGGCAGAGGCAGTGGCCAGCCAGTCTGCATGGGCATGGAGCAGAGCCCAGGCAGGTACCCAACTACTGCTGCTCTCTCACTAGGGATTTCCTGCCTGGGGAGGGGTCTGAGACAGGGTGCAGAGCTGTGACAGCCCCTTCCCTGCCATTTCACAAGCCCCTGGCACACGGACATTCACCAGGGACATGCCAAGAGGCAAGGCAGAGTTGTGGGATGCATTTGGTGAATTACCTTCTGGTGCCTCCTGGGCAGGAGTACGTAGGACCCTGTCTGGATATGTTCACACTGGGTTTAGCTCTGTGCTGGCAGAGGAGCCCCAGGCCAGCCCAACAGCTTGGCATCTATTTGCCCAGTGCTGCTACTATGGTGAGCCAGCTACATCCGTGCCACACACGGGCTGGCACAAACCCAGGGCAATGTGTGATCGGGGCAGACCCTGGCATCACACAGCCTCCTCTAGGTCCTTGTCATACAACCTGGTTCCTGGCAGCAAACCATCTCATGTGACAAGATGGTGACAAACATGGGTGAGCTACCTCAGCCTGTGAGCCAGCAAGGGCAGGGTGGCTGTGTGCCCCATCCCCCTTGTCACGTCACCCTGGCTGCCGTGCCATGCTATGGCCTTGAGGCAGGCAGGGCCGGTGTACCAGTCAGGAGGAACCAGGTCACAATAGCTATCACCTGCCCCAGCCTCATTCCTCCATGGCACAGTCACGAGTGCTGGGTGCTGCCCAGCCCTTTTGATTCCTGGGCACAGCATCCCGCAGTGCACAGAGATGTCCCCACAGGCAGGAGCAGCCTCTGCCACTGCTGCCACAGGGCAAGCCAGGACCACTGGGGAAGCCACCAGTGTTGGGCAGATGCAGCCCAAAGCCCATGTTCAGCCAGGAGCTGAACCCAGTGTTCCACTGTGCCAAAGGACCTGCCTCCCCAGGCTGGGCTTCCCATGCTTGCAGTTAGAAACCTGTCCCTGGGGAAGCTTTTTCCACCCACGGTCCCTGGAGCAGGGTGGGACATGCCAGTTCTGTGACAAGCCCAGGACCACAGAGAGGGCAGGTGGCACGGAGAAGGGAAATGATGTGCCCATGTTTAAAAAGAGGACCCTGGAAACTACCAACTGTCAGCCTCAGCTCTGTGCCCAGGAAGGTCATGGATCAAATTCACCTGGGAGCTCTGCTAAGGTCCATGGAGGGCAGGGAGGTGATCTGAGACAAGCCAGCATGACTTCACCAAGGGCAGGTCCTGCCTAAGCAACCATCAGTGGACAAGGGCAGACCAAGAGCTGCCATCCACCTGGACTCCTGTAAAGCCTTAGGCATGGTGCCCACAGCATCCTGTGTGCAGCTCTGGGGCCCCCAACACAGGAAGGACCTAGACCTGATGGAGATGGTCCAGAGGAAGCCACAAAGATGACCAGAGGCTGGAGAACCTCTGCTGTGGGGACAGGCTGAGAGCTGGGGTTGTTCAGCCTGGAGAAGAGAAGGCTCCAGGGAGACCTTGGAGCAGCCTTCCAGTACCTGAAGGGGAGATGCAGGCAGACTGGGGAGGAGCTGTTCATAAGGGCCTGTGGGGATAGGACAAGAGGCAGTGGTTTGAAACTGGAGCAGGGCAGGTTTAGGTTGGACATCAGGAGGAAGTTCTGCACAGGGAGGGTGGTGAGACACTGGCACAGGCTGCCCAGGGAGGTGTTTGAGGCCCCATCCCTGGAGACATTCAAGGCCAAACTTGGTGGGGCCCTGAGCAACCTAATCCAGTTGTTCCTGCTGACTGCAGGGGGGTTGGAAAAGATGACCTTGGAGGGTCGGACAAGATGACCTTGGAGGGTCCCTTCCAACCTGATACATTCTATGATCCTATGATTTTATTTAGGAGTCTCCAGCCCACCCCCCAAGGCTCTCCCTCACCCCAGGGGATCTGATGAGATGCTTGATGTGGCACAGAGCACAGAGAGCATCCCCTTTTCCAGGTCTCCTTTGTCTACAGACCCACAGCATACCCTGAAGAGAGCCACAGTCAGTCCACGCGCCTGGGCCATGCCACCAATGGCAGAGGTGCCTTCAGTGGGTGACACCCCTAAGTCTGACATTCTGTGAGCCCTCTGGGCCCAGCCTGCCCCTTTCCTTCCCCTCCTGTTTAGGAACCAGGCTGGCAGACCTGACCAGTCCTCACCAACACCTTGCAGGCTTTGCTGGCCTGGAGCCTTGCCCTTCCTGCCCCCTTTACCTGACCATTGTGTCACAGCCCAAGCCATGGGGAGAAGACCACAGTGCTTTCCCTGGAGCTGCTGGGACACTATGCCAGGAGCATGGGAAAGAGAAGCTTCTCCTGGGATGTCCCCATGCCCTCCCCAGAGCCACAGGGCAGCAGTGAGCTGCTGGATGGTGCTCATGGGACCCTCCGCTGCCAAAGAGCAGCCACAGCACAGAGAGGCTCAGGGCAACTCCTCCTTGAGCCTGAGGGAAGATGGCAGAGGGCTGCCAGGATCTCATTGCCAGAGCCAGTGGCTCCCAGGGATGTGTCCTTGCTCTTCTGTTGCTGCTGGTCTGAGCTCCCAGGGCACCTTCAGGCCTGTGAGGAGCATGGCACAGAGTGCTGCCAATCCAGGCTTGGCATCTTGCTGCAGCAAGAAAGAGAATGTCATGAATCTGGCATGAGCTGTTGCCAGGGGAGCTGCAACAAAAGGTGTCTGTGGTGCAGTCAGTGGCTGGGGCACCAGGCAGGAGGGGATGCTGCTGATGTCCGTGGTACCCTCACATTTGCCCTCCTAACACTGTGGTGTGGCTGTAAGCATGGAGGCTTGCAATATGACAAGCCACAAACCAGGCTAATGTGCTGGGGACTGGCATGACTCTGGGCACTGCCAGCCCTCCAGAGACAACCATTAGGGCTGGCTAGCACTGCTCTCAGGATGAGCACTGCCAGGTGTGTCCTGAGCCCAGGGCTGGAGCCCCTCAGCTCTCACTCTGCAGCAAGGTGTGGGGTGCCCCACACAAGAAGTGGGGGTTGTGCCAGGAGGAACCGCACCCAGAGTGGTTGGTGTGGGCACAGACCATGGCTGGCAGCTCCTCACTCAGTTGCTCCATCTGACCAGTTTAACCAGTGCTGGGCTGGGAAAGAGAAGTAGGGGTTGCTGGAGCTGAGGCGCTGCTCTGCAGAGCCAGGAGTACAGCTCACTGCCCCTCTCCCCATCTGCAGCACCCGGAGCTGGGGCAGGCTGGGTGCCAGCGGGGCATAGGGTGGCCAGCGTCGGTCAGCTCTGGGCACTCAGCGGGCACCAAGCGGGCACCAGACGCTGGCACGGGGGTCAACCCCCGCAATCTGTATCTCCCAGCCCATCATCTCCAGCCGGGCAGCCCGGGGGCCGCGGTGTGCCCTGCTGCCCCCATCTGTAGCAGCTCTGCCGAGCCCAGCGCCGCGGTCCCGCAGCCAGGGCTGCCACCTGCCGGCTGCCCCAAGGCCAGCGCTCCCCTCGCCCGCCGTGCCCCTAACCCCCCGGCTCCAGCCGGCTGCCCCGAGGGTCGTGCGAGCGGGCCGGGGGCGGGCAGGAGCCACCCAAGCCCTGTCCCACAGCACCTCGCCGTAGTGCCGGGACCCTGCCAGCTCCAGGACCTGAGCACTTCTCAGAGCGGTGATCACTGCCGCACGCTTCGGGATGCGCTGACTCCCTCCCCTCCTCCATGCCCTCGGACCAGCACGGCCGAGGCCTTGCTCCTCCACACCAGACCCCAGCGGAGGCTCCGCTGCGGCCTCGCTGGGCACAGGGCGGGGCTGCAGCAGCAGCGCTTTAGCAGCCTGCCCCCAGTCCCTCTGCCAAGCGCATCCCGCCGGCATGGGCAGCACCAGCTGTACCCTTCCCCTCCTCAAAGCTCTGCTGCTTCATCTCAGGACATTTTATTCGTGAAGACAAAAAGGCAAGGACCAAACACAACCATCGAACCCCCCACGTACGGGGACCCAAATAACTTACACTATGTACAGCAGCACAGCGAGGTACAAAATCTATCTACACAGCTTGGCCTCTGGCAGACCCAGACCGCGGGGCTGGGCTGCACCACCCAGCAGAGCAAAAGCCTTCCCAAGAGCTGGCCTCGGGAAACAGCTCCCAGCAGGAAAAGGCACCGGCGATCGGCGACACTTGTGCGGCGGGGAGGGGACAGAGCTGCGGCCGCCCCAGCCCTGCCGCGGGGCTGGCCCCCGGCTGTGGTCAGTGTGGAGCAGCAGGGAGCCAGAGGCAGAAGCCGGATGGAGGGCAAGACAAGATCCCGGAGGCAGGAGGAGGGCGCTGGGTTGTGCTTTTCCGAGGGGCATGGGCCCGGGGTTCCGGGTTGTGCTGGGCTCCCTCCTCGTTAGAGCTGGAGCAGCATGGGCAGAGTTCAGGGCCAGGAGGCTCATTCCATGCCCAAGAGGGTGAGGGAGGCTCGGGGAGGGGAGGCTCTGCAGGGATCCTACCCGGACCCCATCAAGCGTGGGACAGGGAATGAACTGGGATAGGGGCACTGGAGGAGCACCCTGGGAAGCAGGCCCTGGTTCTGCAGCACCAAGGCAAGAGGCAGCATCTGAGACCCCAGAACAGCTGTGCATGAGGTGCTGGGGACAAAGGCCATAGCTGGGGACGATAGGACTGGGGTGCTCCAGCTCCTTGCAGTTGGCCAGACTGAGAGACGTGCTGCCAATGTGTCCTTTTGTGCCTCAAGAGCTATAGGTGCCAGGGAGGGAGAGTGCCTGGGCTCCCTGGGTGGGCTCACAGTGTTTTGGGGGCCAAGTGGGGCTCCTGAGTCAACTCCGCCCTTTTTGTGCAAAGCTCAGCTCTGGGCCACAGCTATGCCCTCAGCAGAGGCTGGAGCTGGCCCCTTGTGTGCTGGAGGGAGAAGACTCATGGAGCAAGAGTCAGGGCCCGGGAACAGAAGCATCAGCCAGAGACTTGAGGAGGGAAAGGACCTCCTGGACTGCAGGTATCACTACACCCAAGGCACCTAAGGGTGAAGTAAAGTGAGGTGCAGGGGGCAAAGGCAGCCCCAAGTGTCTCTGCAGAGGGCTCAGGGAGCAGAAGGGACTGCTGCAATGCCATGGTGCAAGTCCTGAGCCCTGGGGAGTGCCCCCAGCACAGTGCAAAAGGATGAAACAGCTTCTCCTGCTTTCTCCAGCAGGCAGCCCACCTTCACTGTCATCCCAAGCCCCTCACCCACCTTGGGTGTCCAAGCCTATGGCCCCACTCTGAGCCCTGAAGGACCAGAGTCCAAGGGGCCACCCTAGCTCCACCACCAGCATGTTGGGAGCTTGTGCTTTAGCCTTTGAGGGAACCTGGCCTCCCAGAATGGCAGCATGGCTCAGAGCTGTGCCCCTGCCCAGACTCCACTGTGCCAAAGGAGTGGGGAAGGAGCCTGTGCCAGCTTCCCAGCCCCAGCAGAGAGGGTCATCTGTGGACTTGTGGGTCACCCTGGTTTATGTTCAGTGCCTGGGACAGGGTCTAGATTCAGCTATGTTTTGGGGGCGAAAAATCAACCATCAGAGATGAGAATCAGCTTCTCTCACAGGCCACTTCCCATCCTGGACAGAGACTTGCACAGCACCAGCTCCCTGCTGCACCAGGCCCAGCCAGCACTGCATGGACATTTCCTGCACAAGAGCTTCATTGCACCTACACAGTATCTGTGAGAGCAGAGCCTGAGCTGAGCCTTTCAGAGGTCCCTTTCCATCCTACAAAGGGACAAGAGGGATCACTGCCAGGCTGCAAATCAACCTGCTAACTACAGCAAGAAGGGCAAGCCTCAGCCCAAGCGTCCCAGCAGGAGCCAGCTCTCAGTGTAGTGCCTCAGCTGGGGGGTCCCACTGCAGAGCTGAGAGCTGGAGAGCAGAATGCTGGTCCTGCTGTGCTGCCCAGGAGGAGGCAGGGAGGGGGACACAAGGGGTGGCTCAGACATGCAGCAAGGTGGGGGTGAGGCCACGTGTCCCCAGGATGAATTCAAGTGGCAAAATGATAATAATAACAATAATTAAGAGCAGAAAAAACTAACCCCAGAAACTCCCCACAAAACCTAATGATAACAGCACCCAGCTTGTACCATGAGGTAGCTAAACCACATCAACATGCAAGAAATGCTCTCCTGCATGGGAAGTACCAACCCACACAGACACTAGGAGACACACACACAGAGAGCTATGGGACTACAGTCACCTCTCACACCAAGGACTCACACCTCTGGACACTTGCTGCTGTGCCCCAGTACCCAGCTCCCTCCACCTGCAGCCTACACTCAGGAAGGAACTGGCAGCAAAAGGCAGGACAGGGCTGACCCTGAGCCTCTCCAGAGCAGGTCCCTTCACTGACATCAGCAGAGAGCAGCAAGAGGGTGCAGGTCAGGCACTGGCAGGTCTTGGTGCAGACACTGATGCCCATGGTGCACAACCCCCTCCCCCACCTTCCACCCTCCCACCCCTCTGGCCAAAGATTAAATCAGCTGAAAAATGGGGAGGGAAACAGGAGACAGGCTTGGGGGGGCGGAACACCTCCTGCAGCCCCCCACATCTGTGCATTCCTCTGGTGGCTGTGGTGCCCCATGAGCCAGAGCACTTGTGTGGGACCAGGGTGTGCCAGCCCTTCCTCGAGCTGCTCCCAGCACAGCAGACTCCAGCCTGGGCCATCCTCCAGCTGTTCTTTGTCTTGCTGAGTCCTTTCTGGCTCCTGGATCCATGGGGGTCAAACCTGAGCTAGGCCCCTCCCAGGGCTAGGGCTAAGAGTAGAGCCTGGGGAAGGATTTACAGCTTCCAGCACCCAGTGATGGCAAAACAAGATGGGCACAGGTGTGGGTATGACAAGTCCAGCCCTGGCTGCAGGGCCCTGAGCCCTCTATTCTTGCTTTGTTCACTGCTGCAGGAGCCCACCTGTTGTAATACAGATGAAAACAACCCTTCCTCTACACCCACCAGAGAACCTCTGCTGAGGGCACATGTGCCAAGGGCAGCCCTGCCCCTGCCCAGGGCAGAGCAGGGTGGGCATATGGGGGAGAGCCCAGGAGCTCTGGGTCAGCTGAGTTTGTAGCTGGGACTTGGAGAAGGTTGAAGGGAACTGCAGTAGGTTATCTGCAAGCTGCCTGATGGAGATCTTCCCAGGTTTGCTGTGCCTCCAGCTGCATCTCCAAAGAAGGAGCTCCTCTATGCTGTGGTCCTGGCCAGCAGACACCAATTGTCCTCCTGGCTGTGGAGTGGAGAAAGATCCTTGCAAGAACCAACTCCAAAGCCATGAGGGACAGAAGCAGCACATCACGGTGTAGGCCACAGGAGCTCAAAGTCTCAAGAGGGAATTAAGTGTCTCTGAGAAGCAGCCAAGGAGCTCTGAGCCCCCGAAGTCCTGGCAGGTGTTACAGCAGAGCGGGTGAGAAGAGAGACAAAACATTTCTTGCTCCCTGGAAAACCATCAAGAAACCTCAGCAGGAGGGAAGGTGGAGCTGACAGTGCCCATGGAGCTCTATCCTCACTGTTGGAAGCATTGGATGGGACATTGTCCACCTCTTGGGTCAGGCACAAAGAAATCCCTGTCCCTGGGCCGAGCTGTGCATCACCACGTCTTGACAGTGAGGGAGAGGTACCCCAACCTTCACTCTCCTCCCATGGCTTCCAGTCTGTTTGCAGGTCCTAGTTTGACCCCACAGGCAACCTCCTCCCGCTCCAGAGCTTCACTGTCAGGTCGCTGAGGAACAAAGGTGAGAGGGGCAGCGTGACCCAGGGGTGCCCACAGCAGCCCCCCAGACACACTGCAGGGAGGCATTGCCAGGAGGAACACACTGCCCACCCCCAGCCCACGGCAGCATGCAGCCCGACTTCCAGGCCCTTTTGCGTTGGCAGGAGATGGCCCAGTCTGGTCTGGGGAGCAGGCAGGGGCCCAGTGGGGCTCAGCCTCCAGCTCACTCCACTGGCAGCATCTGGGGACACAGGGAAGCCCTGATAACAGCCTGCACCCCCTGGAAAAGCTCTAACTAGGTCAAAGCAGTGACACCACAGGGAGCTGCTGTGCTTGGTGTCCCCAGGGCAAGGGCTGCTGCTGTGCTTGGTGTCCCTGGGGCACGGGCTGCTTCAGGGGTGGCTGCTGACTGCCCCCCACCATCCATGCAAAGGTGCAAGCAGGCCACAGCTGCCAGAGCCGCCCCAGTAGATGTGGGCGCTCAGGAAGGAAAAAGATGAAGACAAGGAGGGGTGTAGGTGGGACAAGGGCCAGGTCACTCCTAGCAGAGACTTATCAAAAGTGGGGAAAAACGCAAAATAGTTTCATACCGTGAAGCAGCAGCTCAGACCAGAGAGAAAGAAAGAGAGAGGAGAAAAAGCAAGCAACAGAGAGAAGGACAGAGGGAGAAAGAGATGGAGAGAAAGAAAGGGAAAGGCAGAAGAGTGCATGAGCAAGAGGCAGAAAGGAGGGTCAAGGCAGGCTAGTAGCACGGCCCTTGATGGCAAGGACGCGTCGTGGAAGGCAAGGGGTGAGCCCAGGCACGTAACTCCACAACTTTACCCGGCAGTCACTGTGGCACAGGTGGGTGGTGGGGAGGAGGAAAGGCAGAGAGACAGAGAAAAAGGAAGGGAGAAAAAGGACATGGTCGAAAAGAGGACATCAGAGTCTTGCTGCCAAAGAGCTCCCGAGAGCAGCAGAGGATGCCCAGCCCCGGGGAAGAGGAGTCCCTGCGTGGAGGACAACCCAGGGCACTGGCAGAGCACGGGCAGGGAATAGCTCTTGGCACTGCAGTGGGAAGGCTGTGCCATGGGGCAGGCTAAGGTGGGTAAAATCACATGGGGGAGCTGAGGGACGAGGAAGCTGTGAGACTCCCTCCTGCCTTCCCACCGTGCTCCCTGTCTGCTCAGCACAAACCCACCCAGTCCCAGGGATGAGAGTGCACCCCAGGGGTCTCCCACCTCCCGGGGGCTCTGGGGGCAGAAAGCCTGGGGCTCACCTGGAGGCAGTGAAGATGTGCTTTGAGTTGGTGCAGATGGCATTGATGGGGCTGTCATGTCCTTTGATCTCCCCAACCGGGGTGAAGGTGTCCACATTCCAGACTTTGATCATTCCTCCTCGGCAAGCACTCAGCACCATGGGGCGGCCAGGGATGAAGGCCAGGGCACAGACCCAGTCTTTGTGGGCATTGGGGATTTGCTGTAGGTGTGGGCACAGAGACCCCATGACTAACCTCATCTGCAGCCTCACATAGCCAGCCTAGGATCTCAGATTAGCCCAGGAGTGATCTAGACTGTGGGGCTAGCACTGCGAAGTTCAGTAGCCAAGGGGATGGATTCAGAAGTCAGGGTCTGGTTTGTTCCTTGGGCAGGAGGCAACAATCCTGCCTTCAGAAACAACACCCAGCACTGCAACTGGTGCTTCAGCTCTGCCAGGGAGAGCTGGCAGTCCTGAGTGCCCCACAGCACAGACTGTGGGCACAGAGCCACCCATGTGGTCTGCCAGATTCCCAGGAGCAGGACTGCCCTCCCTGAGCAGCTCAGTGCAAGACACTGGTGCCAGGTGACACTGTGCCCCCTGTTACCCTGAGGACCTGTGCTGTATGCTCCCCTCCAGACCTGGATGAGTTCCTGCTGCTCCAGATCCCACTTCTTTATGCCGTTGTCCCTGGAGCCACTGAAGAGGACATCTCCCTGGATGGCCAGGCACTCAATGCCATCATAGTGAGGGGGCTCGAAGTTGTGAGTGGGGCCAATGTTGCCCACCATGCCCTCAGCAATCTCAAATACCTGGGGGAAAACCAGGGGGTGAAAGAGTACAGATAGCAGTGCAAACAGGGCTGAGCCTTTCCTGGAGAGCTTAGCTATCAACTTGTGTTTTCTAGGCTCAGAGTGATGCTGGAAAGGGGAGTGGGCATTGGTCAGAGGAGGCTACTTTGGGGCTGAGGTCTCTTCCAGAGGTCCTGCCACCATCAGGGGAGGTCTGCCACCAGAGAAAGCTCCCATTCCGCTGCATTTCACTGCATGAACCAAGTTAAGAGCTTGCAGCTCTCAGAAGAGTGGAATTCTGTCTCATGATCTGACCATCCCTCTTCACTCCCCTGGTGCCAGCTCCAGCTCAGCGTGCTAACAAATGGCAAAAACCTAACAGGAGAAGGCAAGCTCCTGCTGTGCTGCAGCTGTGAACACGTAGGCACAAAACATCTGTATCAGGGAGGAGACTGAGCAGAGCAGGGTGAGCTGCTAACCTGGGGCAGCCGTAACATGCAGGTACCACTCACAGGGCCCAAGAGCTGATGTAAATCTATCCCCAAAGGTGCATGCCCAAGCGAAGGGCAAGACCTGGCAAAACCCTCACAGGCAGAGGTGAAGGTTAGATTTCAGAGTGAGAGAAAAGACGTTAGGAGCTGCCCACAGTGGGGCTTCCCCATGGGGCACAGTGCACTGCTCTGCAGGAGGAAGCATACCTTGACATAGTGATCCTTGGAGCCTGTGACCACCAGGTCGTGGCTGCTGGCTGTCTGGTTCACTGTCAGACACATCACAGGCCCGATGTGGCCACTCAGCTTCCCCACAGCCTGCAGCCTGAGTGCAATACTCTGGGTCAGCCTGCCAGCCCCTTCCCAGCTCCTCCAAGGGGCTCTCCCAGGCCTTGGAGGCCCCTAGCAGAGCTTGTTCCCTTTGGGGGATGGTGAGCAGGGCCCTCCCTCGTCCAGGGGTGGAAGGCAGCCTTGGGGCACACCAGCATCCAGCTACAGAGCCTGGGCTGCAGCAGTGGTTCAGCAGCCTGGTGTCCACCCAGCAGGGAGGTGGGCAAGGGCGAGACCAGAGTACTGCTGGTCAGCCCACAGGTCTGCTCCTAGGCTCTGCCCAGCTCACAAACCCCCACCCCAAGCAGCTCCACTGCTGCTCATCACAACTTGGGTCCCATAAGAAAGGGTCCTGAAAGTCCTTATTGCAAACAACTTCCCCTGCTAAAAAGGCTTTCACTTGCCCCAGGGGGCGGTCATGCCAGCCCCCTGAGCGTCCTCAGCATGCCTGAGCAGTGCTGCCCAGCCCAGCTCACCTGCTCAGCTCCCAGACGCGGACGGCGTTGCCGCTGGCGGCGTAGAGCGTGGTGCCGGAGGGGTTGAGCGCGATTTGGTTGATGTGGTGCTCGCCCTGCGCGCTGGCCACGGAGCGGCTGCCGGCCCCGGCGCACGCATCCCCGGACATCACCTGCCCTGAGGAGCTGAGGGACAGAGAGGGAAAGGGGTCAGAGCCACCACAGCCCTGCTGAGGAACTGTGCTGCTGGCTCCAGGCTGGCACAGGAGGGTCCCACAGCAGGCAAAGGCCCCAGAGGTGTCACAATGGTATCAACAGCCTAGACCAGTGTCCTGCTCACAGAGGGTGCCAAGAATGTCAAGGGCATGCATGGCAGAGTGTCCTCCTCTGGTGCCCGTTCCAGGGCTGCTCTTCTCCCACTCCTCTTTGCTTCCTGCAGGAGGAGAAGGCTCATGCTGGCAGTCAGCACAGGGAAGCAGAGGTTGTCGGCCTCTGTTCCATAGAATTACCTTCAGGGCAACGTAGATGAGCAGAGGTTGGATGGAGAAGGGAGCAAGCTCATCACCCTGGCCTGTCATCTTCTAATGTCTGAGCCCTGCTCCAGACTGGCAGCTACAGCCTGTCCCATGCTCCTCTCTTGACTCCTTACAAAGATCTGAGCTTGTGATTTACTTATCCACAGTGCTGTCAGGGGCAGCACCTCCTGCATGGAGCTGCTGGCTCTCCTGGCCTCTTTGCACTGCAAACCTCTTCAAAGGTCTTTACCCTGAGCCTTCACTGCAGGAAGTCCCCACGAGTCCCTCACCCCAAGCTCCCTCTCAACCTCCCTGTTGCCCAAGGATGCAGCATGGTAAACTGGC